>JZKD02S0554114.1:417863-490015 GCA_000966675.3 Picea glauca | reverse complement strand
AAACGTTTTCAAAAATGTGAAATTTCCCTTTCTAGCTACTTGTTTTGGCGGGACAATTTGAGTATTTTCTCTCACTCCCTTTTGGTTCTTTGCTTTCTTTTTTTTAAGATATATTTTCCTTAGTTTGGAATCACTCTTCCTTTTTGAGATCTTGAGTTGGTTTTTGATACTTTCTCGTTCATATGATTGTTTGAAATTTGTCACAAGGAATCCCAGAGATAATTGTATTGACCCATTTGGTCTTTGATTTATATATTTCCAAACAATTTTCTTTGTTTGAGTTTTGGTTTTATTTTAAAAGTTTAATTTTTTTTTCCTTCTTGTTTGATCATTGTGAGAGTGTTTTTTTTGTTTATATGATACTTTCTTCCAATTGTCTAAAACTTCAAATAGTGATATCAGGTTGGCATAAGAAGCGTTCGAATCAAATCAATTAAAGTTCATATTTAAACAAAGAGTTATCTTTTCTTGATTGGATTTTGGATATTAGAATAGTTTTTCTGAGTAGTTTAGCATTGAATTGGATTCTTGTTGAAAGCAGTTGCATGAAATCCATGCATTTTTTGTGTTTAATAGTGAAAAGGAAAATCTCTTCTCCTTCCCATAAGTAGAATTTCATTGAAAGAAATGATTGTTTCTCATTTTTCTTATGCATTTTTGGGAATCAAGTCATAATATCATCAGTTTCACTCTCATTCACCTCTGAGTAAAGAAAAACCACAAAAATAAATGCTAATTAAAATCAATCTAGAAAATTGTTCCTTTTATATTCTTCCACCAAAATTAGACTAGGATTAGTTCTTTGGATTAGGTTGTGAGTACAACTCTCCAAGCATTCAAAACAAACTTAGCATCTTGCGATGAGGAGAGAAAATCCAATTGTTGTATAATCATATATAGGATCCCCCTCTCACACAGGGGTTACGCACGAGGTCACATTCAGAAGAGCCATGAATATTATCCCTCCACAGTTTAACCCTCTATAGTAGTAAGATCGTATATTGGGGGTTCTTCTTGAGGTCCAAATGTCTTCCTTTGATCTCAGTTCTTTGTGAATTCCAAATCCATTCGAGGTCCTTTGGAGTTCTACCATTCCACTTGTCCTCAGTTCTCTCGAAAGATTTCGGACTTGATATCCTTCCCCTACGTTTGGACTCAACTGTCGACTGTACCGACCCAGGGGATGACTGAGAGTTGGTGTCTTTAGTAGCCATAATATTTAGGGTCTTTACACAAGGTGACGGTGAAGGGAAGCATTCACTGTACCTGGAATAAGCGGTTGTCAAACTCACTCAGGCTCCTTGGAGTGTAAATACACGATTAATGTGTGGAAGCTTGCACCAAGGAGTAAATCCGTTAAGCAGGTCTCCATCATAACTGTTCCACCCGCTCATATCCTAGACCCTTCTCGACTTGATCAGGTGATTTTGGATTTCATCACCAACTAGTACGGTCATTGAGAGAAGGTTTGTTTGCTTGTTGGTTATTCTATATTTTTTAGCATGTGTTGTTGTTTTAATAATTTTTCAAGATTGAGCCCATAGACGATAAAGGTATTTATGTATCATGTAGGATGAAAGGGTTTGCTCTGGAAGAAGGCTACGAACCCTTACCTCCTAATTCACTAGAAGACATCTACCATGAATAGGTAGAAAATCACTCTGACGATGGGAGTGTTTCTACTCCTTTGTTGGGAAATTTGGAAATAGCCTTGGCTACGGTTGAGGATCCCACTCCTCGTACTACACCTGTGTCACAAGATCCTATTGAACAAGTCTTGGTTTGATTAGACTTGCTCAGTAATATTATAGAAGAAGAATTCTCTAGTTTTCCATGGAGACCCATTACTGATACATACATGGGATCCACATAACCAATTTTTATTGATGACTTTAGGACCCATGTTCATCCTACTCACACAGTAGATCCACATAAAAAACCTGCTCATTTTGTATGGAGGACTCCATCGGGACATGATCTTTATGAGCATTTTGAATATATTCGACAACCTCTTAATCCTCATGAGCCTCTTGCCGTTGAGCCAGGACCATCTGGTCAAACTATTGATCATCCCATCGAATAGGTCATCGACCCTGCTTTTACATCAGCACAAGTCCACCTCAATGCTGGAGTCATCACTACCCCTCATAGACAAGGCCCTTCAATCGTTACTCCCACCATAACACCTTTTCATACTAAAACTCCTCATGTTCCACAAAATCCTGTTGGAATGACTTTACAGCAGAGAATGCAAACCCTTGCCATACATACACAACCAACTGCAGGACATATCCGAACTGGGGGGGAAACCACCATATAGTGGACCTATCCCTATCGAGGGAAAACCATCCTTTAGTGGGTCTACCCCTTCTAGGGGACAACCACCTTTTCATGTTCCTTCCAGAGGAGAACCTCCCTTTACTAGTCAAACCCCAGTTGTAAATCAACCTGTGGTAGGGGGGGAACCTTATTTTATCTAAACCCCTTCGCAATCCTAGGGAGTACCTTTAGGAGGTATGTTTAATCAACCCTACCCTAGGGGGAAATCATAACATAACCCACAAGGAGGAGCATCAAATCTTGTTCCTTCCAAACTATCTTTTGGACAACCTTATCCAAGTGTCCCAAATCCCACCTGGGGTGTTCAAGGACAACAACATTATCCTCCCCAAGGGTCTAATGTTTATCCTCCCCAAGGGGATAGTGTTTACCCTCCTTAGGGAAAATTTATTTACCCCCCTCAAGGGAAAACTGTTTATCCCCCACAACCGAATCAACCAACTTATACTCCTCAGAATCCATTGGGTTTCACCCCACTCATGAATGTTACTCAACAACCATTGAATCCTACCTATACTAGTCAACAACAACCATATATGGGAGGGCATACTAGATACAATTATCCACCTCAACCAGTTTATGGCCCCACTGGTGTTCCTATGCCACACCAGTATCACCCTCAGGTTAATCGAAAATTACCCTTCCTTTCCAATCTGGATCTCCCAGACTTGTATTGGTTGAAAAATGATCCCATATTGCATTTTCCTTTTTGGCCAGTAATTCCTGCTAAATTACCTTCTGACATCCCCAAGTTTGACGGTAAACCTGGAGAAGACCCAAACAACCATGTGATGACATTCCATTTGTGGTGTTCATCAAACTCATTGATGGATGATTCTATACATTTACATCTCTTTCGACGCACTCTTATGAGATCTACAACAAAATGGTACATTGAACTCCCATGTGGTTCTTTTCAAGATTTCAACTCCCTCACTATGACTTTTCTCACACATTTTCACTTACCCATCTGTTATGAGATGGGTACTGAATTTTTAACCTCCCTTCGTCAAACAAACTTTGCGCATATCTCTGATCACATTCATGAGTGGAGATGACGTCGATGATTGATTAAAGTGACCATTCCTGACCAACTATTGGCATAGTGGTTTACTAAATCTCTTTTACCCCTGATTGCTTGTGACGTCGCCATGGGTGGTGTAGTCACTGAGGAAGAAGGCATTTCCTGAGCTTAGTACTTAGATTTGGTTTACTCCTGATATGGTACTTTGTACGAGTTGATTCCAAATTCTACCCGTTCTCCTACCAATCCATCCAAACCTTCTTCCATAGCACATGCAGATGGAGTTATCGGTACCGTCAAAACCCAATCCACATCACAGTCGACCGGAATAGTAAATCGCTATGTTTCTACACTTGTTACCATTTTGACTTCACTCTCCTATACCGCCCTCCCAAATCAAATAGCTAAGGTGAATGCAGTTCAATATGCCTATTCACAACAATCCGGGAGTAATAAGAAAAAAAACAATAATCCCAAAAAGAATAATAATAATAATGAACATCCCAAAACACAAACTCCACCACCTGTTACTGAAAATCAACCATAGCAAAAACCGAAATTCCCATGTCTTATTTGTGGTGAAGATCATTTCACCCGAGACTGTCCACATCACGATGAAGTTGCAAAACTTTTCAAAGGGAATTCCCAAACTGTCGTGTTAACACAACCTTTTCCTCAACAACAATCCATGGTTTCTCAAGCACTTGCCCCTACCACAGGGGCAGTTCCAACCACCCTCCTAGTGATGAAGCCTCAATGATTTCTCATATTTATATGTTCAATGGGATTGATTTAACCACTCGCACTACCACATATGACACACTAGCTAAACCTAATAAAGAAAAGGTCACTAATGGTGCTCCACTAGATCCATCTCCTTCCTTCATTAGTCCTTCATCTATTATTCCTCCATATGGATCACTTTAGATAGATAAACCTACTTTTGATTGTATCTTACGCCCTCCCAAGAGCACTATATGCAAATCAACTTTCAATCCTGGTTTACGTGCCACCCAAAACTACAACATTGTTGAAGATTTGGCTCAAGCACTGTGTGCTAAGTCCACTCTTGAAGTTCTACAACATTTCCCAAGTCAATGTAGAACACTCTTGGCTGCAATTGGCACCATTGATCCTGAGTCCTTGAATAATATCACGTTTAACCTAGACAACTTCAAGTCATGACTTTCTCACCAACTTTCTTTTCAAATTGATGTTGTTGTTCAAAACCAACACATTCACCACACCATATTGGATGAGGGAGCTTCCACTTGTGTCATGTCGTTAGATTGTTGGAAAGGATTAAAATCAACTATGCTTAACCAATCCCCTACAATGTTACACACATTCGACGGGCAAGGTTCTCATCCTCACGGACTCTTGCAGTCCTTAGCCATTAAGTTGGGAGGTAATATTGTCTCTGCCGATGTAGAGGTAGTCGATTCTCCCCTTAACTACAAATTGTTATTAGGAAGAATTTGGTTTTATGCCATGAATTTCTTCTCTTCATCGATGTTTTGATGTGTACAATTCCCTCATCAAGGCAAAATTTTCACTATTGATCAGTTAGATTACTGTACACCCGATGCTCGCACTCCCGCCATAAACAATATTCCTTTCTTGGGAGATACTAAGATCACTTATGAAAGTGTTGGTGTAGGTATTTTAAAAGATTCCTCCCTTATGGGTACTTTCCCTACACCACTTCCTCCCACCACACAACACATTGCCATAATCAATTTGATTTTGACTATGGCCTATCAATCTTTAGAATCATCTGATCCTTAGGTTGTGCCTAGCCCATTAAATTGTGATGCACTGGTTGATGCTATGACACTTAGTCCAGCTAAGGCTTCATACGATGCTATCCAATCTGCCTCTCCCTTCTTGGATGACCAACATCTATTGGCATCCAACACTTATTCGTTTCCATCTTGGTTGAATTCCTTATCCTCTGCTTTTGACTACATTTCTCGAATTGTTCCATTAGACGAATCCATTATGGAAATTCTTAGTATTGACGAAGTACCTTAGGATGAAAACCATCATAAATCATCTTTTCTTCCTCCTCTAGAAGCAATTCAGGAAGATATACACTCTATCTTCCCCTCTGATGTTGTTAATTCTCTACAATATCCTATACTTATCCAGGAGACTATTTCTAAGGGGAATTTAGGCAACATCTCTTCTACGATCTCTATCGATATCTCAATCAAAGAAGGTATCGTGGAAAATTTTCATCTCGTTGCTAATTGTTCACCTGAGGAAGTGGATTCTTACAACACTTTATTTAAATAATTTTGTGATGTCTTCACTTGGAGCTATGAGGAAATGCCCGGGATCGACCCCTTGATCATTGTGCATGAAATAAAATCTTACCCAAGTGTTAAACCGATGCGAAAAAAAATTCGCCCGGTTCATCCTAAGAAAACCGTGGCCATAAAGGAAGAACTTGAAAAACTGTTAAAATATGGCTTTATCTATCCTATTCCCTTGACAGAATGGGTTTCTAACATTTTTCCAGTTGCTAAAAAACAAGGAACCATTTGTGTCTACGTCGATTATAGAGATATTAACAAGGCTTGTCCCAAAGACAATTACCCCACACCCTTCATCAACCAAATCATTGATAATTGCATTGGCAACGTTATATTCTCTTTCATGAATGGATTTTCAAGATATAACTAGATTGACATTCTACCTGCTGATCAACATAAGACAACCTTCATCTTCCCATAAGGAACATTTGCCTATCAGAAACTACCTTTTGGTCTCAAAAATGTTGGTGCCACTTTCTAGCGGGCCATGTCGTATGCTTTCCATGATATCAAACATATTGTAGAACCTTACCTCGATGATTGACCTACCCATTCATCTAGTTGATCAGACCATATTGGTCATATATGGGCCATTATTCTTTGATGTCGGTTCTGCTGTATCCATTTGAATCCCCACAAATATGGGATTAGGTTGGATCCCTTAAAGATTAAATTTGTTATTGCTTTACCTCCTCCCAACAATCTGACCCAACTACAAAGTTTGCAAGGGAAAGAAAACTTTCTTCACCATTTTATATGTAATTACGCCGAGATTACTAAATGATTATGTGATTGTTGCAGAAAGACACTCCTTTCATCTGGGATGACATCGCTCATCGATATTTTTATTCTCTTAAGCATGCATTGACCCATACACTTCTTTTGCATCCTATGAATTATGCACGAGACTATATCCTTTATTTGGTAGCCTCTACTTCCATTATCTCTATGGTGTTAGTCCAAGAGGACCCTAACGGTGATGAACATGTGATCTACTATCTGATCAAGAGTCTATCCGATCTTGCACTCTGATATTCACACATTGAAAAGTTGGCTCAGGTAGCCTTCATTGTCGTCTGGAGATTTGGCCATTACATCCTGTTACGCACTACCATGGTAATTGCAGACTTGAACCCCATGTATCATATTCTAAAATGTCAATTCCTTGGGGGAAAATATTCCAAATGGATCGTTATTCTTCAGTAATTCAATATCGAGTTTGCCAAATCAAAATCTAAAAAGACCTTGGTTTTTTGCGGAACTTATATACGATCTTCCCCATGTTGATGAAGACACTGACCCCAATGATTCTCTTCCCGATGAATCTTTGTTCCTCATTAGCACGTCCGACCCTTGGTATGGAGATATTCTTCTTTATCTTCAAAATCAACGTTTTCATCCCGATATCTCCCATGAAGAATGTCTTTGTATTCGTCACCATTCTAAACTCTACCTTATCATCGGTGACACTTTGTATCATCGTGGTATTGACACTATGTTACGACATTTTTTAACTCATGATGAGGCTGAACGTGTTCTAAATGATTGTAACCTTGGAGCATGTGGCGGTCACCTTTCTAGGATGGATACAACTCAAAAAATCTTACGTGTCGGTTACTTTTGTCCCTCCATCTTCAAAGATTGTATTGCGGCTATCAAAAGATGCCCACCCTACCATTTTTTTCATAAAAATTCACGCACCCACCCTGCTCCATTCAATCTTATTGTCACCATCGACCCCTTTTCCAAATGGGGAATTGATTTTATGCAATGTAAGCCTACTTCGCCTAGGGGGCATGGTTATATCATCATTGTCATTGATTACATCACAAAATGGGATGAGACTATGCCTGCTTTTCTTAATGATGGTCATACTGCAGCTCTCTTTATATTCAACTGCATCATCACTCACTTTGGTGTTCCACAATCCATTGTCACTGATCGCGGTTCACATTTTCAAAACTAGATGATGATTGAGTTACATGTCAAATTGGGTTTTCACCATCAAAACTCATCCCCCTATTGACGCAGACCCCCTTGCCCTCGAGCCCAGATACACTCAGGATCTTCACTAAAACCATGCCAAGGGTTAATTAAACCCTTTATTTAAGCCACAAAGGACTTCGGGTTTCAGGAGTTGGAGAGTCCTGATGTATTTCCACAACTCTTGGCAAATGTCGAAATGTGAAATGTCAATGAAGGTTGACTCCTTCAATGCACCGCACACACGCCCACTAATTTTTGCTTTCGGGACTTTGAGCAAACAACCAATAGTCGTTACTCTTCCCTTATGATTCCCTGAACTCTGAAATGTCAGAATGCTGAAATGGGCTCAACATCCCAAGGAATGTGAGATTGATGGCCTTTCTGTATTTTCACTGTAGCTTGACCCCTCCTTTTACTTCCATCGCACGTACCTTCTGACTGAAACTTGGGACCCAGCTTTTCAGTGTTTCCCTTTTCACAATTTCAGGAGTTGTGTTAACGATGCAACTCTACCTCTTGAGTCCCAAAACCCCGAAACCCGATTGGTGCTAATGGCTATTTCCCCTCGACTTTTTGGGAAATTTTCCTTTCCCTCTTTGGGATTTTGCGAACCGGGAGTTTGATACTCTCAATTCCAAAATCACTGCCTCCTCTACTTCCTGAACTCTGAAAAACCGAAATGCCAAAATCCCACACCAAAGGCACACCGTGTTTCACGACTTCGGTATTTTCAATGCAAAGAGTCTCGGTTCCTTGTCATTGGAATTTTTGGTATGTTGAATCTTGAATTACCGAAATTCTAAAATTCCACACTTGATAATCCTTTTCACAATCCAGGAATTTGCATGACCAAGGATTTTGGCCTGCACTCCAAACTTGCGAATCCAGAATCCCCAAAATGATCTAATGGATCAAACAAATCACGATCAATGGTCCACGTTGATTCTTGATGTTAGGGTGGTGGATTCATCCAACTCCTAACCACCTTATAGCTCCTCTGGATCCTACGGTCCTTGCGACTTCACGAGTTGTCCATGGAGAATTCTAACCACCAGATGCACTCTTCAATGACCCCTCTCTAAACGACTCAATGTTATCGCTCCTAAACTTAGCTTCTACGAGACAATTTCAATCTTCGTCTCCCTTTGAGAACTTCAAAGGTGTTATCCTTCCTAAGCTATCACTTGTAAACTAAATCTCCCCAAAAGGATCCCTGCTCGCACTCCTTGCGGCAAACCCTCAAATAATCTCTAGTTATTTGAGTCCCCGACCCTGTGCACTCTTTGTAATAATGGTCCTCTCAATCTTCCCCTTAGTTGATAAGTTCTAAGGCTCCAACCAGCCTACGCACACCTTGCACGACTCTATGCTTCACCTGCACTTCAGCTGGTATGAGAACAACGGTATCTCTCCTGACCTTTCTAAGATGAAACTCAGACCCTCATCAATGCACACCTTGCGGACGTTCACTGTACTCTTTGTAGGAATTATTAGGAAGAGAAACAATTGAAACTCATTTTTCTCCTCTCTCAGACTTCATACATTCACCATGAAATCATACACACAATGCAGTATTTAAACAAATGCATAACAGAGAAACAAATCAACTGTAAACATACCATTCAACAAATGTAAACAGTAAGCATCATAACACCATGAAAGTTGAGTCAAAGCTTCATATATTAACTCAAGTGCTCATGTACATGGATTCTTCTCTACAACTCTCTGCTACATCTCTACAGCTTATGAATTCTGAATGATCATCCCCAAAATTACAATGATACAAGGGTGAGGGTTTCTGTATCTGTTTTCCCTCCTACGCTTCTAAACTGTCTAATCTATTAAATTAAATCTACCTACTTGCATTCATTACACATAAATGCCTTTACATACTACAGATGAGAGCAATGCTCAAGATCTGTTTACAACATCTAGACATAAGTGTAAGTACGCTTCCCTTAACTATTACATTAATGTCGATTCATTAATCTCAAAACACTTCAAAATGTGCACTGGTAATTTTCTAGTTGTCTCCCGCTTTTATGTTGCTTGCTTGGTTGGCTACTTATGATGCTTCTGCATCATACTCCCTCGCTTGAAAATTTTCATGAACTCCTGTTCATGAGCTCTTGCACGGTCTGTCCATGCCTATGAATTTTTGCTTCATCCTCCCAACTAACATTTTCAACTAGATGTCCCTTCCATTTGACCAAGTATTCAAAATACTCTTTTCTCCTGGTCTTTTTGCTAACCCTTTTGTCAATTATTCTTTCCATCTGTGGCTCTATAGCTGCAGGCATTTGTTTTGTCCACTGAATTTTTTTCTGTTCCTTCTCTGCTCCTGCTTCTTCAGCTCTGTAAGGGTACAAATCTGTAACATTGAATATCGGTGAGATTCCAACCCCATCGGGTAATTCAATCTCATATGTGTTTTCCCCAAATTTCCTTATGACCTTGCATGGTCCAATATTTTCCATCCTCAGCTTATTATACGTTCCCCTTGGGAACCTATCCTTCCTCAGATGTGCAAGAACCAAATCACCAACTTCAAATTGAAGTTCTCACCTATGTTGATCTTCTCTCCACTTGTATTCTTGACTTGAACTCTGTAATCACTCCTTAACTCGGCTATGAAGCTCCTTCATTCCTTCTGCAAAGTCCTCTGCACTAGCACTCCTGAATTCATCTTGTTCTACATCTTTCAATTCAAAAAATCCCCTCAACTGCATTCCATATACAATCTAGAATGGACTCTGCCCTGTGCTTCTATTGAGTGAATCATTATAAATGAATTCTGCCTGTGGCAGAATGTGATCCCATTGACTGTAGTGTTCAGTCACTAAGCTTCTTAACAAATATCCCAAGCTCCTTTTCATGACTACTGTCTATCCATCCATCTAACGATGATATGCTGAGCTAAAAGAAAAAATTGTCCCCAACTTATTCCATAAGGTCCTCCAAAAATTCCCTACGAACTTGGTATCTCGATCAGAAACGATACTCTTTGGAAAACCATGAAGTCTGACGACTTCCTTGTAAAACATGTTCGCAATATGAGTTGCGTCACTGGTTTTCTGGCATGGTATGAAATGTGCCATTTTTGAAAATCTGTCGACTACCACAAAGATCGAATCATATCCTCTCTATGTCCTTGGCAATCCTAATATGAAATCCATGCTCACTGCATCCCACAACCTCTCAGGTATGGGTAATGGTTGGTATAACCCTGTGTTCTACCTTTTTCCTTTCATGTGCTGGCAAATTTTGCATCTATCCATGAATTTCTTAACATTTGTTCTCATCCCTGGCCAAAAATATGAGCCATTCAACTTTGAGAACATCTTGTCATGACCGAAATGTCCGACCAATCCTCCACTATGTTTTTCCTTCAGCAAATTCTCCCTCATGGAGCATTTTGGAATACATAGTTGATTTCCCCTAAACAATAATCCATCCTAGATCATGTATTCAGTCCATTGGCTTCTATCCCCGAGAATTGGATTCTCAGATGCCTCATATTCCGCTTTAAAATCTGGGTCATCCCTGTACATTTCTTTGAGGTTATCAAAACCCAAAGTCTTGACTCTGAATTCCTGCATAAGAAAACATTTCCTGCTCAAAGCATCAACAACTTTGTTAGTAGTTCCATAAATATGCTTAATCACAAAAGTAAAATTTTGCATGTATTCAACCCATTTAGCATGTTTTGGTTCAACTTCTCTTGTCGAGTCACGAATTGCAAAGCGTGATTATCGTTGTACAAAACAAACTCCTTAGGAACCAAATAATGTCTCCATTTCTTCAATGCTTATATGACGCCATAGAATTCCTTGTCATACGTGGAGTACTTAACCTTTGCTTCATTCAGTTTTTTGCTGAAGTATGTGACTGACCTATCGTCCTAGCTCAAGATTGCTCCAATTGAAAATCCACTCGCATCACACCTGACTTGGAATGTCTTGCTAAAATCTAGCAAAACCATAATTGGTTTCTCAGTGATCTTCTTCTTTAGCAGATTGAAACTCTTCTCTGCTTCCTCTGTCCAGTGAAAATATTTGTGTCATTTCTTCACCATATCCATCATCGATGTGCTAATTCCACTAAAGTTTCGGATGAATTTCCTATAGAAGCTAGCCAAACCATGGAAGCTTCAAACTTCAAACATGCTCTTTGGTGATGGCCAATTCTTAATCACCTTTATCTTTTCCGGATCCATTTTTAATTCATTTGTAGAGATAACAAAACCCAAATAAATGAGTTTTGTTGTCATAAATGATGATTTCTTCATATTAATCAGCAATTTCTCTTGATGTAATCTTCTCATTACTGTAACTAAATGCTTTAAGTGTTCTGCTTCTGTCTTGCTGAAAATTAATATATCATCAAGATATACAATGACGAATTTCCCTATGAAATCCTTCAGGACTTCGTTCATCAACCTAATGAAAGTACTGGGCGCATTCATTAAGCCAAATGGCATGACAAGTCATTCATACATCCCCTCATTCGTCTTGAATGTTGTCTTCCATTCATCACCTTCTCCCATTCGAATTTGATGATACCCGCTTTTTAAATCAATCTTTGAAAAAAATCTTGCTCCACTCAAGCAATCCATCAAGTCGTCCATCCTTGGCAATGGAAATCTATATCTGATGGTAATCTTATTGATCACCCTTGAGTCTATACACATTCTCCAGCCTCCATCTTTCTTTGGGCTGAGCACTGTTGGAACATCGCATGGACTCAAGCTTTCTCGAATCAATTCTTTGTCCATTAAGTCCTAGACTTGTCTCTTAACTTCTTCATTTTCCTATGGCATTAACCGATATGCTGCTTTGTTCAGAAAACTAGCTCCATGTATAAGATCGATATGGTGGCTTATACTCCTGATAGGTGGCAACAAACAAGGTATTTCATCCACTACTATATCAGCAAACTCTCCCGACAAATCCTAGATTTCTTTTGGTAAATCATCTATCCTCATACTAGTGAAAACAATTTTGGGCTTCCTGAACACAATAAATTGTGTGTCTTCCTTCTTCTTAACCTCATTAAGAAGTTCCTTTCCACTCATGAGAAGTACAGTGTTGCTCATCTATGTTTTCACCTATTTATCCTTAATCTGCAACAACATGTGAGTCCTACCATTTTTCTCCAGGGTGTAAGTGTTCTTTCTCCCATCATGAACCACATTTTTGTCATATTGCCATGGTCTACCCAACAATAGATGACAAACATCCATGGGAATGACATCACATAATATTTCATCTTTATATCCTCATATTTTAAATTCAACTAAACATTGTTTAGTGACATTTACCTGATGTCCTTTTTGTAGCCATTAAACTCTGTATGGGCTTGGATGTACAACAGTATCCATCTCCATATTTTCTACCATCCCTGTAGATACGAGATAGTCTGTGCTACTGCTGTCCACTATGACCTTGCATACCCTATCTTTAGTTTTGTAGGCAGTCTGAAACAGACTATTTCTTTAGGTTGGGTTCTCTGCCTCCTTCTCTGACTTCAAGAGAACTTTCCTCATCATCAAAGATCTTCTGTCCTCAACGTCTTCTGCCTCAACATTCCATCCTTGAGCTTTGGAAATGTGAGTTTCACCAACATCTTTCTTCTTATTTGGACACTCATAGGATTGATGTTCGATTTTTTCATAGATGAAGCATTTCACTTCACCTCCTCTGCCTCTTCCTCTTCCTCTGGATCGAGGAAAAGTATTTCTATCAGCATACTGCCTTCCCTATGAGCTTCCTCCTCTCTCAGGTTGAGTTTGAGGTTTCTTTCCCTCTTCTTTAGGTCTGTGAGTTCTGTCTTGGGCAATCGTTTTGCCTATGGCTTGACTTCTACCTCGGCCTCTTTGACCTTACTTCCGGCTCAGCTTCTCTTCAGCTTTCAAAGCTATTTGATAAGCATCTTCTACATTTCAAATGGTCATCATGCTCATCTCATATTGAATATTATATCGCAAACCATTCATGTACCTGGCAACCTTTTCATCATCACTTTCCCAATGAACTGCTCTGATGTTTATCTTGTAGAATTCTTCAGTGTATTCTTTCACTGACATTAGATTCTATCTCAAATTTTTCATCCTCCGAAACAAAGTGATTTGATAATCCCTGGGCATAAATTTTCCTTTCATATTTGCAACCATTCTATCCTAGTTTTTGATTTTTTGCTTTCCCTTGCAACGTCTGTCATCCTGCAGTTCATCCCACCACAATCCTGCATGCCCTTTAAGTCTAGTAACATCATGTTTGACTTTCTTATCTTCCTCGACATCCTCATAGTAGAATTATTTGTCTAGATCCCTAATCCAGTCTAGAAGTTATTCAACATCCAAGTTTCTTTCATACACTGGAATGTCCATTTTTTCCCTAGCACCTATCCTTGCAATAGCCCTGAATAGGCGTTCATCTGCAGCATCTTCAATTGCAACTTCTTCTCCTTCATTTCCATATTCATTCTCACTTTCAGCTTCACTGATATCCCTAGCATCGACTGTGTTCCTTTACACCATCTCCATAGCATCAATTCTAGCACGTAACTCATGCATTTCTCTTTCCACTATTGGATTAGGCATTGGCCTATCTCTTCTTCTTGGCGGCATGGTTGTAAAAATTTTTGTTTTCTCTCTGCTACAGAAACAAAAGAATTTGTTTTGGGCTCTGATACCACTTTGATGCAGACCCCCTTGCCCTTGGGCCAAGATCCGCTCAGGATATTCACTAAAACCATGCCAAGGGTTAATTAAACCCTTTGTTTAAACCACAAAGGACTTCGATTTTCAGGAATTGGAGAGTCTCGATGTATTTCCACAGCTCTTGGAAAATGCTGAAATGTGAAATATCAATGAAGGTTGACTCCTTCAATGTGCCGCACACATGCCCACTAATTTCGACTTTTGGGACTTTGAGACAATAGCCAACAGTTGTTCATATTCCCTTATGATTCGCCAAACTTTGAAATGCCGAAATGTCAAAATGGGCTCAACGTCCCAAGGAATGCGAGATCGATGGCCTTTCAGGATTTTCGCCGAAGCTTGACCCCTCCTTTTACTTATGCTGCACATACCTTCTGACTGAGACTTGGGACCCACCTTTTCGTTGTTTCCCTTTTCACGATTTCGGGAGTTGCGTTGAAGATGCAACTCTACCTCTTGAGTCCCAAAACCTCGAAACCCGATTGGTGCCAACGACTATTGCCCCTCGACTTTTCAGGAATTTTTTCTTTCCCTCTTCCGGATTTCATGAACCAGGAGTTTGATACTCTCGATTCCAAAGTCACTGCCTCCTCTACTTCTTGAACTTCGAAAAACCAAAATGTTGAAATCCCACACCAAAGGCACACCATGTTTCGCGACTTTAGGATTTTCAATGCAAAGAGTCTCGGTTCCTTGTCATCAGAATTTTCGGTATGTTGAATCCTGAATTATTGAAATTACGAAATTCCACACCTAATAATCCTTTTTGCGATCCAGTAATTTGTGTGACCAAGGATTTTGTCCTACACTCCAAACTTGCGAATCTCAAATCCCCAAAATGATCTAACGGCTCAAACAGATCACAATCAACGGTCCACGTTTATTATTGATGTCAGGGTGGCAGATTCATCCAACTCCTAACCACCTTACATCTCCTCTGGATCCTACGGTCCTCGCCACTTTGCGAGTTCTCCATGGATAATTATGACCACCAGATGCACTCTTCAATGACCCTTGTCTAAATGACTCGGTGTTCTCCCTCCTGAACTTAACTTCTATGAGACGATTTCAATCTCTGTCTCCCTTTGAGCACTTCAAAGGTGTTATCCTTCCTGAGCTATCACTTGTAAAATCAATCTCCCCAAAAGGATCCCTGCTCGCACTCCTTGCAGCAAACCCTAAAATAATATCTAGTTATTTGAGTCCCCGACCCTATGTACTCTTTGCAATAGTGGTCCTCTCAATATTCCCCTTAGTTGATACGTTCTAAGGCTCCAACAAGCCTGTGCACACCTTGCACGACTCTGTGCTTCACCTTCACTTCAGTTGGTATGAGAACAATGGTATCTCTCCTGAGCTTTCTGAGATGAAACTCAGACCCTTGTCAATGCACACCTTGTGGACATTCACAACACTCTTTGCAGGAATTCTCAGGAAGAGAAACAATTGAAACACATTTTTCTCCTCTCTCAGACTTCATACATTCACCATGAAATCATACACACAATGCAGTATTTAAACAAATGCATAACAGAGAAACAAATCAACTGTAAACATACCATTCAACAAATGTAAACAATAAGCATCATAACACCATGAAAGTTGAGTCAAAGATTCATATATTAACTCAAGTGCTCCTATACATGGATTCTTCTCTACAGCTCTCTGATACAACTCTACAGCTTATGAATTCTGAATGATCATCCTCAAAATTACAATGATACAAGGGTGAGGGTGTCTATATCCGTTTTCCCTCCTGCGCTTCTAAACTGTCTAATCTATTAAATTAAATCTACCTACTTGCATTAATTACGCATAAATGTCTTTACATACTACAGATGAGAGAAACTCTCAAGATTTGTTTACAACATCTAGACATAAGTGTAAGTATACTTCCCTTAACTATTACATTAATATCCATTCATTAATCTCAAAACACTTCAAAATGTGCGTTGGTGCTTTTCTAGCTATCTCCCACTTTTATGTTGCTTGCTTGGCTGGCTGCTTACGATGCTCCTGCATCACCTACTATCCTCAAGAAAATGGACAAGTTGAAGCTATAAACAAAGTCCTTAAAACCATTATCCAATGCATGGTGGGGGAAAACAAAACTTCTTGGCATTTACAACTCTTCTTCGCCCTTTGGGCTTACCGCACCTCAGTGAAAACTACAACTGGATTCACTCCTTTCTAGTTGGTATATTGCATCGAAGTAGTATTACCAATCGAGTGTGAAATTCCTTCGTTGAAAATCAAAGTAGAACTCCTGCCTCACACCTCTGTTGAAGAAGAACATTTCCTATATCTGACTAGATTGGATGAAACACGTCGCAATGTTTCTCTCGTTAACGAGACATATCAAAAATGAATGAAGAGTCAATATGAAAAATCCATCCACCCTCGTACTTTTGCAGAAGGAGACTTAGTCCTCGTTTATGACTTGGCTCAAGATAATCTAGGGACAGGAAATTTACAACCTTTGTGGCATGGGCCCCACATCGTAAAACATGTATTACATCGAGGTGCCTATGAGCTAGTTGACTACGAAGGAATCTCTCTCGATGAACCCCAGAATGGGATTTACCTTAAGACGTACTATGCATAGAACATATAGAATTTTTTCTTTGTACACAATTATACTATAGTTTTGTTTTGGTGTGTCTTTTTCTCTTGCATGTACGAGATTTGTTTTAGCCACTTATAATTTTTCTTATGATTTCATGTGCAGATGACATCTCCCTTTCCTATTTTTATCGATTTTGCAGATGGCACTAGTCGACACACCCAGAACATTGCTTCTGCAACTTGGGTCATCTACCACTCTGATGAGTTGGTGAGTTCAAGAGGCATTTTCCTAGGATAGACAACCAATAATGTGGCACAATATCATGCTATCATTCAACTTTTAACCAAGTCCTCCTCCCTAGTTATATCATGTATAATCATTAACCTAGACTCTCAACTCGTGGTTTGTCATCTTAATCGAGTCTACGTCATTCACGAACCTACCCTATTGCGTCTCCACCTACAAGTTCATCGCCTTGAAAGAATGTTTGAATTTATAGAATACAGACACATACCAAGAGAACTCAACACATCTTTGAATTCACTAGCGAATTATATTTTGGATCGGTATCTCATGCACAGATAAAATTTTATGAAGAAAATGAATTACATGTACATTAAACACATCACACAAGATAATTTGTAACATCATTGGCACTACAAAACTTGGATATATATAAACTACATGATAGTAAAAGTTTTTTTACATTAAAAAGTACATAAAAGGGAAAAATTTGGGCCCTCATTCCCATGATATCATCATGAAAAAACTACAAAAAACATCTAGAGGATACTAGTCCTCCTACACCATGTTGTGCTTCGAGAAGCACACCACTGCATTAGCCACTCGTCGAAGCAAGTGGTTCAAACTCCCAGGAATCCCCACTATATGCCTATGCAAATGTAAGGGTAGAGGTGGGACAACCATTGTAAGACCTCAGAGGTTCCTCTCGACCTCCCGGAGACCTCCCACCACCCCCTCGTGCTCTACGACTATTTGCACATCTTTGCGACACCCTAGTGCCGGTATATCCGCCGGACATGATGCACCTCTATCTGCATGATGAAACAATGCATTTATTAAAAACCCCTATATGTACACATAAAAATAATATAAATAAAAAATAAAAAAAACACATGAAAAGGTTTTGGTTTTGTACCTGATGCATCCCAGTCTATACACTCTAGAAGTACTAAGTTTAGGCTACCCCGGAAATCTACTCTGGTGTATCGGAAATCCTCGATGACGATCAACTACCTCAAAAGAAAATCTAAACTGTGGAAAATGATTAGAATGGGTTAATGACCAACTTGATCCAAACAGATGTGAAAATGGTAAACCGTAGCTCCGGTGCCAAAAGCTTGAAAATCACCATCCGAAGTCAAAAATACCAATCCTAGGAGAGATTGGTAAAATGAAATGGTAAATAAGATTTTTTGCCCGATTTCACTATTATAGGGTCCATTTTTGCTAATATATATTTTATTTTCAATTTTAAAATCTTTTTTGGAGATATTACTAATACCCTGGATGCAGATTTGTCTTCACTTGCAGGTTTCAAAGCATTATTTTTCTATTTAACCTTGTCACACTAACGAGAACAGTCTTAGTTCTTTCTCATGCTAAAAAAAACATGAGAATGTAATCAAGTAGACGTTTATCTCTTTTTCAGACTCGTAAGGATATACGAAAAAGGAACCACCTAGAGTCTCCTTTAAGTTCTTTTCAAACTCTCTAAACATGAAAAGATTGTCGAGTCATCTTTCTTCCTTTCACACTTATTCAAAAGGTTTTGAGAGGGCGTCTCCCAAGTAGAATTTTATCTCTTTCTCGGACTTCGAAGACTAATATTATGAAAAAGGACAAAACTAGAGTCGCCTTTAAGTTCTTTTCAAACTCTCTAAACATGAAAAACCACCAAGATTTCCTTCTCTGGACTCGCTAAACTACACATTGAAGGGCCCATATGGGACTGAACCCTTACTTCTTCTAGTTCATTAAACAAATGAAGAGGAACTTACCGAAGGTGAGTTATATCAAGCATGTGTTATCCTCCTTGAGATCATTAAATTAAAAATAGGTACTCATCTATTTGGGTGGGGGAAAAAATTGAAGGAAGTGGGTCAAGTGTTTAAGAATCCTTTATGGCATCTTTTGTCACCCTTAAACATGGCACTTGTTTGTGTCTCATCTTACAGTTGGGTAATCCGCATGTCTTTGAGTCATACCAATTCCATGTGTCGCCATACTTTTTCATCCAGTCGAAGAGTGCTCTTATTGTCATCACATTACATTTTGGTACTCGTCGAATCAATGCTGCCAAGTCAGTTGTCGTGCCTCATCATGTTCAAGGGAAGTTTCACTTCAAACCATCCATATGTAGTATTACAAGTTTCCATTTCCTGTGTCAGTCCATGCTCATTTGATTCACCATGTTACATCGCTTTCCTATGTTATTTTTATGTCGTTGATGGGGGATACATCAAGGCCCTCCTTCAACGAGTCTTTTCCTGTCGACTTCAACACATCATCCAAGAATTAGAATTAGAAACCAATTAGTACCTTGGGACCTGCATGCCTCAATGGTATGCCTCCTCACTTTTGAAAGTGGGTTTATATCATTGACCTCTGATCGGATGATGCCACGAATGTTCGACCTCAGCTCATTTATTCACATTCGTCGGAATGTACTAGCGTACCTTGGGAGTCATTGACATCATTGGTGATTTCACTCAAACTTGTTAATGGTTTACCTCAATGACTGGTAATCAAGTGGTTTATACCATGTTCGACATCAAAACATCTATTCACATGGTTTGGTTCATACTGCATCAGGATTGGGACGAAGACCTTGGGTTGAACATTCACTCTGTTAAATTGTTTTTCTCAGGCTTCGAAGGAGATTTTAAGCATGTTGATGTATAGAATATCACATAGATCCACATTGTATTGGTTTGTGGCTATGTTTTATCATCTTGTAGCTCCATTGTGTATTTTTCATGACTATGATCAGTTCATGTCATGGAGGTATGGATCCACATTGTATCTTTGGTGTCCATATCCTTAGTCAATATTTTTCATGGATCTGCAATGTATTGGTCAGTGGCCATGCTTTGAGTCATATTGTATTCCAAGCATAGGTAATCCTGCCTCAGAAATGGAACATTTTTTAATGTTGTTTGATGGTTGTTTGAAGCTTCTTCCAGGTTCTCCAACTCCACAAGCTTTCATTAAATATTTGTAAAGTGTTCTGGCCATCATTCTCTCTTCTTACCTCACACTTTAGGGGGCATTCTGTTACACATGAAATTTTTACACCTAGGTACCTCTCCCTAAGTGTTGTAAGTGTAATATAAGTGTCTCATACACCTTGACACCATGGAATAACCTATGTCACAATCCCTAGTCAATGTGGAGGAGGGATATATTACATGAAGGCCAAAATACCAAGTGCACATGAATTATTATTAATATTCATGAAAAATAAATTAATTAAGTGTGACAATCAAGTGCAGAATTATTATTAATATTCATGAAAAAGAAATCAATTAAGTGTGAGAATCCGTCTCACATTTGGTTTCCTATTTTTTAGGGAAGGTGGAGGATCTCATGGATGGTTGAAATATTTCCTCCTTAAAATCCTTGAGAGATATTTCCTCCCTAAAATCCTTAAAGAGATACTTTCTCCCTAAATATCTTAGAGATCCATTTTTAGTGGATCTGATGAGTGATCCTCCCCATGGTGGTTAAGCCTTCAAATCCTATATAATGAGGGCTTTCCATAGAGATGGAGGAAGCAAATTTAAGGTATGAAACCTATGGTCTTGGGAGCTTTGTGAAAGGGTTGGATGAGGAGGACTTGGAGAGGCTGTTGCGACTTCATATATGGTTTGTATGTATCTCTTTTGAGTTCTCATTAATACATATGCTTGGCCTGTTTCCTTCAAGTTTGTGTACATTTTCACGGGCTTGTCTCTTTTGATGAATCTAGTTTTAAACTAATATTGTTAGAATAGGAAGTATATTTTGTCTTCGTTGTCTACTGGATTGCATAATTCATTGAAGGACTTGAAGATCAAGTTCAACCTAGACCGAGCGAGCACAAACTTCAGAAAAAGGTACTCATACTTTCTTCTTCTTTTCCCTTGACTAGTTTGGATACATTTAAAGGAATGTCAGTGTTCAAAGTTAGCATTCTTCTTTCTTGGTCATAGGGGTCTAAGATCCAAGAGGAAATTCACCTGTCTGTAGGGGAATTTTCCTACAACATCGAGGACTTACATGGTCTTGATGATTGATAATGCACAACTTGACACTGTCAAATTAGGTTTTATGCTTTATGTCTGTCATTGATGGGAACTTATGGCGATGTCAAGCTTATATCGATTGTCCCCGTGTAGTTGACGGAATGGGTGTCAAACTTCGTTCTGGTTAACAAGAATCAGGGTACGATTTGTGTGTGCATGGACTTTCGTGACTTGAACAAGGCATGTCTAAAAGATAATATTCCCACCCCATTCATCGATTATCTTGTCGATGAATGCACTGGCTATGAGGTATTTTCATTCATGGATGGTTTTTCAAGATATAACTAGATTCAGATCAAACTGGAAGACCAGCATAAAACAACTTTTATTTGTCCTTGGGGCACATTCACGTATCATAAGATGCCTTTTGGCCCGAAGAATGTCGGAGCCACTTTTCAGTGGGCCATGTCATTTTCTTTTCACGACCTTAGACATATAGTCAAGGCATATCTTGATGATCTAGCATCACGCTCTCGCAAGAGATCTGATCATCCCACTCATCTTCGACTAGTATTTGAACGATGTCGTTGTTGATGATTAAAAATGTCAACAAAGTTTCTCCCACAAAGTGTTGCTAAAGCCTATTATTATAAAAATTAAATAATACTAGTAGGTGGGACCCCCTTGAACTATTGAAGATCAGATCTATTCATTTTTTATGTTTTGATGAGGTGTGACACGACTTACATGGTTGATGAATGTTGTTATTGGTTATGATTTGAGCTTGTGAAGTGTTGATTCCTTATGTTACTACAACCTATGCTATTCATTAATATCATTGCTATCTGTTCTTATCACACCTGCACAACAAACATATTAGTGAAATTACATGAAGGATAGTTTTGAGAAAGGCAAAATACTATAACAAATGCAAAGAAAAGGGATCTAATTCCACAAATTTACTATACTGCATGCGAACAATTGGAAGGAAATGAGAAACAATTGCAAAGGGGAAGAATTTAAAGCTATCCTATTTACTATACTACATGCATGAAAGACTTAACAATTATTGTTAAACCCTAGCTAACAAGTAAATGGTTATGCAATTATGATTGAGTTATATGTTTAATACACATATGGTATGAAATGTTGGTGGCACATTTGGTAAGGTAATAGTGCTAATGGTTATGTGAATTGTTGAATTATATGGAACTTGGTGGAATTATGTTATGGCATAAGTTAGAAGGGTGATATGGCCATGTTGTTGGTTTTAATGGGTGATGGTTTCGATACATGGGTTGATTGATGGTGTTAATGAAGAACTCATTGGAATGTGTTGGTGAATTAATGAATTGTGGGTGGAGGCAATGTGCATTTACTGCACGTCACCTTTACTCCTCCCATTAGTTTCCACCCTAGTCGGATATTGTTCAATCTTGTTGTTGAAGTTATGCTTTAATTTCTTAGAAGAGACAAACCACTTGGCCAGCTCATGTTTTAAATGAATTCAATTACAGGTATGTATTTTTTTGGCCATTTGTGACTCTGCTCTAGTGATGAAATGATTATTGGCTCAGATGTATTGGTTTGTGTTTTCCTAACTATTGCAAGTGGTAAATTTGTGTTCTTGAAATGAATGGTTCTTCCTACCATGATATTGAATTCATAGAAGTTATTGATCATCCTGGGTGGTAACTCTATGTTACCCTTGTTGGTTTAGTTTGAGGGTTTTTTTTTAGTCTTCGGTGGATATCTATCTTTGCTCTTTTGTCACTAAATCCAGTCTTTGGCTTTTATGGGTTTAATGGTTGAAGGCATTCTGCATCACTGTGTTTTGTTCACTTGGGCATTGGTTGATTGCACCACTAGGGGTCATGAAATGAGGTTCATGTTCTTCCTTGGCCCTAATTTCATCTCATTGTTGTGATTGTTTGCTCAAAGAACACGAGGGTTATACCCTTCATGTGTTAAATAACATTTCCATGATGGATTAGAGCTTCACCTTATGTTGTGGCCCCCTGTCATGGATTGTTACCTGTCCAAAAATGCGTCTCTCTGTGTATAAACCATTGGCCTCGGATTTTCACCATTATAAGAGTGGCTCTGCTCTCCCTATGTTGGCTACGAAAGAAAAATTAGCCCTCCTATCTGAATATTGATAGAGAAGATCAACCTGGCCTCTTGGATTTACTACTTGGTTATTGTTGGATGGTTGTATAATTGTCAACTAGTTGAAATACAGGCTCACCTAGTTGATCATGTGACAGTCGTGTTGGTTGGTATATATTCATTGCTGATGTTATAAAAATGGTAAATCCTACATTTCCAATTACACTTCCAAAGTACACATACTCGATCTCCATATAACTCAGTATTGTTTAATAGAAAGGGCCACTACCCCAATTTGAATTGATGCGTGGGTATGCATGGTTGTCACATCATGTCAGGTCAATTGATTTTATGACAGTGATTAATTGGTTGGTTGATACATAGTCACTGGTATTTATGCACTAAGGATTGTTTAGATGGCATTGGTTACAAATTATTTATGTTGTTCGCACATGTTGCGTTGTGTGTATGGTGTTTTCACACAATGAAATAATGGTCATGGTAACTGTGGTTTTCTTTTGGGGAAAAATGATTATTGAACTGAATGACTATAGAAACTATATCCACTGTATCCTTATGATTGGTCAATTATATAAGCCTGAGTTTGCACAACCTATTTGATTGCATTTGGATTAAATCGAAGCAATATCATATTAGATTGATAGCTCAACTCGATGCGTTGAGTTATTGTTGTGACTGTTTGTTTGGTTTTGTAAAATGGAGATGTTGCAGCGTGGGGTTTTGGTGGTTGCACACTGTGTGTGTATGGATATCTTGGTTTTCACACTTAGGGATACCCACAAAGTTTTAAGCATGTTTATGTGTTCCAATTGATCACTTGTTAAAGCAGGCATGTTGTTGATGGTAGTTGTGTTGGATGGATCGCCCATCTTTTTAAAGTCAAATTGAATTAGGCTTGCACAGTGACAGAGTTACATTTGCACGATTTAATTACTCTGCACATACCTAGTTTGGAGTGGTGGTTGTTGTTTGTCAGTTTAAATGTTAATTCGGGTGTTTCAATTTGATCTTGATTATTATGTTTACTGCCTCTATATATGCATAGAGGGGCTTCCGCAGTGAAGGGAGCTCTAACTGGGTAGTTCATAAGGCACAATACTTGCTAAGGTTTTGCAAATGGGGTAGCAATCTAAGTGGACTTGATTGTGGGGAAAACTCCATAGTTAAGCACGCTTGAGCCAGAGGTGTCTTGGGATGGGTGACCACCTGGGAGGTCCTGGTTATGGGGTGCAAGCCCCAGAAGTGATGATTGATTCTATGTGATTCATTTCGTTGGTTTCAATCCCATTTCTTCACCCCTGTGAGCATCCTCCAATGCAATGAGTGCTAAGTGGACTATTCAAATCATGAGAATTATTGGTTAGTTGCGACTAATACTCATGGATATGGGTCATATATGAATGACTTACACTATGCAGTTAATCTCAAAAATAATATCTAATATGTTGCACTATGGAAGCCCCTCTATTCTTAAATAATAAGAGTGAAGGGAGCTCTAAATGGGTAGTTCATAAGGCACAATACTTGATAAGGTTTTTCAAATGGGGTAGAAAGCTAAGTGGGATTGATTGTGAGGAAAACTCTATAGTTAAGCACGCTTGAGCCAGAGGTGTCTTGGGTGGGTGACCACCTAGGAAGTCTGCTTGTCACTCTAAGTCACAAGGTTCACGGAATTTGAACCCGGAGGTTCGAAATTTGGTGAACCTCAAAAAAAATTTCAGGCTCATTCAAGTTTGTCAAACCCCAAAGGAAAACCTAATGTTGAAGCTAAAAAAATTTGATCCTGAGCTAAATTTGAATCTAAAAGGGGAATTTAATAACCAGAAAATGTTAATCAAAACCATGGCATCCATTTTATCTGGGGATATATAAAATAGAAACTTGTGATTTCATACATTAGTGCATGTTAGAAGTATTTGGACTCCACATTTTAAGTCTGTTAGATTAAAAAGAAAAGAAAAAACAAATGTGGGAGATTTATAGATGCTTACCTCCACCACTTTAGCCTCCGCCTATGGCTCTATCTTCACTGGTCAATATGATCTTGATGGGTGTACATCTATGGATCCTACCCATACATTGGATCACCTAATAAGGATAATGGGTGGTAGGTAAGGATACTGGATTTCTGGTTGCGATAGTAGTAGTGGCGGGTGTCTAGATCTACTGTAGTTGGTACTGCATCATGATCAAGAAATGGTTCCTCTTATGCAGGAGAGAGCCACTAGGAGAAATGTGACAATAACTCATAGATTTTATGTGAAAGAACCAACCTCCTAGCTGCTCGATGCACTGTAATGGAAGGAAAATGTTCATACCATCTTAGTTGCAAGGAAAATGCACAAGGTACCAAGTTGGCTACTACAGATACCATTAATTGGATACTATATTGTGCATAAATATTACCATGAAAATGTAGGGATGAATCATTCCCCACTAAACCCATACTCTAGAAAATTGGGGGGTGAATAGAAGATGGAAGCCCGATTCACACCAAATGGAAAGGGTGAAATATCTCCATAAAAACCCCCATACTTGGAAGTTAGGGAAATTGGAAGGGAAATCTTGATTCACACAAAATGGAGAGAGAAAAATCACTCCAAGCGATTGGAAGGATACATACCTGGAAATCAAGGTGATTAGAAAGGTGCAGGTCAAATTTCATGGGTAAAAATCAATATTTTCCCTCTCCCTCATGAATCTACATGGGCTACCATCAATGATCCTAAACCCATTATCATACAAAATATTTGTCCAATCAAAATTTGGAACCCCTAGAGTAAATTTCAAACCTAAAATTTTCTATGTCCATTATAAAAGTTAATATATCCTTTGTTTCCAAAAACAAGAATTACATTGCTTAAATGCTTTACAAATTTATAACATCATTATAAATTTGTACCTTATCTCCTAACTTTTCCCAATCTTTCTTCACCTTTAGATTCATATTTATTTCTAAGCTCTTTGTTTCTAATAGAATATTAAAATTAGTTCTCTGTTATTGCAGGACTAATTTTATTTGATCCCATATACACTATTTGGCCCTTATTAGATACTTTCTTGCAAAATTTGTATAATAATTCTTTTTCAAGTCTTCAAATTTAACAAATTTCTCACAATATTCAAATAATTTAGTATATTTTTGTGCTATACAATAGTTTTTATACTAATTTATTTATTTTTTCTAATTGTTCCTCCACATCAATTATTTTTTAAATTTTACTCTGATATTCAATTTCCATTATCTGAAGCCTTTCTCGAACTATTGATAATTCCTTCCTCAACTAAATAATTTGTCCCTGGTCTAAAGTTGTTGGGATTTCCTCGACATCAGGAATAGTTACCTTTTTAGCTAACTTAACTAATAATGTTGTTGTTTTTTCTTCATTAAACCTTTCAATGTTTGCTTGTAATCTTTCATTTTGTTTTCTGAGACTTTTAATTTGATCTTTCTCCTTTTCTATCTCTAATATTGCCTTGGTCTAGCTATGCATAGTGGAAAGTGCATTCAACTTTCCTCTAAGGTTTTGAATTTCTTTATCCTTTTGTTTGATCATTTAGGCTATGATATACTTATTTTTTGTTGTTTTTCCTAGAGAGATATGATTTTTCTCTAAATCATTTACTGCAACTGATAGTGCCTTTTTTATTTCCCTTTCATCATGTAATTGATTTTCTAAATTTACCAATTTGTATCTTCAACTTCCTGACATTTACATATGCTTGAATCAAATCTCTAGCCACCATATTTCCTATTTTCTTATGCCACTCATCTTATATTAAGGTGGAAAGCTATTTAGATCAAAGGTGATTTTTTTTGTATCATATTCATTTGGCATAAGATCTCCTTCACTCTTATCAAATTTGGGTTGAAGAATGGTAATATTCATTGTACCTCTACCATAATCAATTGAGGATAGTAGTATAGAAGAAGAAGAACCTTCATTAACCATCTAAGAGTATAATTTTTTCTTAGTTTGTTTGGCAAACTTTTTGTCGATCTTCATTTCTACGAAAATATTAGTCATCTTCTTAGTGATTGTAATCTTTTTTGATGCTTCATTACTTTGAGAATCATGAGAAGATTGTTCGAGTTACTTCACACACACCTAGGATTTACTTTTCCTAAGTTTTTTCCTTGTTTATTATTCATTATTTAGTCTCCTATATTTTAGGAAGAATATTCCTCTCGGGAGAATATTCTCTTCATTTTTCACTTCAGTTTGACTCGTTGAGTGGAGTCTAGATGCTACATTGGTATTGTCACCATGCAAAATTGGGATCATCACCAATTAATGCGCATTGTCCTTGGGATCATCACCATACTAGCGCATTACCCATGATTCCCTGATCTCCTCCTCACTTCACTCTATTTTAGTTAGTTAACTGAAGATTGTTAGACTAGTTAACTCAGTTAGGTGGCAGTTCACTCCCGCAACTATCTAAGAGACTAGACTAGGTGGAAGTTTACTCTCGTAACTATTGGTGTGTATCCAAATCACTCTAGACCACCGCTATGGCACATTTGTTTCTCCTCCAGTGTGCATTGGTTGAGTTATAAAAAGTATTTCATGTTTAAATTATCAATTATTCATTTGGTTAACGAGAATTCTAACATTCTTTCTCTCTTGCTTCTTCTTTCTCAATTTATCTCTACAAATGTGTGTAGTATTTTCTAGCTAGATATATTATGTGCAGATTCAACACATTTACATGGTATCAGATCTAATGGACTTCTAAGAAAAAGACACACCAAATTATTTTTGCAAGTACCAAAGATTGAAGGCAGCGGAAAAATGAAATTCCCAAAAGAATTCATTCTTACACCTTAAAATTACTTTGCATGGAAGGAGAGGATAATCATGCATATTCGAAGCAGAGGATTGTACAGGTTAACCATGAACACATAAATGGAACCAACATCATCCATAGAAAAATCCAAGTATCTAAATCGAATGGATGAAGCATTCGGAACAATTTGCAGTCTCATTTCTCCCGATCTCCTTTTTCACATATCTTTTTGTAAAACCCCCAATGAATCCTAGAACACCATGGAAGGGATCTTTGGAAATCAGGAAGAGATGAGGAGACACATGATAGAGGTGGAATTGCTCACATTGGATCCAAAAATGATGCACACGCTCACTACCACTCAACCCGCAGGTCGGACGATTCACGTGCTCACATGATCTTTATTTCTCACACGGCCCGAAGAACTCTAAAACGGTCCTTCTAATTCCCTATCGGGAATTCTGCACCCTCAACAAACTCTCCATGGGATCTCCTCTTTACAAATCGGGAGATCGGACTTCACGACTTTGCGAGGTCAGTGGTCAGGCATTGGACTGTCGAATCCCTGAGACCCGACAACAGTCAACGCTGACCTTTCCTTCTCCTATCGGGATTTCCCTTATCGTGATTTCAGCACTCGCGATGTCGAACAATTTGTTTTACTGACCCCCGATTCCCGATATGCCAAAACCCCGACACACGCGCGAGTCTGACCTTTCAACGGTCCTTTACTCCATCGACATTTCAGAGTTCGCAATATCGCGACTCTTGATGCAATTGTTTCGGGACTTCTCGCCACGAATATCTGAAATAGTACACCACCTGTCCACCTCTCTGACCCTGTGGCCCCACACTATTCTCTTAACCTTTCAGGATATCGCGTATCGTGATTTCGTGATTCCTGTTGCGTTCCTTACGGAGTTCAACCCACGAAACTTCGATATACGAATCCACGTGTGAATCCGACGACCCTTGCGGCTCGGATCTACGGTCCTGCCCCTCCTGAGCTTTGAACCCTTTGGGAATACTCACGGTATCTCCTTTGTTCCTTTGTGAGATCTAACAGCTCACGGAATGTCGTGAATCCTCCTCAAAGAATACTGACCGTCCGTCCTTCCTTGGCGATTCCTACGAATGAACAAGTGTTCCTCTGTGTGAAGGCCTAACTCCCATGCAACTCTTGAAAAATCAAATGGCTATCGGGTAATTGGACCAAGATATGACGGTCCAGATCCTCTTATTCAGTGCACTCTCTCTACTGCTCCCTGGATGGGAGAAAAGCAACAGTCTAGATCTCTTTCACAGTCTGATCGAATGACTGTTATGCTTCCTCTGAATTTTAGCACTTTCTTCCCTGACTTTGGAAGAATTCCAAGTACTCCAAAGTTCTCAACCTTTTCCTTATTTCTTCTCTGAGAACTCTTCGACTTTGAGCTTCGTCGTGCGCATGAAAACACTGTCCCTCCTGAGCTTTGGGTACTCTGAACTCTTCTAAAGAGTTCTGTAGCTTCTTCACTCCTTGCAGTTACTACTTTGTGCATAGAAACACTCGCCCTCCTGAGCTTATCCTTCCTTTCGAATCCTCGAAGAATTCTTCAACTCCTACGCCTCTACGGAGTGTTCACATGCACACAAAGGTGCTATCTTCCCTAAGCTTTCCTGTAGCTTCGACCTCCAAGGAAACTTGTCCCCTTTTTTTTCCTTCTCCCTCAGATGGATACTGTGGATTCCCTCCTGGCTATCCTTCCCTCAAGCGACCTCATTCTGTGTCTTCCAGGGTGTTCAGCAACCCTGTGGAAGGTCCTTCTCCTTGGATTCTTCCTCAATTTTGCAGACCTCAAAGAGTTCTCTTCTCATGTGCCTATCTGTGCATCTACGTGATGCCCACTTGGCAGAGTATCTTCTTCATCAGAACATCCAACAATTATGTCCTCTTCTATGCACCTTATGCACCTGCTCTAGGCCCTCTTAGCAGAGCTCTCAGAATCCTTAGTGATTATGTTTCTTCAGCGAACTCTCAACAGAGTTCTTCCTTTGTGCACTCCTTTCACTGGCTCAATGCCCACTTGGTAGAGATTTACAGAACTCCTCAGAAGTTCTATGTACAACTGTGTTCCCTTCAAAACCTTGCCTCCTGAAGTGTTCAGTAACCTCATAGGTCCTTCCTGAGTTATTGATTCTAGTTCTTGTGCCATGGCACGCCTTTGTCTGAATCCACAAAGTTCAGAAGTGCATCTATGCACCGGTACACAGAGACCGCAGTACTCTGTCACACCCTCCTGGTATGAAACCACAAAGACTTCTAACCCTAGAAATCAAACACACTCCTGCAAATGCAAGCCTACAACATACATCTACAATCATACATTCACATCATATAAAGAACACTCACAGGCATTCATTCAACACATAGTCATGCAGGAAAAACTGCTATTTATATTAAAATGGCAAATGCCTGTATTTTACAAGGTGTTTCTGAGCATGGCTTGTAACAAGGTCTCGGCTCCTTCTCCTCTAGTCTCTACTCGCATACTCTCTTTTATCTTTTCTAGCTCACTAAGAGATACCCTTGATCTTTTTACATGATGAGGCTCTTAGATCTCTTTCCTCGAAATCTACCTACCCTATTCAATTACATTGAATGGGTTGTCTAGTCTAGCATCGGATCTAGATCTCAGCCTTACAAACATTAAAGGCCCATCTACTCTAATGCCTGCACAAAGGAACGACTCTATGTCTCAACAACCTAAAAATTTAATTTACATTCAATTCTAAATCAAAATGAGGGCAACACCTTTCTTCAGCTTTGAATGCATGCGCTTGACATGGCTGGCTAGCTGACGTGGAGAGATGCTCCTGCATCATATTCCTCAGCTACAAAAATTCATGAGCTCCTGCTCATGAGCTTCCCATCTCAGCTATTGAAATCCTCCTGGATCCCAAATCATCCTCTGGAGCTGTTCATCTGCTCCATCTCTCTCCTGCTGCTGCTTCTTCTGCGTCACTGCTGCTTCTCTCCTTCTGTTCAGTTTCTCCTCACTGATAGTTTCTGCTGACCGGATGATCCATTCTCTGATCATGTCGATCACTTCGTCCAGCTGCTCAAATGGTTGGCCCTACTCATACAGTCTCCTTAGCTGCAAAATTTTTTGGCATATGGGCAGATCACTGTGATCTCCCGTGCCTTCTTCATCAGCTTCCAACTTCGCCTGTTGGATGTGCATGCTCTGCACCTTCACCCTTCTTTCCAGGGATTCTATCTGCTCATACAGATCAGCCAAACTAGTGCTTCCTTCTTCTTCTCCTTCTTCTTCTGCAAACTCCCAAGTTGTAGTCTTTTCAGTCTCCTGACTGAAAATATTGAGCCATTCCTCAGAATGCTCATCATCCTCTTCTACTTCTTTTGCTGTCAGCTTCAGTGTTGCAGCTTCCTCAGCTTCCTGGCTGAAAGCATTGAGACACTCCTCAGAATGCTCATTCTCACCTTCTACTTGGGCAACTTCAGATATCTGCTCCAATTCTTCTTCCTTAACAGTCACAACTGGTTGTTCTGCTTCTGTGGTTGTTGCATCTGTAACCCTGATTTCTGCCTCCTCTTGGGAAAGTGGTAGGAATATCTTGATTCCCCCAATCATCATAAGGCTCCTTGGATTGTCCTCTCGGATGGTGAAAGTTTTTAACTTGTCATCATCTTCATTCACATGGCTTGGAAAACCACATGAATCTTCGTCCTCTGTCAGCTGCATCTGTTGATCTAAATCTACTTTCGAGATCACCTGTTCTGTCAGCTCCTCTGGCTGATTTCGACTCACTCCTGAGTTCATGAGACCCTCAGATAGTCCCATCGGCTCATCCCTACCCATCCGGTAATATGGGATGCTTCTGCTACCCTCCTGGCAGTCTTCGAGATCCTGTAGCGACCTCATATCATTGCCCAGCTGGAAATGTGAAATTCCTTGGCTGTCCTCAGGACAGTCTGAGAGATCCCACAGTGATCTCAACTTGTTGCCCACCTGGAAAATTGGAATTTCCTCTCTGCCCTCCTGGCAGTTCTTAAGATCTTCAACTGATCCCATTTTATTCTCTTCACCGAGAATTTCCCAGTCTCTGGTTCACATATCTGAACCCTTTCCTTAGGTCCGTCGAGGTTTTCAGCATGCCTCAACCATCCTCTTAACAACCTTCATTGTTTTTTAGCCATCAACTCCTTGACTGGCCATTTTACTTTAAGCTTCCTCATGGGGCATTCATATACCCATATTGACCTGGTATTCTGTTGCATCCGCAGTTCAAGATTTTCCATTTGTGCCCTGATGTCAGAAAGTTCTTTTCCCCTTTTGTCTGTTCTCATCATGTATGGGCTATTCATTTCAACATACCTATGGCCCTCAGTAGCCATATTGATGTCTCTATCTGCCCTCCTGGCAAACCTGCTGCTGTCACTCTACAATCCTGAGTGTTTCAGCCTCTTCCCATAGTCCTCCTGACTGTCTTCTCGATTGTTACCTACCTACACACAATCGTCATAGAGTCTCCATCACTCTGTCTTCCTTTACTCCTTCTCGCTTCACCTGAAATATACAAGTGAAGTTCTTCTCTGATACCAAACGGATGTGTATCAGAGTGCTCTTTATCTCTTATGCCTCCCTCACCTGAAATACATAGACAAGAATCAGGCTCTGATACCACAAATGATGCACATGCCCGCTACCTCTCAAACCATAGGTCGGACGGTTCGCATGCTCACAGGATATTTATTTCTCAAATGGCTCGAAGAACTCTAAAACGGTCCTTCTAATTCCCTGTTAGGAATTCTGCACCCACAACAAACTCTCCATGGGATCTCCTCTTTACAAATCGGGATATTGGACTTCACGAATTTATGAGGTTAGTGGTCAGGTGTTGGACTCTTGAATCCCCGAGACCTGACAACAGTCAATGCTGACCATTCCTTCTCCTATCGAGATTTCCCTTATCATGATTTTGGCACTCGCAATTTCGAACAATTTGTTTTACCGACCCCCGATTCTCGATATGCCGAAACCCCGACACACGCGTGATTTTGAGCTTTCAACGGTCCTTTACTCCATCGGCATTTCGGAGTTCACAATATCGCGACTCTTGATGTAATTATTTCAGGACTTCTCACCATGAATCTCCGAAATAGTACGCCACCTGTCCACCTCTATGACCCTGTGGCCCCACATTGTTCTCTTAACCTTTTGGGATATTGTGTATCATGATTTCATGATTCCTATTGCGCTGTTTACGGAGTTCAACCCATGAAACTATGATATACGAATCCATGTGTGAATCTGACGGCCCTTGTGGCTCGGATCTACGGTCCCGCCCCTCCTGAGCTTTGAACCCTTTGGGAATACTCACGGTATCTCCCTTGCTCCTTTATGAGATCTAACGGCTCACGGAATGTCGCGAATCCTCCTCAGAGAATACTTATCATCCGTCCTTCCTTGGCGATTCCTGCGAATGAACAAGTGTTCCTCTGTGTGAGGGCCTAACTCCTGCTCAACTCCTGACAAATCAAATGGTAGTCAGGTAATTGGACCAAGATCCAATGGTCTGGATCCTCTTCTTCAGTGCGCTTGCTCTACTACTCCCTGGATGCGAGAAAACCAACAGTCCAAATCTCTTTCACAGTCTGATCGAATGACTTTTGTGCTTCTTCTGAATTTCAACACTTTCTTCCCCGACTTTGGAAGAATTCCAGGTACTCCAAAGTTATCAACCTTTTCCTTCTTTCTTCTCTGTGAACTCTTCGACTTTGAGCTTCTCCGTGCGCATGAAAACGTTGTCCCTCCTAAGCTTTGGGTACTCTGAACTCTTTTAAAGAGTTATGTAGCTCATGCACTCCTTGCAGTTACTAGTTTGTGCATAGAAACACTTTCCCTCCTGAGCTTATCTTTCCTTTCGAATCCTTGAAGAATTCTTTAACTCCTGCACCTCTACGGAGTCTTCACATGCACACAAAGGTGCTATCCACCCTAAGCTTTCTTGTAGCTTCGACCTCCAAGGAAACTTGTCCCCTTTTTTTTTCCTTCTCCCTCAGATGGAAACTGTGGATGCCCTCCTACCTATCCTTCCCTCAAGTGACCTCATGCTGAGTCTTCCAGGGTGTTCAGCAACCTTGTGGAAGGTCCTTCTCCTTGGATTCTTCCGCAATTTTGTAGACCTCAAAGAGTTATGTTCTCATGTGCCTATCTGCGCATCTACTCGATGTCCACCTGGCAAATTATCTTCTTCATCAGAACATCCAACAGTTTTGTCCTCTTCTATGCACCTTATGCACCTTCTCTAGGCCCTCTTGGCAGAGCTCTTAGAATCCTTAGTGATTTTGTTTCTTCAGCGAACTCTCGGCAAAGTTCTTCCTTTGTGCACTCCTTGCACTGGCTCAATGCCCACTTGGCAGAGCTTTACAGAACTCCTCAGAAGTTCTGTCTACAACTGTGTTCCCTTCACAACCTTACCTCCTGAAGTGTTCAGTAACCTCATAGGTCCTTCCTGAGTTATTGATTCCAGTTCTTGTGCCGCAGCACGCCTTTGTCTGAATCCGCAGAGTTCAGAAGTGCATCTATGCACCGGTATTAAGAGACCGCAGTACTCTGTCACACCCTCCTAGTATGAAACCACAAAGACTTCTAACCCTGGCAATCAAACACACTCCTGCAAATGCAAGCCTACAACATACATCTACAATCATACATTCACATCATATAAAGAACACTCACAGGCATTCATTCAACACATAGTCATGTAGGAAAAACTACTATTTATATTAAAATGGAAAATGCCTGTATTTTACAAGGTGTTCCTGAGCACGACCTGTAACAAGGTCTCGGCTCCTTCTCCTCTGCTCTCTACTCACATACTCTCTTTTATCTTTGCTAGCTCACTAAGAGATACCCTTGATATTTTTACATGAGGAGGCTCTTAGAGCTCTTTCCTCCAAATCTACCTACCCTATTCAATTACATTGAATGGGCTGTCTAGTCCAGCATCAGATCTAGATCTCATCCTTACAAACATTAAAGGCCCATCTACTCTAATGCCTGCACAAAGGCATGACTCTATGGCTCAACAGCCTAAACATTTAATTTACATTCAATTCTAAATCAAAATGAGGGCAATGCCTCTCTTCAGCTTTGAATGCGTGCGCTTGACGTGGCTGCCTGGCTAATGTGGAGAGATGCTCCTGCATCAAAAAATCTTCAACAATCTCCAATATTTATTTATAAAATTTAAGGATTTACTGTTGCAACTCAAGGCTTGTAGGGTTGATAAATATAAGGAGGAGAAAAAAATGGTTATCACCATTCTCTCCAAAATTAGTCCTGAATTCTCAGTTTTCATATCCACATTAAATTCAATCAAATTCACCTATAGATCCACCTAGAAGATTCCTTCTCTTGAGGAATTTATCGAATCCCTGACACAAGAGCAGACCAAGCTCATCAACATGGGAAAAATCAAAGGCCCAAAGGTGCATGCACTTATTGTGCAAGATGGTAGTGGTCATAAATATCAAAAATATAAATATAAAGACAAAAGGAAAGCACATGAAAATAGAAATAAGGAAGGGTACTCAAAATCCTTCACCGATGCCTCTATATCCAAAGGTGAAAAGGGGAGAAATGCACATACTGCCATAAAGGATTCCATCCAGAATATGCAAGCATGCAGAAAAAAATAGATCTAACGACTCAAATAATTCATAAAAATAACCTTGGAGATTGCATCCCCAAGGGTTCCAAGAAGAAGAAGCCAAAAGATTAGAATCCCAAGAAAGGAAATTCTAGCCATGCCTTGATTAGCATCAACTCCTCTCCCGATGCTTGGATCGTAGATTCAGGAGAATCACATCACATGGCTTCCAAAAAAGTATTTTACTCTTCATTGGATGCATGCAATGGTCCTCCTATTTTGATGGGGGAAATATATCCAGTCGAGGTCACCGGCAAAGGAAGGATTGAACTCACCAACAAAAGCTTCGAGAATGTGTTGCATGTTCCCAAAATTTATGTCAATATTATCTATGTGTATCAGATGAAAAATTTCGACACCGGAAAGAAATTCATATTCACACATGATGCAATGGACATCTATGACATGCAAACCAATTCTAGGATTGCTATTGGTGAGGTAAATTATCAATCTAGATCGTATACATTTTCTGAATTTATTGAACTAGATTATGCTTTACTACTTACCCTTGTTGATGAAAGCAGTATGATATGGCATGAAAGGTTCAGGCATTTGAATTTCAGATACATGCAATAGCTTATCAAACAAGGATTGGTTGATGGTCTACCGGACATCCATCTCTCCAAAGGAATCTGTGAGGGATGTGTTCCTGGAAAACACTCTCAAGAGAAATTTGACAAAGGAAAGACTCAGATAGATTCCTCTCCTTTAGATCCGATCCATAGTGACCTCATGGGCCCTTTTCCACATCCATCAATTAGAAAAGCAAGGTATTTTCTCATTTTTTTTTATGATTTCTCATGCTTCATATAGATTTACTTTCTCAGGTAAAAATCAATGGTCTTTCAACACCTCCAAGATTTCAAAGACCTTATTGAGACATAATATGGAAATAAAATCAAAGTCCTGTAAACTGATAACAGGGAAGAGTATGTCAACCATGAGATCCAACATCTTTTTCATGAGTCAGGGATTCAGTTGCATCACATAGTTCCCTATACTCCACAACAAAACAGAGTTGTTGAGTGCAAAAATAGATCTCTAAAAGAGATGGCATCTTGCATGCTACATGCAAAGTCACTTCCACATAGACTATGGGACAAAGCACTTAATTTTGAAACCTACATCCAAAACATATACCCCCATAGATATGTCAAGGATAAGACCCCCTATGAGTGTTGGAGCGGCCTCAAACTAGAAGGGAACCACTTTCATATTTTTGATTCACGTGCATGGGCTCGGATTCCCTCTGAAAAGAGGAAGGCACTTGATCCACATAGAACTGAGTGTTTTTTTGTTGGATACCCTGATAGTGTGAAGGGATACAAACTCATTGATGTTTCCTCAGACCAGTTCATCATTGAGCATAGTTTCCAATTCGAGGAAAGTGTCATGCATGTACCTCAGTAGCTGTATGCAGACACCTTTGTTCTTCCACCTGTCATAGATGATGATCATGCACATGTCGACTCTTCTTCATATGAGATTTCTAAGTCAGAGGATTCAAATGATCCATATACATATTCAATACAGTCATATACAGAGTCAGTGCATCCAAATGCATATGGAGAGCCAGATTAAAGGCCCAAGTGAGCCCAAACTACTCTTCAGGATGCAAGGGATCTTGTTGGTGATCCAACCGATACTAGGAGGAATCGATCTGATTTCGAGAAGCCTCCTCTTGCACTCACTACCATTGAACCATTGCCACCCAGGTATATTTTCTTGGTTCATTCTTCATATCCACAGTCTTATAGCGAGGTTGATGGAAATACCGTTTGGGAATTAGCCATGCAGGAGGAGTACAACTCTCTCCTTGAGAACAAGACTTGGGATTTGGTTCCCCTTCATTCTGGAAGGAAACTTGTCAGGTGCATATGGGTCTATAGAACCAAGAGCACAGTGCATGGACATATTAGAAGATACAAAGACAGTCTAGTTTCCAAATGCTTTCAACAGGTGCATGGCATTGACTATGATGAGACCTTCTCTCTAGTAGTGAAGATGGATTCCATACGATTGGAACTTTCCATTGTGGAAACCAAGCGATGGGAATTCCATCAGATGGACGTGAAGAATTCATTTCTTCATGGTGATATCTCTAAGGAGATCTATATGGAGCTTCCCCAGGGATTTATGTAGGATTCATCTTTGGTCTATTGACTGAAGAAGTCTCTTTATGGCCTCAAGCAGGCTCTAAGGGCATGGTATGCCAAGATGGACTCCTACCTATTGTCATAGTACTTTGTACATTTTAAATCAGACCTGAATGTTTACATGGTCAAGACGGTTGATTCACTTCTACTCTTAGTTCTGTATGTTGATTATTTGTTGATCACCAGTTGCTCGACTTCAACGATTTCTGCAGTCAAGAGGATTCTACATGACAAGTTGTTGATGATAGACATGGTTCGGATACACTTGTTCCTTGGACTTGATATCAGTCAGGATGCATCATGCATCAAACTATCTTAGGCCAAGTATGCACGAGATCTCCTTGAGATATTTCACATGACAGACTACAAGTATTCTCTGACTCCTTTCCTATCAGGAGTCAAACTTGAGGATGGCAGTGACACTCCACTAGTTGACAAAATACTATACAAAATGTTAGTCAGGATCTTGTTGTATCTTACACACTCTATACCATACCTCTCCTATGCAGTTGGCACAGTTTCCAGGTTCATGCAAGAGCCGCATGAGCCACATTGGAAGGTTGCAAAGCATATCCTTCGATACATCCAGGGCACCATCACCTTTCATATTCATTATGTAGTAGACTCTAAATTGGATCTAATCAGGCTCATTGATTCTGACTGGGTTGGCAATAACACTGATCTCAAGTCCACATCTGGTTACTCACTCAGTCTTGGTTTTGGTCCTATCTGTTGGTCGAGCAAGAAGCAAGCTGCTATTTCTCTATCTTCAGCTGAGACGGAGTACATATTGGTATTTAACATAACCATTCAGTCTATGTGGCTACAACATTTTCTCACTGAGTTGGGCATTCAGTTTCATCAGTCGATCGTCATTTGGTGTGACAACCAGAGCACTATGAAGTTCTATAGAGATCCATTTCAGAGGTAGTGGATGAAGCACATCGAGATCCACATGCACCACATCCAGGACTTAGTACACAAGGGAATCATCAACCTACATTTCCATCCTTCAATAGAATAGACGAAAGACATCTTCACCAAGACCTTCACAGAGAAGAAGTTCCATTCTCTGCGAATTCATCTTGGAGTGAAGGACACAGTTGCCTAGCAACTGTCAATTCTTCTTTTTACATACATTTTAACTTGAGGGGGGGGGTTTCCCATGAAGTTTTCCCTCTTTCCTCACTTTATTTTAGTGTATCTTTTGTATTTGGGTAACTAACATGGCCTCGTTGTCGAGACCCATTCTTTATTTTAACCATAGTGATGTTCAGGGGGGGTGTTAGATTTACTTAACACGCACCTAGGATTTCTTTTCCTAAGTCTTTTCCTTGTTTATTAGCCATTATTCAATTTCCTATATTTCAGGAAGAATATTCCTCTAGGGAGAATATTCTCTTTAGTTTTCACTTCATTTTGACTAGTTGAGTGGAGTCTAGATGCTACATTGGTATTGTCACCATGCGACATTGGGATCATCACCAGCTAATGCACATTTTCCTTGGGATCATTACTAGACTAGCACATTTACCTATGATTCCCTGATCTCCTCCTCACTTCACTCTGTTTCAGACAGTTAATTGAAGACTGATAGACTAGTTAACTCAGCTAAGTGGAAGTTCACTCTCTCAACTGCCCGCGAGACTAGACTAGGTGGTAGTTTACTCCCGTAACTATTGATGTGTGTCCATATCACTCTATACCACCACTATGGTGCATTGGCTTCTCCTCCAATTCTCATTAGTTGAGTTATACATAGTATTTCATGTGTAAATGATGAATTATTCATTTGGTTAATGAGAATTCTTCCATTCTTTCTTTCTTGCTTCTTCTTTCTCAATTTCTCTCTACAAATGTGTGTGACATTTTCTAGCTAGATCTATTTTGTGCAGGTTCAACACATTTACAAATATGGAATGTGAGTAATTGTAATCACTGATTTTTCAATTTTTGTAATTTGTTGATTTGTTTTCTAGATTTAGGAACTATTTTTTGCGTCTTAGAGGAAGAGTTTTCTAGGGTATCATATTCCATGGGATCATCTGTTCTATTCCTTTGTATATCCCCCTTTTGGGGTGTATAAATTGTGATATCTACCTATGTGTTATTTCCTTTCTTTGCTAGTGTTGATTGTTGTTTTTGCATGGCTTGTTGTACCTCTATCCAATAATCTTTATTAGCTAATATTTATTTTTATGCAACAATTTGGTGAGTATATGCTACTAGTACAACAAAAATTCTCATGTCACAAATCACTTTAAGAGGGTCATATGGCCAATATATATCTTCTTCAAATTGAAAATATTTCATCATAATTTCCACAATGGTAAACACATTTCTTGTTTTAACAATAAATGTTGCAATCTTTGTTGGTAGTGCAAAGGATGTCCTTTTGTTATTAGAAACAAAATGGACATAATCAACATTTAGTATTTTCCTAATGTATTATAAAGCACAAATTCTTGGAGTTAGATCAATCAGAAGCTTATAAAGCTTCTATTTTGAGCCATAAATCCTTAGCACTATATGATATTTTGAAATATATCAATCACCAAACCTCACTTGATGAATAATATGTAAATGATGCTTACATTCAAGAGGGAGCATAGGAGGTACTTCATTGAAGAACAAAGTGTCTACTACTGACATAAAATCATCAACAAATTTTTTAAATCCATTTTTATGACTTTCACCATTTAAAATTTGAGTCCGATCAAATACTAGAAGTGGCCTTCTTTCTTTGTCCTCCTTTTCTAACATCAAATGTTGGAATAATGTTGGTTGATAACAAAGAAGAATATAAATTAAGTATGATTGATTCCTAAAAATTTTCATTTTTTCAAATTGAATCAATTGCTCATGAACAATATCAGATAAAAAACCAACGTAATTGAACCCGACAGACTATGTTAACTTATACACAAACCCTATCATCATTTCATCCACAAGACTATAATTTTCATAGCCCAACAATATGCACACCATTGAGATTATATATTTCACTGATCCTTTGAATAAGGAGGTATCTAATGAAAACTTTTTGTTTGGTGTATCTTTATTTTCTAGTAATAACCCTACAAGAAAGGCTTTCTTTTATTCTATTTTGTAAGGTAGCTGTTGTGGGTGGGAAATCCCTCCTACGGACTAGCACTAAGGGTTTTATCATGCATGTAGAAATGACCTAAAGATTCTTACTTTTTACCATCATCCCATGCCTAGACCCCCATTATTCATATGTAAATACAAGGCTCAAGAGATTAAGTTGGCGTACCTTATTGTTCGTGTTTGATGTCGATCCCTTTTCACGCTTGGTCGTTCTTTGACTGCAACTCTCCTCCCAATGATGACCTGCATTCACTAAAGATAAACAAAGAACTCCACATGCATTTTATCTAGAACTAACGGGTCAGAGATTTGATCAATCATACAATCAATATTCCAATAATGACAATCTCATATGGCGGGACAGGAAAAGCAATTATTTTATTAACTTCACAATGATACCTTACAATGATAAAGTTGTCTACTTCTCCTCGATCTTGGTCCTGGGATCTTCTTCCACTGTCTTCCAACTGCTTTTCTCTATACTTCTCTTTGCACAAGGATGGCTAAAGGTTGGGACAAAGGGAATGCTCAATCGGGTATAGTTTCTTTACTATGATTCCCCTCTTCCAAATGGGACCCCTACCCTTTCTTTTATAGGTTAGAAGGAGCTAGGTATTTGGTCGAATGTCTGTCCATGCATGAACGAAAGGTTTAGTTAAATTACCCAAAGTTGTCTGTTCCGTCAACAAATTTCCTTTTTTCATGCTTTTGTAGGTACACGCGGGCTATCTTGTGTCAGCTAGAGTGTACACACATGCAGTAATGGATCAGGGCATGTGGGCCTTTATAAAAGGAGTTTTTAAGAAGATTTGTTCAATAGTGTTTTGGAAAAGAAGGAATCTAAGATGGCTTGATGCCAGGTAAGAATGTCTGGTGCAAATTAGGGTTATAATAGATGCCCCCTAATGTGTGAGGTCAGAAGAGCATCTGATGGCAGAAATATATTAACAATCTTCACCGATGTGCCAAACAAGTGAGCCCACGGACCAGAAATCAGGAGGTGTCATCAGCAAAATAATAATTGTCTCATCGAGGCGGGCATACCCATGCTCAAGATAAAATAAAACCATGGCTACCAATCAAATACACTGTAGATCCATGTCATATAACTATATAAAGTGTATCCGCGAACAATACACAGTGGAGCTACATCTCAAAATCAAAAATATATACATGTAGAGTATCCATCTTCTAGAAGCTAATAAGGCCCGATGGCTGGAGATGAGGTCTTCAGAACTCAAGCAACAACTTCAAAATCATCAAAACTTGGGTAGGAGTGTAATATGAGTGTATGACTTCACTACCCAGAGGTCTTCGATGTCTCATCGATCATGGACTTGAGAATCTTGATGATCAGACTGAAGGCTTAATTGATTTCGAACAAAGACTTGATTGGATGTTTAGGATGGTCGGGCATGAGGGAAAGAGACAAACTATAGAGGGGCCAACTCAGGCTTGGTAAAAACTTCCCTTGGACAATAGCATGACAAATGATGAGACTCGGGAAGCATGGAATTAACATAAGTTTACAAGGTAGGAGGCAATGCAAACTCTCCATATGTTTGAAAAAATAACCAAACGGAGGAGGAAACAACTCTATGTAGCAAGAACAACTTCCTAAGGTCATATTAAATCCCAGGGTTTGACGAACAAACTGACCAATGTTCTTTATCCAAGGGTGACTCATTGTGTTGCCAATAAAAAGAAAATACTTTTCCCTTCCTCTTTTTGGGGTATATTTGATTTTTTTTGTCTTTTTCAATAATTTTGGAAAAAGAATAAAAGAATGCTATGCTACAAAGGAGGGATGATTGTTGCAAACATACAAGTTCGAGGCACAAGAACAAGACTGATGTTCAAAGTAAGGACACTTGGGAAAAATCCTCCAGGGGCCAAAGGTGTCAAGATGCAGAGGCAAAGTGCTACAGGGCTTGCGTATAAGGCATGCTTTGGATGGTTCAGTTGAGAGCAACATGGAACCAGCATTAGGCCAAAGACATAGGTATGCAAATGCAATTAATAAAACACACAATGGTAATGTCCTTTGATGTAAGTTTAATGAGCCCAGAGAAGGTAAGCTCAGTGGTTTTTCATATTTAGAGAGTCTGAAAAACGTAAAAGGAGACTCCATTGGGGTACATTTTTCGAAGGTAGTCTAGTCGGTTCGAAAAAGGGGTAAATTAGCACCGAAAAGATGTCTATTCAAAACCATTTTAATGAGTGTGATAAAGACAAGATCACTCGGCCATTTTTTTATTTTTAAGGAGTCTAAAAAAATATTAACTATGGATTCCATCAGGAATGTTCTTCTAGACCATTTTAACGAGTGTGAAAGAATAAGGTCACTCAACGATCTTTTCAATTTTAGAGAGTCTAAAAAGAGCTTAACTATGGACTCTGTGGGGCTTCCTTTTTCATACATTTAGTCCCTCAAGCCCGAAAAAGGGTTAAAATTATACTTGGGGGTACTCTTCTAGAGAACTGAAGTTCCTTAGAGTATACCTTTGTTCGTACAGTCGACCATTTAGATCGAAAAAGGGGTAAACTACCATTGGATAGACGTGACTTCAAATTTTAGTTTAATGAGTGTGAAAGGCCACAAGATCGCTCGACAATCTTTTCATGTTTAGAGGGTCTGAAAAGGGCTTAAAAGAAGACCATTATGTTTTTTTGGAGTCCCGAGGGTGAGCTCAAGAGTGAAAAGGAATCATGCAAATGAGGCTCAAACTCATAATCAGGAAAAAACTATGGAGGACTCCCGAGCCTATAGTCGTTAGTGACAGCATGGAAACCATCATGAAACCAGGATCTACCTAGGGCATCCATGTTATGGTAGGCTCTACCACCAAATTACGACACTTCTAAAGAAGTAACGAGGGTTCCATGTTGCAACTCGGTGGGATCGATCCTATGGCAAAGCGGAAAAGACAACGAGATGCAAAAAGTGGGGGTGGAATCTTGACTTAAATGCAACGATATGGAAAAAATGGCTTTTTACCAAAGGACTGTCCAAACGCCCAAATCTAAAAAAAAATTCCAAATACCCAAAGGAATACCTCCCTTGATCATCCAAAGAAAACTCTTGAACCATCTTAAATGATTTTCAGTTTAGAAAAAATGACAAAAGGGTCTGAAAATTGACAAAAAAGGGCCAAAAAACTCTATAAATAGAAGATGGTAGTTCATTATCACCATTGTTAATTCATAAATTGACTAAAAGACAAAACTACTCCTTTGTGAAAAGAACTTATTCCGGGAGCTTTGGTGGATGAAACAACCATCTTCTTGGACCAAGTAAGTATAAACTCTCTCATCTTGCAATTTAAGCCTTTATTTATGCTTTTAGTTTCAAGTTTTGGGGGGGTGTTGACCTTCAAAAGTTTGGCCCTAGGTCCACATGGGATGTCTTATGATAGGCCATGTGTACACTTGGGCAAAGGAAAAACTACACGCATGTACACGCGAGTGTCATCATTACAGCCCATGTGGACCCTTTATTTAATGGAAAAAAATTTAAAAAGCAAGGGTTAACCCTCCTAAACTTGGTTTTTTGCAAGATGTATGTTCATTGGAGGGAAAGAGAGCATGAGGAGATTAGTGAGTTAGTCGAGGAAGACCCCAATGTTGTTGCTGCCTTATTGCAATGTGGGCTACTCAAGTTCTTCCTATGTCCTTTTATGCAAGCACAACCTAGGCTACTGAATGCCTTGTTTGATTATTGGCATCCTGACATAGAGGCATTTATGTTTGAGGGTCAGTCATTGGTGCCTACTACAGAGGACATATATTTTTTGATTGGCCTATCCAGGAGAGGGGAACCAGTCAATTTCCGGACATTTCCTTTGGGGCCTCATAACATATCAGAATTGATAGGACTTTAATGTGAGGCTGGTACAGACCAATCGAGCTCTCAGGTGTCAATAAGCAATATCAACGATTTATCACTGCAGGCGATTGTGTTTCTTATTGGGTAGATGACTGGTTTTGCAGCTCTACATTAGGTATCCCGTGCACAGATGAACTGTACAGTCCAATTCTTAAATGCATAGATATTTGACTGGAGCACTACACTGTCGGATTGTATGAAGAGGTAGCTAACAAATTTCCAGTTGCAGACGCAAAGGAACTTCAAGTTTGGGACGATTCTATGCTCTTTCTTCTTTGAAAGAGTTCCTAGTTTCAATCCTTGAGTGGTGGTATGAGGACATCAGGCCTCTCTTCCTACGGTTTTCATATGGGCAGTGTTACTGCCACGACAGGGTGGTGGAAGGACCAATGAGTCCTTTGATGATGACTTATTTTCTTAGTTGTCATGACATATCCTAGTCATAGAGGATTACCCTTATGCTGGGATTGATTTCTTGAGAGATCCTGAGATACCGGTACCTCCTGGCGAGGAGCGAGGAGAGATGGGTAAGTTTGCATCGTTTTTTTTTTTGTGTGAAACATATGTAATTTTTATGTTTTTCTTTATATATATCATTTTTTTATACCAGAGTATTTGACAGATATGTGTCTATTATGTGCATATGTGGGACTAGTGCGACCTACGGATTATGTGAGGAATAGGCATCATCCTCGGCCAGGGGATGCACTTGTCGTCGCAGGGGGGCCAACAACAGTAGGAGAGCTTCCATCCGGTGAGGCTAAGAGGGTTTTGAGACGAGTCGAGTGAAACTTTACCTCACTCACCCGCATAGTCCCTATGGTAGAGATTGAGGATCTTCCACCATCTATGCAGCCTCATGTAGTGAGGGCACCACGGACGTGGGTCTGACTGTTTTGGTGTTTGGAAAATGTTGTTGATCATTACAACAGGGCCATAGTCCCTGACCTTAGTTAGTATAGACTTTTCACGTGCTGAGAGCACTACTTGTATATATTTTTTGAGGGCATAATCCCCATGACTCGTTACTGGTCATATTTTTGAGGCACTTGTGTCCACTTATGTACTCTGATGATTATGATATTATATATGGATTTTTATGTCTTTTTGTGTCTTATGGATCATATTTTCCTTTAAAAATGTATTTTACATGTTTATGTGTATGTATTTTATATGTGTGCGAGATGTCAGTCTAAAATTTGATTAGCTAGAGTATATGTAACTTGGTTTAATATCCTAGGAACATGAAAATATGTAATATAATCAAATCTTCGTTCTAAGAGACGTACCCTAAGGAATTGTCGGTGTAAAGTCAGATCATGAACATGGTAGACTCTATTTAACTGAGACACAGCCAGTTGAGCGTCTAAATAGACTCGGAGATGAGAGATACCAAATGACAAGGCGTCACAAAGCAACTCAATAATTGCACTATACTCGGCAACATTGTTTGTGGTGTCACCTAAGAATATGCCTCTGGAAGATAATAACTGGCCCCGAGGTGTAAAAATTACCCAAGTTGCAGAGGCAAGCCTCCGAGTGTTCCAGCTAGCACCATTTGCATACCTAATGAACACCTCTGATTCACTTGACATCTGCCATAGTGACAAAAGATAACATCAAAATTGACACGTCCATAATACTAAAAGAAACTAGAAAGTAATAGTACAAAGACTATACATATGTTACAAAACGTTACCTGAGGTGACCTACCTATGAGTAATACTTCTTGAGGTAGAGTCCATTTCTAGGCTCTGCCAAAGCATTTCCCTCAAAATCAACTAGACGATAAGCACCCTTTTTTAGAACCTCTTTTATGATGAAGGGTCTGAACCACATGGGTTTGAATTTTCCTGCCCCCCGGGGGTCCTTATCTTGATCATAGACTAGCAAAAGGTCACCTTTAGAGAAAACCCAAGGATGAACAGATCGATCATACTGACACTTGACTTTATGTTTGTGAGCCTCATTGGCCAGGTCCGCATCACGACACTGCTCATTGAGCCACTCAAGGTATAATAACCGTTCTTCAAGTGGAGAAGTGTCTGGCAATAACTATACTGCCAATTTTAGGGATGGGATCTGACATTCTATAGGCAAGACTGCTTCCAGCCCGTAAACGAGTTGAAAAGGTGAGAAACCAGTTGCAGTCTTAATAGACATTCGGTAAGCCCATAATGTCGAGTATAACATCAAATGCCAATTTGATCTGGTTGAGTTGATTGTTTGTTGTAGGATGGTCTTAAGAGATTTATTTACATCTTCCACTTGACCATTTTCTTGCGGGTAGTAGGGTGATGAATTTTCTTACCATAACCCAAGATTTGATGTTAACTCGTTCATCATCTAGTTTTGAAAGTGACTTCCATGGTCATTGACAATCTCTCTTGGGACGCCGAACCTTGTAATTATCTGGTTGAATAAAAGGAGAGTTGCAGTCTCCCCATCATCTTTAAATGTTGGCATAGCTTCGACCCACTTCGTGAAGTATTCTACGGCTACAATGATATAACGGTGCCCCCTAGCTGAAGGAGGGTTGCATGTAGTCTAATCAATCCCCCACTTGGTGAAGGGACCAACTGTGATGATAGGAAACATGGGAGAGGGATGTGCCCTCATCTTCCGAGAAAAGATCTAACATGGGTGGCACTTCTTGACCAATTCGATACAATATTTGATTAGTGTCGGCCAAAAGTAACCTACTCGTAAAATCTTTTGGGCTGTTGCCAACCCAGACAAATGATCGCCACATGCTTAGGTATGGAAATCATTAATCATGATAACTGCTTCTTCATGAGTGAGGCATCGGTGCAGGATGCAGTCTACACCTCTCTGATACAATGTATTGAGTATAAGATAGTTCTTAGCCTAATGGCGTATACGGTGACGCTCATCACGAGAATCAGAGGTGGGGCACTTCAAAGTCTGGAGATAGACAAGTATATCTATGTACCAGGGATTTGAAGATGTGATCAAAAACATATCTCCTCTAATAGGTGACTCTTTGGGCATAACATCACCTGACTCAATCGAAAGTTTCAAAATAAGTTCTACGAAGACCAATGACTTTTTGGATTTCGCTGAAATGAAATCTAAGTCGAGTTCCTAGAGGACGACTATCCATCTACTGATCTTTCCGCCTTTTACCCATCGTGTCAACACGTATTGAAACAGATTCACAATGATAATGATGTTGGTCTTGCGAAACAAAACATAATGACAGAACTATTGAACAGCATGGACTGCTGCCAATGCAAGTTTTTCGATATGAGAATAATTGAGTTTTGGTCTGACTAGGCCTCGGCTCAGGTAATAGATCACATATTCTGAGAACAAATCATCTTCCTAAACTAAGACCATGTCGATGGTTGACTCTATTACAGCCAGGTATAATAAGAAATCTTTGTTATAGTTAGGTGGCCGAAGCAAAGGGACAGTTTTGAGGGCATGTTTCAACACTTCGAAAGAGCGTTGAGTGGCATAGTCCCAATAAAAGGGAACATCTTTCTTCAGTAAGCGCATAAATCCCTTTGTGATCTCGGCATAGTTGGCGATGAAACACCTTAAAAAATTTGCCTTGCCTTGTAGACTCTGAAGTTGAAGGATTGTGTGTGGGGGAGGCAGTTGAATTATTGCCTCAACCTTGAGAGGATTGACCATGATCCTTGTTGTTGACACTATGAAACCTAACAAATGTCTTGATGTTACGCAAAAGTTTCACTTGTTTGGATTCAAGGGAATCCAGAAGTAGCGACATCGCTCAAAGATAAGTTGGAGGTGTGTGGGATGATCTGTTGTCTTGCAAGATTGAGATGTTAAATCATCTAAATAAGCCTTGACTATATGCTTGAGATAATGGAAAGCAAAAGACATGGCCCACTGAAATGTCGCTCCAGCAATTTTTAGACCAAAGGGCATCTTATGATACACGAATCTACCCCATGGAAAAATGAATGTCATTTTGTGCTGGTCTTTGGGTTTGATTTGTATTTGATTATATCCCAAAAAATTGTCCATGACAGAGAAGGCCTCGCAACCTGCACATTCATCAATTATCTGGTCGATGAATGGTGTGGGAAAATTATCTTTTGGATAGGCCTTGTTCAAATCATGGAAGTTCGTACATACACGAATCATGCCCTGTTTCTTATTGACCGGCACAGGATTTGAGACCCATTGGGTCAAAGGGATAGGATAGATAAAACTGACTTTTAGCAGTTTCTCAACTTCAACCTTAATGGTTGCTTCTTTCTTGGGATTAACTAGATGAAGCTTCTACCGAATAGGCTTGGCATCTAGATAAGTTGTGATTTCATGTTCGACTATTTTTGGATCGATGCCTAGCATTTCCTTGTAAGACCAGGAAAAAACGTCGTGGAATTCTTTAAATAGATCTGTGTAGATTTGAATCTCTCTAGGGGAACAATCAGCTTCGACAAAAACATTCTCCACGATGCTAGGGGTTCTAGAGATATTGATTAGTATGGTTTCAGTGATAGTTGCCATATTTCCCTTGGCATAAAACTCATGTGTAGCTAAGGGATTAATAGGACAAGACCTATCTCCAGTCATAGTCAAGGTGAATTCTCTGGCTTCGATTCTTCTTAACTCTGGGAGGAAGTATGATCCCTGATGGAGATCGTCCCAGGGTTTTTCCGGACTAGTCATTGCTTGAATTACTGCTTCGTTGGAGGTAAAGACTAAGTCTAACGAATCGGTGTCAGTGAGAGAACCTTGAGCCCAAATAGGCTCTAGAATCAGATCTAACTCTTGTGTAGGAGTTGGATCTGTGTCGACTGAAGCTTGTTGGACTAAAGCGTATGCTACTTCAGCTGCAGACAAGGGCATGGACATGCCAGGGTGCCCTGTCCCTTCCATCATGGCCGATGCAGAAGGAAGTATCCACGGATCATTGAAATAAGTCATGAGAAATGATGAAACTTGGAAAATATCAACCTTATGGTGGTCGGATATGAACTTGACATCACCTTGAGGGGGCGGGTAATTCAAGGTACCCATCAAAGATGGGAACAAACCAACCCCTACATTGACTACACCTGGTTGGGGATTATCAATCATCAGGACCGCGGATACCCCCAATGAAGGGTCAGGTCTGGAGAAAGACAATTGATCAATGGTCATAATCCGGTCCTCATGTGGAAACAACAAGACCTGGAAAAATGTAGCAACCACTGCTTGCATGGTGTAAGTCCAATTCCTTCCTAACAAGAGATTGTAGTTGAGGGATGCATTGACTACTTCTACCTTGACGCACATGTTCTTCCTTCCTAACTATGTGGGGAAAGAGGGAATGATACCATGTGGTCGGAATGAACGACCATCGAAAGCAGTGAGAAGAGTAGGTGACAGAGAAAAAGCAGGCTGGCCAATGGCCCTCCAACATGCCAACGACATAACGCATGTTGAGCGAAACTTTACCTCGCTCACCTGCATAGTCCCTATGGTAGAGAATGAGGATCTTCCAATTGATCAATGGTCACAATCTGGTCCTCGTGTGGAAACAACAAGACCTGAAAAACTGTAGCAACCACTGCTTGCATGGCGTCAACTCCTTCCTAACAAGATATTGTAGTTGAGGGACACGTTGAATACTTCTACCTAGACGCACACGGTCTTCCCTCCTAACTACATGGGGAAAGAGGGAATGATACCATGTGGTTGGAACGAATGACTTTCGAAATCAATGAGAAGAGTAGGTGATGGAGACAAAACGGGTTGGCCAATGGCCTTCCAACATGCCAACAACATAACGCATGTCGAGTGAAACTTTACCTCGCTCACCCGCATAGTCCCTATGGCAGATATTGAGGATCTGTGTAGATTTGAATCTCTCCAAGGGAACAATCAGCTCCAACGAAAACATTCTCCATGACGCCAGGGGTTCTGGAGATATTGATCAGTATGGTTTCAGTGATAGCTGCCATATTACCCTCGGCATAAACCTCATGTGTAGCTAAGGGATTAATAGGACAAGACCTATCTCTAGTCATAGTCAAGGTGAATTCTCTGGCTTCGATTCTGCTTAACTCTGGGAGGAAGTATGATCTACAATAGAGATCATCCCAGGGTTTGTTTGGACTAGTCATTCCTTCAATTACTGCTTCGTTAGAGGGCAAGACTAAGTCTAACAAATTAGTGTCAGCGAGAGAACCTTGAGCCCAAATAGGCTCTAGAAGCGGATCTAACTCTTATACAGGAATTGGATCAATGTCGGCCGAAGCTTGCTGGACTAAAGAGTATGCTACTTCAGCTGCAGACAAGGGCATGGACATGCCAGGGTGCCCTGTCCCTTCCATCATGGTCGATGGGGAAGGAAGTATCCACGGATCATTGAAGTAAGTCGTGTGAAATGAAAAAACTTGGAAAATATCAACCTTATGGTGGTCGGATATGAAATTGACATTGCCTTGAGGGGGCAGGTAATCGAAGGTACCCATCAAAGATGGGAACAAACCAACCCCTACATTGACTATGCCTGGTTGGGGACTATAAATCATCTGGACCGCGGATACCCCCAATGAAGGGTCAGGTCTGGAGAAAGACAATTGATCAATGGTCACAATCCAGTCCTCATGTGGAAACAACAAGACCTAGAAAACTGTAGCAACCATTGCTTGGATGGTGTAATTCCAACTCCTTCCTAACAAGAGATTGTAGTCGAGGGACGCATTGACTACTTCTTCCTTGACACACATGGTCTTCCCTCCTAACTACATGGGGAAAGAGGGAATGATACCATGTGGTCGGAATGAACGACCCTTGAAAGCAGTGAGAAGAGTAGGTGACGGAGACAAAACGGGTTGGTCAATGGCCTTCCAACATGCCAATGACATAATGCATGTCGAGGCGCCCTCATCAACCACCGTGCGGAAAATATTCTGAGTAAAAGTTTTCATGGGGTGAGCCACAACTATCTGAAATGCTACGTGGTAAGGTAGACGAGGTTTTAAGTCGGTTGTATCCAACATGATTGTACCCATATTACAAGTCTTAGTAGATACTAAAGAGGCTAACAAATATTTCCTTTGGGAAGGGCATCTTTGGAGGACCTCCAAAGAGGACATCGCATAAGGGGTTTGAGACAAATCCTCCACCACAAAATAGTTATGGGTGGCCCTTGTGTTTGGGTTGTGAGAAGTTTTTTTGAATGCACCTTTTGGGATGCATGTCATTGTTTTTCCCAAAGTCTTCTCAATCTAGAGAGGAAGAGATGGGAGTTTGGATTCTTTTCCCTTCTCAGAAGTGCTTGGTTTACTATAGTCATGTGCTCTAGTCGATATAAAAGCATCACCCTTCATCATATACACATTTGCGGATGCGGGATTGTTCGAAGATGGAGAGGGTCCTTGACTTCCCTCTTCCGCACTTGTAGAGGCTTGAGTTAGGTTTTTCCCATTTTGGAATGGATTGGTTAACACTGCAGGTTGTTGTTGTGTCACAAACTTTTGGGCCTCTACAAGCCGAGGACATTGGTGGGTCGGGTGGTATTTTGTGCATAGGTTGCACGAATACTGTGCCTTTCATTTCTCAGTGTTGCCCCCACTGGAATTATTAGTGAGTTTCTTATCTCCCTTACCCTTCTTTTGTTGTTTTTTCTTTCCTTCAGGCTATTGGGTGGCCTTTGGATTTTTCGATTGCATTGTGTGTACATCCGACGTTTGGGTAGGGGGGGCAGCCAAAACAATAGTTTGGCTGGTTGTTGTGTGTTGTATAGACAATTGCTGCAATTGCTTCGTCAATTGCTCAACGGGCTTTGTTTATGTTGAACCAACAATACCATTGGCATGTGGTCTAGCTCTCTGTCTGGTTTTATCAAGTATTGAGCGTGGTGCATCTGGCAAGATCTCATATAATAAACCAGACTAAGAATAGATTAGCTCAAGTTGTTGAGCTCTCATGATGGCATCTTCTTCGTAAAACACTCCCAACATCATGATGTCTTTGGATAACTGTGGGACCAAAGAATTAAGGAACCACTCAAGCATGAATGTTGGTGGGACTGGCACCTTAATTAAACTCTTCCAACGTCTCCATTCTCAGATGTGATCAGAGATATGATCCGCTTTTGTCTGTGCGAAATTGGCCAGCAATTTTGTGCCAGCATCGTATCTCACAGGTAATTGGAAATGGTTTAGGAAGGCCATTGTCAATTCGCCGAAGGAAGAGTATCTTGAGCAGTTGAGCTCAATGTACCATTTTGTGGCACTCCCAATGAGAGTACGTTGAAACAATCACAACTCTACGGAGTCATCTTTCAACGAGTTAGACGAGCACCAAAGATGGAAGGTGGTCACATGATCTCCTAGATCTTTGTTAGCCTTGGCCTCGAACTTTGGTATGTCCGAAGGCAACTTCGTCGACATAGGGGGTGAACGTGGATCGTGACAGATAGGGTCATTCAACAACCTTGTCAAGTCTAGCAAATGAAAGGTTTCTAGGAAAGGTAGTTTGGGTTGTTGGTGATAACAATGGAAAAAGGGACCTGGAGTTTTACTAGCACCAGGTTGCCAAGAAAAGTTCAGTTGTTCGCCTGGGTTCTAGTAAAAACCATGGTCATGACCAGCGTATGGATTCTGCTTGTGAGGAGACATCATCGGCTGATTCTGAAAATAGGACGTAGATGGTTGGGTGTGCATTACATTCAAAAGACTTTGGGAAGCATTACCCCATGTCGATCCCATGGGTATAGGCATAGTACCTTGTCTGGGGTTCCATTGGTTGTGAAACGAATTTCCCTGTATTGGCATTCCTGACGAGGGAACTGATCCCTGCCAAGAATTCCAAGGCCCTGATGCAGAAGAAATTCCTGGGTTTGCCCCTTGTGCAGGAATAGTAGCCTACATAGGAATAGGTTGTCCATAACTGTGATTGCCCCCAGTCGAGAAAGCAGTTGATGAGAAAGCGTTGTTACCAAACGCAGCAAACAAAGAAAATGGTGTCAAACCTACCAGTATATTACGAGAAGGTGGTCCTTGACTCCTTGCTCCAAATAAACTATGGTGTGTGGGTGGCCCGACGGATTGTTGGTGGGTACCACCAACTGAAGGGGACAAAGGAGGTATATGACTTCCCCTGTAAGGGAAAGCATTAAAAGGAGCTGAAGTGCCCCCCATGTGTCCTTGCAGAGGAGCATTAGAGCTCCCTGCCCCCAGACCTAAAGTTTGTAAAGTGGAGTAGGAAAGTACATGACTTGTACCTGAGCTAGGCATCTCGTATGAGAACGGAGGGCCTGTCGCACTCGGTGTGAAAGGGGAAGTGGTCATCTCCATAGATGGGATTGGACCACTGCTCGAGGTAGAGGTGGTCAAGACCATGGTGGCTCGAACTAGTGATGGTGGGTTAGGAGGTGGAAAATCTTCTGTGGTGACAACCTTAGTTAGAATTGAATAATTCCCAAAAGAAGTGACAACATTTGTTTCCATTGTTGCATGTGACATTGTCTGGTACTCGTAAGGGTGAATCGGTATGATGATGGGTGTCAAAAGATCAGTGGTCAGAGTTTCAGATGGACTGAGAGATTTCACTCTAAAGTCTAAAATGGTTGTTTCCTCCGGATGTTGATCAGGCACAATTTCTTGTGACTCGGTCGCTTCAAAAGACACTTGTTGGTCTAGCTTTCGCTTTAGTGGTGGCAGAGGTGGCTCCAGTGTAAATGGTGATAGGCCCAGAATCCTTCGTGACCGGTGAAGCTCATGATCCTCCACTGTTTGAGAAGATCAAAGACACACTAGGGATTTCTATTCATTCAAAAAAACAACACACACTAAAAATGTCCCTCCAAGATAAAACAAGCAAACACTAAACTAGTTGGAAGAACAGTTACAACAACCAACACTAGAGCAACTTACCGGTGCAAGTGCAACTCAAACACAAAAGAACCCTCCAGGTATACTCTACAAATCGTGGCCTGATGTCTGTCCTAGGTACCGCGATACCCCTGCATTCACCTGTGTATGTCTCCAAAAAGATAGGCAACTAGGTTGTCAGCGCATGAACAGTCACCAGGCGGGTACAGTCGAAAGTCGGGTAGACCACAATGAGCAGGGTATCGAGCCCGAAACCTATCAAGGGTATTGAAGGCGAGTGGTCTAGAAGACAATTGAGGACCTCGAATGGATTCGAGACCCACGAAGCTCCGTGGCAAATGCAATCGATGGAATCCCAAGACAAGCCCTCTATATGTGTTCTCCACTATGATTGGTCCAGCTTTGGAGGGGTTATCTCTGCTACCTTTATGCACATGAACTCGTGTTTATCCCCTGTGTTAGAGGGGGGTCCTAGATAAATTTCACGATACTGGACATTGACACTCCCTAACTTAGATTCCAATGTTTGATTTAATGGCCTTGAAGAGTTTCCTCTCCAACCTAATTCAAGGCCCTAACTCTAAACTAGTTGGTTGACCCTACAAACATAAAAGGTCTAATAAATTTTAGATTTAGCGTTAATTTTTATGGCTTGTCTTAAGTCAAAGTTTATGAAAGTGAAACTAGTGATGTTTGAAAGACGAAATAAAAATAAACAAAAAGATGGAAACAAAATAACTTCACTTGACTCGAATCTTAAACAACCTTTCAAACTAAAAATTTTCTAAGATCTTTGAACAGTAAACTCAAAACAGGATGTCACTCGAATACGAGCTACTTATGATCTAAGTAAACCGTCAAGAACTTATGAAAGAAAAGACTTTTCCCTGGTTACTAATGCAAAACAACACTATTTAACCAAACAAAGAAATAAAAGATTTGTTTTTATTTGAATGCTCACAAAGCAAAAAGGAAAAATATCAACAAGTAAAAACCAAGAAAACTTCTGGCCTAGCACAGATCACAAAGAGTCACTTTAAAAATCACACACAAGCAAATTAAAACTGGACTCTCACACTTGTCTAAAAACCCTATAAAAAGAAAATTTTGAGGAAAACTTCTTAATGAAAAAGAAATATATTATTGTGATCAAACCTAAGTTACTGACCGCTATGACAGAGACCCAAAAACTTGAGAGGTATAACTCTTGTCAAAGGAAAGGATGATTGCCTCACCTTCAACAAAAATTTTCTCCACAAGCATACTGTTGACAGTTCAACAGCAAGCATGTGCACGTGAGCTGTGTAAAGTTAGAGCACGTGTACACGCGTGATGGCCTTATACAAGCCACGTGTATCTCTGAAACTCTAAGACAAATGAAAATACCAACCAATCGAGCCCAAGCAGAGACTACTGGTACTGAGAACCAAGATCTCTTGAAGACTCAGACACTTACTTTAACAGAAAAAAGAAAACAATTCAAGGAAAACTTCATAGAACAAACCAATCCGAGGTGAAACCTAAGCTATAGACTGCAAATGACAAAGACTAGAAATAGTTCCAGAAAACCCCTCAGAAGGACTATTTATGACAGGGGAGAGGATGACTACCTCTCTAAAAGAAATTTTCTGGAATCACACATGACTGACACTTCCTCAGCTAGCGTGTACACGTGGGGTGTGAGAAGGTAGGGCGTGGGTACATGCGTGCAGGCCATTTATAGGTCGTGTGTACCTCTATGGGTCTCAGAAAAAAAAAAAAAGATGTAGTCAAGCAAATAAATAGAGATAATTGGTATAGAAGACCAAAATATATGTTAGCTTAGACTTTTGCAGAAATTTTAAAAACAAGGAATGAAACCAATTTTTAAAAATGCCCAAGAAAAATATTCCCAGAAACCCTAGAGATCCCCAGTATGGTCGCCAATTCTGTTCTGGGTGGGAAATCCCTCCTACGGACTAGCACTAAGGGTTTTATCATGCATGCAGAAATGACCTAAATATTCTTACTTTTTACCATCATCCCATGCCTAGACCCCCATTACTCATATGTAAATACAAGGCTCAAGAGATTAAGTTGACGTACCTTATTCTTCGTGTTTGATGTCGATCCCTTTTTGCTCTTGGTTGTTCTTTGACTCCAACTCTCCTCCCAATGCTGACCTGCATTCACTAAAGATAAACAAAGAACTCCACATGAATTTTATCTATGAACTAACGGGTTAGAGATTTAATCAATCATACAATCAATATTCCAATAATGACAATCTCATATGGCAGGACGAGAAAAGAAAATATTTTATTAACTTTACAATGATACCTTACAATGATAAAGTCGACTACTTCTCCTCGATCTTGGTCCTGGGCTCTTCTTCCACTGTCTTCCAACTGCTTTTCTCTATACTTCTCTTTGCACAAGGATGGCTAACGGTTGGGACAAAGGGAATGATCAATTAGGTATAACTTCTTTACTATGATTCCCCTCTTCCAAATGGGACCTCTTCCCCTTCTTTTATAGGTTAGAAGGAGCTAGGTATTTGGTCGAATGTCTGACCATGCATGGCCGAAAGGTTTATTTAACTTACCCAAAGTTGTGTGTTCCATCAACAACTTTCCTTTTTTCATGATTTTGTAGGTACACATGGGTTGTCTTGGGTCAGCTAGCGTGTACACGCGTGCAGTAATGGATCGGGGCGTGTGGGCCTTTATAAAAGGATTTTTTAAGAAGATTTGTTCAACATTGTTTTGGCAAAGAAAGAATTTGAGATGGCCTGATGCTAGGTAAGCATGTCTGGTGAAAATTAGGGTTATAACAGTAGCAAATGTATTATAATAAGCAGAAACAAAAATATTGTAGCGAATACCAGTAGAACAACAAAATATAGATAATAACAACACCAACAATGATAGCTTTATTGATAGAAATCCAAGTTCACTTGCCTCTTTGAGGGGGGGAAATCCAGTGCAATAGAGCTCTATTACAACAATTCTCAAGAAAAGAACTTTTCATGCTTTCTACTCCTATTTATACTAATTCTACCTTCAAAAGAACATTTTAGATGAAAATATTTCTAGAAGAAAAAACATCTATTAAGTCTTCATACATTAGACTTGTTCACATTATTATTTAATCCTTATTTACTAATGTCGGTCTTCATTACATAGAAAACACATTATTCTACCAACGTGAGGGGTTAGTGAGGTTAGGTCCCTAAAACCCCCCCCACCCCTTTGAAAGAAACCTTGTCCTCAAGGATTAAGGTGGGGAAATTGTTGCAGGATGGTCGTTGACTCCCATGTGGCATATTCTAGCGGTGTATCCTTCCATTGAACTAAAAATTCCTTGATGGTGCACTAACAAAGATGATGCTTTCAGTGATACAATATTGCTTGGGTTGAAACCGAATGGAGCCTTCTTCATCCAATTTGGGGAGATTGGTTTGATTCTACCACTTATTTCCAATAACTGTCTTGAGGCATGAAACATGAAAAATAGGATGGATATTAAAGTGATTGGGGAGAGATAACTCGTAGGCCGCCAATCCCACACACTTGATAATTTTGTAAGGACCATAAAACTAGTGGATAGTTTCTAAAAATTGTTAACTTTGAGTGAATTTTCCTTATATGATTGCAGACGAAGAAACACATGGTCCCCTTTAGAAAATTAATGTTCTAAATGACCCTAATCTACTTGTTGCTTCATGCAATTTTGATCCATGACCATATTTTCTTGAAGGGTATGAATAATGGAAACTCTAATTGTGAGTGTGCAGTCAATGTCCCGAACCTTAGTGAAACTGGGTAAGTATGATAGAATAGATGGTGGATTTTGACCATAAACTGCTTCAAAGGGAGTCATGTGAGTGGCAGCATGGAAATATGTGTTGTACCACCATTCATCTAGTGGTAACCATTGATCCCATTGAGTTTGTTTGTCGGATGAAAAACACCACAAATAGGATTCGAAGCACTTGTTGACAACTTCAGTCTATCCATCATTCTAGGGATGATATGTTGTGTTGAGGTACACCTTAGTTCCTTGGAGCTTGAACAATTCCTTCCAAAAATTGTTGGTGAAAGTGGGACCACGTTCAAAGACAATAGAGTGAGGCATGCAATGGAGTTTGAAGATATTATCCATTAAAATTCAATCCATTATAGATGTCATGAAAAAGTGTTGGAGGGCACATAAATGAGCATACTTGGAATGGTGGTCTACGACAATCATTATGACAAACTTATTGCCCAATTTTCGTAAGCCAACAATGAAGTCCATAGAAATATCCTTTCATATAGCAGGTGGGATAGGGAGTGGTTGGAGTGTGCCTGGAGTTTTGACTATTTCACCCTTAGTGTGTTGAAAAGTGTCACATTTGGTCACAAAGCTGCAGATGTCATATTTCATGACATCCCACAAAAAAGAGTGTTTGACCCATTCATAGATTTTTTGAAAGCATAAATTCTCAACTATGGGTGAAGCATGAAGTTCCAAGGGCATAGTGGATTTAAGGTGATATCGTTTGCTTAAATACATACAAATTTTATAGTGAAGCTCCTAATTGTGCCAAGAGTATCATGGAGAAGACTGAGGATCTTGTTGCAATTGTTGGATTATAAGAGCAACTTTGGGATATTGCAATCATTCTTGGTGAATGACTTGTAGCCAATCTACAACAATGAAAGAGAGGGAAAAAAAGGACCCTTCTTCTTCATATTTCCTTGAAAGAGCATCAATAACCACATTTTAAATTCCCTTCTTGTAAATGATCTCATAATCATAATCAAACATCTTAGTGATCCATTTTTGTTGCTCCGGGGAGGAAATTATTTGTTCCAAAAAGTACTTGAGTCTAATATGATCAATTTAAATATGGAAACATTTCCCCAATAGATACAGATGCATCACATTCCAGTACAAAAGTATTGATGAAGTCAGGCAGTGCTAGAATAGGAGTTTTGCACATAACCTCTTTCAAGGCTTGGAAGGATTGATCAACTGCGGGATTCCAACTAAAATAATTCTTTTTGAGGAGGGATGTGAGAGGAGTTGCAATTTTACCATAATTATTAAAAAAATTCCAATAATAGCCCATTAAACCTAAGAAACCACACAAGATTTTAAGAGTTTTATGGTAGGACCAATCCTTCATATCTTCAATTTACTTAGGATCCATGCATACACCATCCTTGCACAATATGACCAAATTACTCAACTTTTGAGGCTCCAAAAGAACATTTAGATTGTTTGAGAAACAATTGGTGCTTAGAAAGTAGATGGAGAACTTGATCCACATAGACGAGATGGGATTTCCAAGTTTTACTATAGATGATAATATCATCATTGACTAAAACTAAGAAAAAATGATGGAGGAAAGGACAAAAAATATGATTCATGAGACTTTGAAAAGTGGAAGGGGAATTACACAAGACAAAGGGCATGACCAAGAACTCGTAGTGACCCTAATGAGTGTGAAATGAAGTTTTGGGAATATCTTCCACTTTCATGCGTATCTAGTGATAGCCAAAACGTAGATCAAGTTTGGTAAATTATTTAACCCCACTCAATTCATAGAAAAGATCATCAATGACAGGGATGGGGAATTTGTATTTGATTGTGATTTTTTTATGGTGCAAACATTATGACACATGTACAAATTTCCCTCTTTCTTGTGTACCATGACTACATGAGAAGAATAAGGGATATTATTAGGGCGGATAACACCCACCTCTAGAAATTCATTCAAAATGTTCTCAATTTTATTTTTCTATGCAAAGGGATGATGATAAGGGTGAATGTTGGTAGGATGGTTTTCAAGGACCAGGTGAATGGAATGATCATGGGCTCCTCTGCAAGGAGGAAGTCCTTGGGGAGTGTGAAAAATATATTGGTTTTGGGATAATAGAGATTGGAGGTTGGGATGCATAGGAGGTGAGGGGTTCTCAACTACTTGAATGGAATGGAGATGTGCAATAATTCCAGAATGACCTTTTTTAGTAGCATTTATATTCTAAGGGAACTGATGATCTCAGTGGAGACTGTTTTGATGCCTTGGAACAAACATTGTTGTCCCTCCTGTTGGAATTTCATGGTTAAGTCCTTAAAATCCATAATGATGGGGTCGAGTGTGCGTAACCATTCAACACCAATAAAAATGTTGCAATCATCCATTTCAATAGAAAAAAAAAGATATTTCAGGTGATAATAACCAATTTGTAGGCACACACTTTCACAATGCCCCAAACATTTCATGGAACCACCATTGGCAGTCATGATTTGAAAATTGTTGATGATGTAGATATAGCACATGGTCTCTTGAGAAATGTGGTGATAAGTAAAATTAAGGGCGTTGCCACTGTCAACAAGGATAATGAATTTCATACTCTTTATGTATCCAATTAGATTGAGGGTTTGTGGAGTAGAAAAAACAATGAGGGTGTTCAACGAGATCAATGCTTCAACTTCTAGTGGATCAGAGGGCATAGTAGGATTGTCTTCTTACATAATCTCTTCAATAGGGGAAACATCAGTATCTTCATTATAAACATACTCATATATGGCCATACAAATATTTTTTTCCTCACACTTGTGCCCATAAAATATTTTTCATCACAATTATAGAAAGGACCCTTAAGTTGACATTCAACCATTTATTTCTGAGTTAACGTTTGGATATTGAGAGGAGTGGTAGGAGGGGTGTGATTGGTGGGTAAGGGGTGAGGAATAAAGGAGGATTTTCTGGTTTGGGAAAAGACAACATGTAGTTGTGCTTCCATGGATTATTTAGTAGCTTCCAACCAAGTCTGGGGGAGAGCCATTAGGACCTGGGCTTGGATTTCATCCTACATTCCATTGATAAAGCATTCCCTGAAGAAAGCATCTGAGATGCCTTTCATTCTGAAATTCAAGTTCTCAAAGGCATCAATAAAGTCTTCCACTATGCTAGATTGTTTCAACTTGGTCAAACGACCCAAATGATGTGTTTGGTATCAAATCATTCATAAATATCGACAACAAAATGTGCCCAAGAAACATATCCTTGGTGGGAATTTTTACACCATTACCACCATTGCCAACATTTAGGATCCAGATAGAGAACACCACAATGGAGTTTGGCCAATTCATTAGTAATGTCATTTGAGGAGAAATAATTTTCCATTTGATTGGCCTAGCCCATGGGATCTGAGCCATAAAATTTGTTCATCTCCACTCTAGTAAGAAATATTTAACCATGAAGGTGGTTCAACTGAAAATCATGAGAGTTGGAGAAAGAAACACCTTATGGGTTATAAGGTTGTTCATATGAGCTAGGGCCTATGGGAGTCTTTATTAATTCAATGATCCTGACAACAAATGATTCAATTTGGTGGCTGGTGTGTCTATTTATGGCGGACATATTGAAATTTTTTTGTCTCATTTCCTTCTAGGTTGTGAAAATCTCAACGAACCTGAAAGTGAAACAGTTTTCAAGTTCTTTGTTGCAGGTTTGGGCCATGGTGAAGGGAAACAACAAGAATGGGGTTGGTGGATCTACAAAAAAATTTGGTTAATGGTGAAGGTTACCACGATAATCAATGCAAAGAGATGAATCCAATGGAAAAGGGGGAAAATATGAGTGTCGATAAGGGTGGGTGGTTCCATGGAAAAAAGGCTTACAAGTGATAGGTACCACTACGATCATGGAAAAGAGAGTATTCCAATGGGATAGGTCTCGAATAAGGGTGTCTATGGGACCACTATATTAATTTTTTTTTACTCGTGTGGAGTTATACTCCAACTTGGAAAATATTGTAGTGATGGAATGCCCAAATTGTTAACATGGAAAGTTGTGTAGGAATTTCGCAACCAGGATGCAGGAGGCAGATTTGGGTGACAAAATATCTCGTCTGTTCCTTTTTTGTTCTATTTCGTTCCCAAGGGTTAGGGGTTTTACGGGTCCTACATACAACCCTTTTCCCTGCGCTATAGATCTCTGATATGCATGTGGGGTCGAATGGTAGTACTCAACAAAATATCTCAAGGCACCAACTAAGGAGGCTCAATCACACCCTTAGTCATACTACCTGATTACCCAGGTACTAGAGAGTATCTTCCCAGCTATTGTTCTCAGTGTCACTATAGCAATTAGGAGGCCGATCGACTGATCTAGAGATGGTTTTAGGAGACCTAGGGGACTCTTGATATACCTAATGGTACATGGGAGTGATGGTCATGTATATATTATGTTTGATGTAGTACTACTCGAAGGGTTTCCCAACAAGGTGAAACATTTTTTTCAAGTAACCCCGTTAAATTGTCTATATTTACTGCATGTAGTCTTCCCCAGCCGTAGTTTTACCCATTGAACAACATATATTTGTGCTTTAAAGATGTCTACAATACACGTCTCTACCCTGGAAAAACATTCCCACAATTGTTGCAGAGGAAAGAGATCTGATACCACTTGTAAGGTACCAGACGTATTATAGTAAGAAGAAATAGAAATATTGTAGTGAATATCAATGGAACAACAAAATATAGAGAATAACAAAACCAACAATGATACCTATATTGATAGAAAAAAAAGTTCACTTGCCTCTTGGAGGGGGAAACCTCTAGCAGAGCATAGATCTATTACAATAATTCTCAATACAAGACTTTCTCATGACTTCTACTCCTATTTATACTAATTCTATCTTCAAAAAAACATTATAGAGGAAGATCTGTCTAGACGAGGAAACTTCTAATAAGTATTCTTACATTACACTTATTCACATTATTATCTAGGTCGTATTTACTAATGTCGGCATTTATTATATAGAAAACATATTATTCTACTTACGTGAGGGGTTAGGGAGGTTAGGTCCCTAACATATTTGTAGGGGAATTAAAAAAAATCCATTTTTTTCTTCATCGATTTTATCCTGACCTACTGTTAACGATAACATATCATAAAAAAATGCCTGAGAAATTGAAAAGAGTTCATGTTGTCCACTTTTGTATTTTACAACTCGACTTTGAGAATCATAACACTCAACACACATCTTAACAAATTATGGAAAACCTAAAGTATATGGAACAATAACTTGTGTAAGACCAAATTACCATATTTGGAGCTCAGATGTATTTCCCTAAAATCATAATAGGGCCTGGCTATGAAGTTCCATGGAGGTTTTATTATCTAAATAAGTTTCGACTACATTTCTATCTTTGTGAAAAAACTTTTTGAATCCAACTACATCTGTATATTCAATAATATAATTAAATTGTGACCTGGAAATCCACACATCAAAAGATAATCCATCAAATTTTGACATGTGTCAGTGTATTTAAAGTTTTCAACCACAAAAATATAGAGGTGGGAAGTGATTGTGCATCAAACCACTAGTTGTATCAAGATGTTTATAAGTAGTTTTTCAAGATTCACCTTTCCTCCTGATACCAATCATATGATGCCTCTTACACTTCAATCGGTTTGATGGTATCGAGAGTTTTAGATCCATTAGTAATCGTTCAACTTTGATTCTTGAGAGCTATCACATCCATTGATTACATTTTATATCAGTCGTTGGACCTAGGTCCTATAAATTTTATTGTTTAGTGCTCATGCCTTTATGTTTTGTGCTTTTGGACTTCACCCCAAGTCACAAGGGGATTAATTTAATCTCTTTTTTCATTATATTTTGAAATATTCCCCTTAAAATATGTGAAACCGAAGATAGATAGGGAATTAGAGAATATTAAACCCTATTCAATATAATTATAATATCAAGTTACAACACCATGCATGCAACCTTATTTTCTTTTACAATTCTCAAGAACCCAACTATAATTCCATTTCCTTCTCTGATAACTAAGAAAAAATATGATATTTCGTAATTGTGAATCCTTTCAAAGACATGATTATATAATACTTTGTAGTATGCACAGGGAACAAGGGACCAAGATATGCCTCTAAATTGTCTTTATACAGAGAAAACAAAACATAGTATACCATCGGTGGGTCACAGACATAATAGAAACCCACCCTCTTTGACAAGATACTCATTCCCCAAAAATGATTTTAAACTCATGTTTGTTCTTTGTTGTGTGTAAAATATCATGGTAAAGAGATGTAGTATATAGGGTATCAAACCTAAACTAAGGAGTGAATGACATGGTATACTTGAAGTGAATGGAACTCAAATAGAGCCATTGTAAATCATTTAATAATGAATGAACAACTACAAGGATTGCATTCTCTATCTACATCACCAATGGAGTTACATATCGAAGACATTGTGGGGTCAATCCTTCCTTCTGTGCATAGGTGGGGTCGATCTCTCCTTGTATGGGTCTACTCCCCTACACACTCTCCCTACTAGCAAGTGGGGTCTATCAAATGCAAATGTCAGCAAGTTGCTCCTTTGCACACTCTTTGTATTAGTAAGTGGGGTCGATCCAATGAAAATTTTAGTGGCTTAATCCTATGTACATGCTTCTTACTAGCATATGGGGTTGATCAATGCAATGGTTAAAGGGTTTGGTATTGGGTTTATTTGGTCAGGGTTTGGTTCCAGAGTGTTTTTTATGTTTGATTCTTTTTTATTATTATTCTTTATTTGTTATTTGGTTGAAATATAATTTATATTTGTATTTGTATATAATATGTGTTATATAGTTATATATAACCCCCTTAAATTCTAAAACCCTCTAACCCCTTGGTGGGTAATTTAATTGTTCCTTTAATTTTCCCTGTGATTATCAATATGGTTCATAAACTTATGAGTTTCATACACAATATGTATATATAATGGATCAAATTTCAAACTACTATAATTATTCTAGTTTCTCAAGAGACAAACAAATCATGCTTCAAACCAATCATTCAGCAAAATGTTATCAAGCAAACCTTTTGAACAACTTAACTTATTCCACATAATGAATGTCAAGTATGAGAAGATAATAAATAACTATATATGTCATGCATATATCTCTGATATATGCACGATCATGTTCTTTGTCATGTTCTCATCTTAATTCTCAATATGTAGATGTCAATGGTTCACACACCAAAATATCAAAGCACTGACAGAAAACTTGAGACTAGTAACTAGTTTTTTTCGTCAGATCTCCTTCTAGGATCCAAGATGCAGTCTTTCACTTAAGGAGAGATTAAGTGTTCATGATCTATGTATGAGGTTAGATTTGGCAATAATAATCCCAATCACTTGTCAAAAATTAATAAAACAAAGTATTAACTATAGTCACAAGTTTTACTCCAACTATTTTTAGTAACGAGTCAGTGGTAAAAGATATTGAATCTCCACCCAATGCTACTAATCTTATATGAAATTTTTAGTCTAGAGTTAAATCTTATGAACAATAAATCTAGGAATTGACCCATAATCAATAAATCCACTGCAATGAACATGTGGTAGCGCTACACAAAGATGTGACTCACTTGTCATACACTGGTTAGTATTAATTGTGTGACAAGAATAATAATGAAAATTACTGGAAGAAAATCAACAAGCTTTTCAAGATCAATTCTCACAAGGAGGATCATGACATATCCACACTTGGATATCTTTTCATAAGTGATTAAATTGACCTTCAACCAGATAGTGTGATGATATTTATAAACTAGACTATAAAACTTGCAACAATTAGAAAACTTCAACAATGACTTCAAAAAGATAACAAACCATTCAAAGATAAATCTTTATCCCTTGAAAATATGCAAATTCCACTATTGGTTATCTTTGAAGGTCACACAAATAAAAACCATATGACTCATCAATAGAAAACTCTGAGACTGTTCTTAGGTGGAAAACCTTCGCAATCAACTCTGCAAATTATAGTTTAATGCTATCTAAACAAGATTAAAGTAATATAACAACCAAACGTATTGAAGCATGGCTATAATGTATCTTAGTAATGTTACACTTTTCCATTAATTTTATGGCATTTATATAGGAATGACTCTTATTAGAGTTTCAGTTTTGCTATTCAACACATTCGTTGATCTCAGCAAAGACTTATAATAATCATCAACTTCCTAGGTTTGACCTCACAACAATTTTTTCAATATACCTGTTTACATTTAAATATTTGATTATATCAATAACATTTGGCCAATCCTTGACAAGTTAAATGATTCAGAATAACCCAGAACTCTTCGTGTTGAGTTCACTAAAAGAAACTCAGAAATAAAAAATATCATATTAACTCATAAATTCGAGAATTATTCATCGAGAAAAATTACAGAGTCAATATGTTATCGACAAGACAAACCCTGGATGTGATTTAAAATTAACTATTCCATACAAATTAAAGGGGCTTCTCACCTAGAACAAGACTCAATATTTGGAGATTGTAATGCATTCAGACAAATAAGAATTTTGTAACACAATTTGCAATTTCAATCTTTAAACTAATATGTCCAATACAAGAATGAATCAATGCAATGAACTAAACTAAGTCAGGGAGACAACTTAGCTCTGCGTCCCTATGATTGGTGGGCCCTTGCCAATCCTGGTAGCGAGCTATGGAAAATTCACAAACTCACAAATGAAGAAATACCATGAACCATAATTGTATCTTTTATTAAGAACAAAGTATCCTTACAGGTTACAACACTTGTATCATATGCATAAATGCCTGATAACAACAAAAAACTATAGCTCTTGTCTTTTCTCTGATCACCAAGTTACAAATTGTGGTTATTAACCCGATTTAAAAAGTGAATATGATCTTATAGAAAGAAATAATAGTTACATAAATCCATCGAATCAAACCAGCTTCGATTCTTTCCAACCACTCTTGCAAACAAGGTAAAGATCAGATCAAAGTTTTGATCTTGTTTTTATTGGTATGACGTTGGATGTATATGAATATAAACCAAAATTGTGTGAATCTCGAACCCATGAACAACCTGGATGCTGGAACATTTTCCAGCTTGTTGACCTGTAAATCCATGTTTGGAAAGGGATGGTCTGGTTACAAATAATAGGTTACAATCCATGCTAGCACTTTATTCTCCAATACCAATGTGCTTCATCTCCATTTATACGTGCACTTATATTTGAACCTTGGAACTCTGGTATTGGAATAGTTGTGGTACTTGAACAACACTAACGTTCATCATTAGTAAAACATTGTTTAAATTTTTTTTATTAACTCATCAAGAACATAGGAAACATTAATAAATAAACAACTATACCTTAAACATTCTTTTTGAGAATCTAAGGGATTAAAAGGATGAGATTGGTGATATTAGGGCTAGGTTTTAGGTATAAAAACATAGTATTAGTGGAAAAAGAAGTGTTTGGATGATGAAAAAATAGGGGTTCAACATTTTCCCCACACCAGTTCAAGTGCATGTCATTATGCACAAAACAACTCTGCAAAATTGATGAACAAAAAATTGAAGTTTGTCTTTCTTCTTGGTAGGGAAGCCCAACTGCATTGATCAGGATGCTAACTCCTGTCCTGGATATCCTTTCACACCTCCTTCTTTGGGATGTCTTCCGAGGGTCCAATATCTTATGTATTATCCTATTGGTATTCATGTTCTATGATTTTAGCTTCTTAATTTCTTCTTGAAATTGTTGGCTCGGTATCTTCAGTTGCTCATTCTCTTTTTCTATATACTTCTACTACAATACTGACAACTTTATTACCTCTTGTCTCAACCTATTAATTTTTTTGGTTCTTCTTCTTTAATTTCATACTAACTGATGACTTAACAATTGATTCATCTAATGAAATAACAGTTTCATCATGTTCACCACATCCATTATGAGAAGGTTTGGAAGAAACCTTACTTGGAATTTTTGAAATTCCAGGCTTGTGTTTTTTTGTATACCTAAGGACATCTACCATTACCTCATCATTATTTTGTTCTCTATCCATAGAGATTGACAATTTCCTCTGCCCTGCTGATGATACTTCATGTCCACTAGGTTCATTGTTCTTATTGTTATGTGGTTCATATGCTTTTCTCAAGGGGTTCGACCCTTCATTTTATGTTTCTTAACCATTTTGAAAATTTCCCCAAGTGATATGTTATCCTCTTCATCACTATCCAAGGAAATCATGCACTATTTTATTCCACACTGTTGCTGAACAAGAATTGTCCTAGTATTCTTATGTAAATCCCCTTTTCTCTCGTCATTTCCTATGTTATTTTTCTTGGCCATATTCCTAGTAATTCGACGAGCTGAGAATTGTTCAAGTAAATATTTCTTCTCTAGAATTCTTTCTATGGCTCCACTTTTACGGGACCCTCTGTGAATAGAGATGAATCCCTTGACTCCAAAGGAGCCGAGGTCTTCATCATAATTATTTTTTATGTTTTCAGTACTCTATTCCTCTTAATATTCCATCATCACTTCTTCATATGGCCCATCAAACTTATTTTGAGAAAAAAAATTGTCCCAGGAATCATTCTTCTTACCTAGATCTGCAACGATTAACATTTTCACTAAGCCATGCTGGTACAATATTTTTTAATGGTTTTTGGTGTTACTTCGCATGGGGATTGACATTTTAATTAAGCTCCCCCACAAAAATTAAGGAAATTTGATATGTTTTCCAAGTTCAAAATGTAATAACAACCTGACATGGTACTGGTAAGTCTGAGCATACCTGCCTTCACATGTTAGAAACCTCTGCAGAACTAGTAGTGGCACCATCAATTCATCCTTGATACAAATTCGCAGCACCTCCTTTGCCCAGTTGGAATTATGAAATTTTGGCTTCAAATTTATTTTACAGGTAGCATCTCAAATTATGAAATTTGTTTTACAGGTAATTTCTCAAACCATCTTTCTCCTGTTCTTGGAATCTATGTGGCATGAGATATGGTTTCTTTTTATACCTCCATCGTGAGATTACCCATGCAGGATACCTTCCCATCGAAGCCTCAAGTGAACTCTAGAGTTACCTCGACATTATAACACCGGAATTTTGCAAAGAAATGGTGCCACCAACTGCTTTGAATATTTTATGGCTCACATTATACTCTTGGATAGCCTCAAGAGCCCTCCTGGACGTTGTTTCGTGGCGGTCCATGACCATCTTTCAAAACACAATCAAATACACAAGGGTTTCAACGGTAGTCATGAGGATTATAGAAAACAGGTCAAACTTTGGGTAGCAGTATGAATACGTAGAGGTATGAAGGGCCCAATTGATATAGTTGGATCATGATATGAACTCAACTCATTTGGAATCATTTCAGTGATTCCAAACGAGCTGAGATGATCAATTTAGGAATTATTTACTCCAACGTCGTGGCAATGATGGAACAAGCAGTGTTATAATTTGGTACCGGAATATTCATAGTAGTTGATGGAGGGTTTAGTGGGCACCAATTACTGATTCGAGAGGTGTCATGATGAATACATGTGTTCATCCATAAAGAAGATTGCATGGTTTATGCATACAAAACAAGCCATCATGGATAAGAAACGATCCATGGTGTATGTCATATGAAACAATCCCATTGATATGCTCAATGGTGAACAGGAAAGGTATCATATGGAAATAATGGAGAAAGCGTCACTTTTAAGCACTAGTTATAAGCTTTAGTTGTGAGAGTCAGTCGTAGGTGTGTTAAGAGTCAGTTCTTAGTTAAGAGTCTAGTTGTCTTTGGTTTGCATGTAGCCGACTCGGGAGATTCTTTTCCTATATAAAGATGTAATCTATCTTCATTGAATTAATAAGATGTGAGCATAGCCTCACTGTGTTGTTTTGCTCCTATATTTTATCTTGGTATCAGAGCCACTGGGAGAAGTGATAAAATTCTTGAAGTTCGCAGGTCCCTCCTCTGGTAGGGTGCAGGGGCATACTACTCGGCCTTCACGCGCATAGAAAATGGAAAAATTCCCGCAGGCCAAGATAGCGTTACAGTGCGGAAATATTTGGACATTCTCGCAGTCGAAGTACTCGAGAGCTGCGAACTCCCCGCAGTCCAATAAATCATGAGCTGCGAGAACTGCGAACTCCTTGCAGTCAAGTAAGTCGTGAGTTTAATTGTGGATTTGCATGCGTGAGCAGCTGTGTGAGTTTAATTGCGAATTTCCATGTGTGAGAAACTTTGCTGCGTGAGTTTAAGCAGATTTGCATGCGTGAGCGTGGAGGTAGTTTGCATGCATGAGTGGAGTTTTGAAGTGTGAGTAAAATTCACATGCTTGGAGTTTTTTTTTAAAACCTTTATTCTTAGTGAGTGAGGTTTGGAGTATTAAATGAAGGTGCTCACTTAAGGTGCCACGATTTATTAAGCAAATGGTGAAGGTGTTCACTTAAGTTTTTTATTAAAAGTGGATTTATTTTTTATTCAAAGTGGTTTTTCTAAAGTTTATTAAAAGTGATTTTTTTTATTCAAAGTGGGTTTTATTTTTTTGAAGTATAAACTTTAAAAAGTGGAGATTTTGGATATTAAGGTGGATGCATGCATGATTTAAGTTGACAATAGAAATATAGTTGGATCAGTGGATTTGAAAGATAGAGCGACGGACTGCTCAACAATCGACAAAAAGTTGCATATCCTTGGTGATTTTCTTCCAGAGACTAAATTGCAGCGATGGTGAATCCGCTGGCAGAGACCTACCTCAACGAAGCCAACAAGTTAGATGGCTCGAACTTCATTAACTGGAAATTCAAGATTCAGATGCTCATGGAGGGCTATGGTGTCTGGAACATTGTGAATGGAACTGAACTGAAACCTGATGTGGCTATAGGTGCAACAGCAGCACAGATCCAAGACTAGGAGAAGCACGAAAACAAGACAAAGGTATTGTTGCACATGTCAGTTAAAGATAGCATAATTCCACATATTAGAGACGCTACAACTTCTGCTGAAACATGGACAACTCTTAAAGCATTGTATGAAACTAGCAACACAAATCGCATTTTGTTCCTGAAAACTAAATTGCTAGGCATTAAGATGGATGGAAATGAATCTGTTAGTTCATTTTTGGGTCACATTAAAGAGCTGAAAGACAAGCTAGTAAATATAGGGGAAACTGTTTCCAACTCTGATCTAGTGACTATTACCTTAAATGGTATGCTAGAAGATTATCATATGTTCATAACAGGTCTTGCAGCAAGGGAGAAACCTCCCACATTTGAAGAGCTGACAGGTATTTTGTTGCAAGAGGAAAATAGGCGCGGGAATATGAAGCCTCCGAGTAAAGATTTGGCACTGTGGTCAAATAATAGATCTGCGAGAGGGAGATCAGGAGTAAGAGGGAGAGGAGGCAGTTCATGGAAGAGAGGCGGTTCATGGCAGAGAGGCAGTTCATCGCAGAGAAGACAATCTCCAAATCAAGGTATGCAATCTGATAGGAATGAGTCAAAGAGTTGTT
>JZKD02S0554114.1:385203-416190 GCA_000966675.3 Picea glauca | reverse complement strand
AGGTACACTTGATTATGGTATTAAGTATACTGATGCATCTGATGTTGAGTTGACAGGTTATTCAGATTCTGATTGGGCTGGCAATCTGGATGATCAAAGATCAACCACTGGATATATGTTCATCATTGGATCCAGGGTTGTTTCATGGAGCAATAAAAAGAAGCCTACTGTATCTTTGTCTTCTACTGAAGCAGAATATAAAGCCTTGTGTGCAACAACTTGTGAAGCTGTTTGGTTAAGAAGACTTCTTCAAGATGTTGGAGAAGAACGAAAGGAACCTATGATGATCAGATGTGACAATCAAAGTTCAATCAATATTGCGAAGAATCCATTTTTTCATGCAAGGACAAAGCATGTTGAAGCTCAGTATCATTTTGTTCGAGAAAAGTTGCAGTCAAATGAAATAACTCTTATGTATTGTAATACTAGTGAAAATGCTACTGATATTTTCAGTAAGCCTCTTGGAAAGATTAAGTTTGAACTGTTTAGGGATATGTTAGGTGTAGAAGTCAATCCATTCTCTATTAATGGGAAGACTTGGAAATAATGGAGAAAGCGCCAGTTGTAAGCACCAGTTATAAGCTTCAGTTGTGAGAGTCAGTTGTAGGCGTGTTAAGAGTTAGTTCTTAGTTAAGAGTCTAGTTGTCTTTGGTTTGCATGTAGCCGACTTAGGAGAGTCTTTTCCTGTATAAAGATGTAATCCATATTCATTGAATTAATAAGATGTGAGCATAGCCTCACCGTGTTGTTTTGATCGTATATTTTATCTTATGAATGGTAAAGGGATATGGATATAAGGTGTGAGCTTGTGATATATAAGTACAGTGTATGAGGATAGAGAGATACAGTATATGAGAATAGGATATAACACATAGCATATGGGTTTGGAATATAAGTTATGGGCATAGCATATAGGGGAACAATTAATGGATAAGTAAAATCAAGGTAATATGATCATGGAGTAGAAAAATAGGAATGAGATTAACAAGTATTTGAGAGCTGCTTAATAATTTCCTTCATTATCAATAAATCAATTGAAGCTTAAAAGCATTTTACCTCATAATGTTAATTATTTATACTTACAAATACATGTTATTGATTTGATTTGAAGCTGGGAGGTTATGGAACTGAGGAGATCATCACAAAATTTGAACTCTAGAACTTCTACTATTTAATCTAATGTTGATGGTGTTTTGGGTTGAAATGGATAGACATGCTATTATCAAATTTTCTCATTCAAATTTGAAAATACTACGACATGTCTTCGAGTACCTACTCTAGGATTCTCGTACTAGAATAACACAGAACTTTGAAAATCCACCAGTGTAGGAATAGGAGTTTTGTAAAATTATTCTCTATTATACTCTTGTTTTGGAGGAGCTTGCTGGAAAATGATGCTATGTTATATTTTTATTACTAGGATAAACAAAATTTATTCTTCATTCATGCTGAAAAACTGAAAAGTATGATATTATTTGCTTGTAAAAAGAAAGACGTTTATAGTTCAAAACTAAAAACCAAGAAAAAATAAAGGAGTGCTAATGGATAATTTTCCACAGTACATCTTCCACTAGAAATAGTTCCAATGATGAGGTGAGAAGGAAAATAACTACAGCAGGAACACTAAAATAAGGAGATAGGGGGCAGAATAAGACTTATGCCTCAAGCTCTATAACGAAGAAGAGATCTACTCCTTTAGCAGGAGGCTTACTTGTTGAAATATTGTAACTGCAAAGAGTATTCTTATTATTATTGATATATTATTCATAGGATCAATCACCATTGTGAATTGATCATGTCAGTTATTGTAATAGGACCAAATCCCCTTTTGTGGATTGGTCGACAGAAAATTATAAGAAGCAAAATAAGAAGTCGGCCCTAGCAGTTAATAGACCCAGAAATATAATAAAGGTGGGTTTACCCACCCAGTTAGAGAAGTCATCCCTGCTAGTGAAGAGACACTTCACACGTGCTAGACTTGTATAAATAAAGGAGGCTAGCGCCTCACTTGGACATAGCTAACTTGCTCATTTTGAGAGACAAGTTCTGATCTATTACCGACAAAAGAGAGAGAGAGTGGCACATATCTTGGGGGAGAACTTTCTATTTTAGCATAGAGATCTCTTGGCATTGTATTGGCTATCTATATTAAGGAAGTTTTGCTGGGTTTTCTTCCCCTAGAGGGTTTCCCAGAATAAATGTTGTGTCTCTTGTGATTGTGTATTTCTCAGTGATCTTGGATTATGCTATTGTTATCTAATGAAATGAAAAAATTTATAATAATGGCTTAAACATTAACATGGTATCAGAGACAAGCTGAAGGAAGCATATTTTGCAAGAGGAAAAACGTCACTGTTGCAGTACCTGCAAATTAGGGTTTTTCAAAAGTGAATCTTTTCAGCCTTTAAACTATCTAGAAAGTTGTGCCCTCCCCTAAGGATCAATTTGGCATCATCAGCGCACCTTTTCAGTGTCTCGATCTCTCGAAAAGTGAAACCCTAGTTTCACAAAGTACTAGAAAACCAATACTAGAAGTACCAAAAGTACCAGAGGTACCAGAAGCACCAGTCTCGAAATATGTAGGTCAGATTTGAAGTGGAAAAAGTTGGATTTTCTTAGATCCAAACATACCAGGCAGCTCGCCTCAGCCAAGCGCATCTCCTAGTAAGTTCAAATTTTGATTTTGAGCACTTTCATTTTTCGATCATTTTCCTAGCTCCAAGTAAAGATGTCTGCAAGCATTAAGCTTGCTGACAAATTAGAAGGAGTGGAAAACTTTTGTGCCTGGAAGTATAGGATTGGCCTCATTCTTGAAGAGAATGACCTAGCAAGATTCGTCAAGGAAGAATTACCGAAACTTGAAGATGTTGCAAAAAAGGCAAAGCATCAAAAGGACACAATAAGGGCCAAAAGAATCATTGCAGATTCAATCAAAGACCATTTGATCCGTTATGTGTCATCTAAGAAGACCCCGAAATAAATGTTTTATGCCTTGACCAAACTATATGAAGGAAAGAACATAAACTGGAAGATGAATCTCAGAACCCGACTGAAGAATACAAGGATGCAAAAAGGAGAAATGATTCGGGAATATTTCTCCAGAATCTTAGAATATAAAGAACAACTAGAAGTTATTAGAGATACCACAGATGAAGATGAACTTATGATGACAGCCCTAAATGGTCTCACAAGACCTTGGGATTCCTTCATCCAGAAGATATGTGCCAGAAAGGAGAAACTGAAGTTCGACAACCTATGGGAAGAATGCATCCAAGAAGAAACAAGAGTAACAAATTGGGAAGCGTTACTAGAAAGGGATGATGATCAAGCCCTAGCTACTCACACCAAAGGAGGAAGGAAGAAACCCTACTTCCAAAAGGAGACTCATAAAGATCCTCAACAATCAAATAAATTAAATCATAAAGAATCTCATCCAAGGAGATTTCAGAAGAAAGGACAACGAAAGGAAAGAGACTACTCATCTATACAATGCTATCATTGTGATAAGATGGGACACATTGCGAAATTTTGTCCAGTTAGATGAGAAGAATACAAGAGAAAACAAAAGAGGCTTCATGCCCATGTATCCAAAGATGAAGAGCCACCCGCAAAGATGATGAGAGAAGAGATCAAAGACCATGTGTTGATTTCATCCCTCTCGGGATCTGTAACACCTAGAGAGGACTCTTGGCTCATTGATAGTGGTGCATCCAAGCACATGATGGGACAAAGAAATATTCTCTCCTGTATCTCAGAGAAAAATTTCTCTCATAAAGTGACACTTGGTGATGATTATCAGTATCCCATCAAGGGAGTGGGAGAATCAAACCATAAACTAAATTCAGGGAATTCACTAAAAATGAAGGACATACTATATGTACTAGGATTGAAGAAGAACCTACTCTCCATTTCAGCTTTAGAGAAGAAAGGCTTCAGAGTTTCCTTTATAGATGGAGAAGTTCTTATGTGGGCTAAAGGAGAAACTTTAAATCAAGCAATCGTCATTGGCAATGAAGAAAATGGCTTGTATAAATTAAAGGGTCACTCAGAGGCTGCTATGACCCATGCCATTGAAAACTCATGTGAGCTTTGGCATAGAATATTAGCCCACATCAACTACAAGGCGCTACCATACATATGCAAGGTGGTCACAAGTTTACCAGAACTCAAAGGTGATAAAAAAGGCGTATGCAATGGATGTGCACAAGGGAAGAATATCAAGAACCCTTTTTCGAAGTGGGACAACAAGACAGAAGGAGTCCTAGAACTCATTCATTCAGATGTATGTGGCGCAATTCTATTGTTGTTCCTGAGTTTATACTTTAAGGTTGTAAAGTATACCGTCAAGGCATCCGTAAAGGTAAATGTAATTAAAGGATAAGAATCAAAAAGAAGGATAAAGCATAATCAGTTTCTTGATTGTCTCTGTCTAGCTTCCCGTTGTTCTTGGATGCTAATATATCTCTCAATAACAGCCCATAAACGTTCTAATTTAGCCTGGTTATTCGTTGTTTGCAAAATAGTATTAAATAGGTTTAAATCAATACAGGTTTGATCTTGGAGACCAGGTTCTATGTTAGGTTGTCTGTTATTTGAGACAATCATCGGGAGTAAAATTTTATTTAGTTGTGAAAGAATTCGATAAATTGTTACTTCGGTTATTTAAGAGATGAGAATAGGAAAAATAGTTTTGAAATTCAAAATAATAACATAAATACAGTTGAGGTCGTTTCCTGGACTTGAAACAATTTGAGAATCGTAAAATAGAAAAGAAATACTACTGAAAAATATGAGGCTTTAATCAAGAAAGAATCTCATATTGTAACAGGAAATAAAGAAGAAAATGAGATTTCTAATGAAGTGTTAAATATCATGGTTCAAATGATCCACAGGTCTTAAAATTATTGATATCAATTTCAGAGGAAAAGATGTAAATAATTTGATAACCAAATCAATCTAAACTATAAAGGATGCATAAAATAAACTTCAAATTGATCATTCATTAGAAAAACATTGAAAGGGAAACATAGAAAAATATGGTAAACAAGGTTAAAGAACACATAGCTACAAAATTGCAGGATTTAGAATCTCATCTGTATCGTATATCATAGTGGATTGGAAAACTTTTAATACAATCGGCTCTCTCAAAAAACCAAAAGCCCTTTCTCAGTCTTCTGAAAATATATTTATACATGATCATCAAATATTTTCCCATTGGTGATTAACCAACTTCCTAAGACTATGGTTATATGGATGAACAATGTCAAACCGTTTACATTTCTTTTCTAACTACTTTATTATTCTAATGATGAAAATATTCAAAGAGTACTTTTATGTTTGTGTTGACGAACTTCCTTCTTCTGCCTCAAGACAGTGAATACATTTTCCCAAAAACTTCACCAAAACATTGGGAATGTCTGGTATTTCTTTTGCCTCAAATATGAAGAACATTTTTTGTAATTCAGGCAATCGATCTTCTATTATCTTCCTTCTGAACTTAATAGTTTGCAACTTTAAGTTCGGTATCACTATCCATTTGTCGATTTTGGTGATATTGATTGGCTTAATTTTTGGGATCTCTACCTTCATTTCCTCTAAATATTCCTTGAACCTTAGCTGGTGCTTGACAATGTTAATCTCTCCTAATAACCTAGGACAGTCATTTTTTCCAATATTCAATGATTTTTTTTCTAAGAGATCAAAAATTCCTTGACAATCATCATTGACATCTCTAGTTATTCTTTTATTTTCGGCCAGGTCTGCTTCCCACACTTTGAGTATTATATCTCCTTTAACCTGTTCTGAAATGGATAGGTTCTGAATCTTTCCGACCTCTTCCTTTGTTGAAAGGGCTACTGCTTTTTGGAAAGTTGTTTTGGCCACTTTCACTTCTCTTTCTTTCTAGAGAACATTATCAAAAGATTTATTTGTTTCCTAACAGTAATTCTGGACAACTTCCAGATTTAAAAAAACTTTATGTTGTTCTTCTTCTATCTTCAAATGTATTCTCAATACTCGAGCCTGGAAAATTTCAAGCTCTACCACTTTCTTTGAAATAGTGCTAATATTATCTCGTAATTGTTTATTTACTTCTTCTTGCTTTAGGACCTATGCCTGAGTGACCTATATTATCTGATTTGCCTCCTCTAAGCTTGTTTTCATTTTATGAATCTCTTGAATATGTTTTAATCTAGCTTGTTTTAGACCCTTTTTTATTCCCCAACTGATATTTCTTTCCATTTCTTTCAATTTACCATGTAGCTGAGCTATCGTTTGGTCTTTTTGTTCCAACATAGTTGTCAAACTGCCCACAGAATATAAATTTTCCAACACTATAGCTCCCATCGTGCCTGCTATCTCTGTAGAAAATTCTCCATCTTTAAGTTTCTTTCCATCTATAATGACCCTATGCTTTTTAACCATCCCATCTCCTCTTGGATGGATTTCCTGTTTCAAGATTGCCCTTCTCTTTTTACTAAAAAAATAATATGATGAAGGAATCTCATCCCTAGAAATTGGCTCCAGATCACTGACATGCAGAGCTCCCTCATGGGGGTTTCCATAAGTGGACTGCAATGGAGCCAAGGAAGTAATGGGACTTTCAAGTTTTGTCGATGTTGTTCCTCCTGTCTTTTTTGGAACATCCTTAGGGATTTTTGGGGATGTTTCTAGCTCCTTTCCCTTCCCTGCCTCTTATTCTTTTGTCTAGGAAATTTCTGTGTCTTGTGAAGGTATTCCAGTATCCTTCATCTTTCCTTTAGTATTTTCTTTGTCCTGTATATTTGTTTCAAATCCCGGGGGAGGATCTTCCTGCTCTAGAGGTGGGGTCGTAGCTTCGCCCTGCAAAATTTTGGGTAAACAACTTCGCCTATGGCTCTAGAATGATGCGAAACCAATCTGTGAGTCATGTGGAAGAGCCTGTACTCTATTCAATACATCTTCATAGGATTTAATCTCTTTGAATGCGTCATCATAAACAAATGTTTCATGCTCATAGGCTTTTAAATTACAATGCATCGAATGTTTTCTTACTAATTGATAGGGGTCATCGAATGTTTCTGTGTTCAATATCTACCAATTTTACTTCTTCTAGTGATTCAGCCTCTACTTTAGAATGGCCTAGATTCAATAATGAAAATTTCCCGATATGTACAGGGAAAGTTGGCCATGACTTCTTCTGAGCTGCCTTTATCTCTAATCCAATGCCATCTTTTACTATCTAGTGGGCTACCTCTCTACACACCAATCTGTTCTGTAGGAATTTAGGGAGTGCATGAGGGGGAATAGAACAACCATAAACCCTAATGTAGGAAAAATTCCCGTCAATAAACCAGTCAGCTATTGCTTTAATATTTTCTGTGACTGTATCATAAATGCGAGGGGGTTCGCATCCAAAATATATTTTATGCATCAGAATTATAACAAAATGACAAATTTCATAAAATGCGTCCTTAGCATTTTCTTCCCAAAGGACAAAATGATATTCATGAATGGGTTCCGGACAAGTTATGTTCCAACTCCAATTCATTAAGGTAAAAGGAGTCACATAGAAGATTGCATCCATAATGTATGCTGACATGTAAAAGGCCACCGGTTGTCCCTTTGATTTTGAAACTCTGTAGTTTGAGATTTCTTGTGTTAGGTTATCCGACAAAATCTTACTCTAGTTAAAATCATATCCTTTTGAATCTTCTTCTAAAAAGGGCACCCAATCTGCATGAAAATGGCAGGGATCTTTTCTCCCGAAAAGTCTACACAGCATAATGGCTACATAGACCATGTATTCATTCAAGGATGTTGTAGCATAAACCCCATGGGTATCGGCCCTAAATTTTGATGGACATCTCCACCAGTCTCTAATTACATCAGGATAAGTCCTCTCTACCTCGGTGCATTCTTTCCTCTGAAATTCTGCTAAAAACTCGGCATTAAAAGTATGTTTAGGATTTGGCGAGAGTTCATACATTACTTGTATATGTTCTGGCCTGAATGAGCCGACAATGACTCCTTGATCATTTAAGATGTTCCTCGTTGGGATATCAACCTTGTACAGGGCCCAACTAATCATATCATTGTATGCCACGAGCTGAGGGCACGCGGTGATATTATGAAGCTCTGATTCTGCTATGTCCCGATAGTGATTCTCAGAATTAGTATGAGCATTCTTGAATTCACATTCCAGAAATTTAGAGATTTGAGTCCAAAATTTAATGGAGTCTATAGCGTGTGGTGTGGTGTCGGAGATGATATCTCCTTCCTGTGTATCTTCGCTCTTCTTCGATGCCTTTTTCGATGCCATAACTTTACGTTAAATAGAAAACCTGTCACAGAAAAGGAATGAATGAGATTAGCTGAATGCTTCTTGCACTTAATAAAATGAAAACACAGACATTCAAATGCTCTTTTAATTCATTTAATAATGATGGGATTGACACAATTGACAAGAATTTAAGACATTTAATGCGGTAGATATTTTACTGAGATACACATTAGTACCATGTATCACTATTTATTATTTATTTAAAATGGTCGTATTTTGGCGCCTTTGAATTTTAAAGAAAACTCGAAACATTTTACTCAGTCAAAAACTGAAACATGAATGAAACCCTAAAAAAAATTATCATTAATCATGCTTTGGAAAAAGGTTAATTTGTGCTAATCACAGATTAAGAGTCAAGATTTTGTTTTTTGGGGGATTTTGGGGATAGTGTTGTCGAAAGGTATGTTATCTCGGAATCCGATCTCCAAAGTTACGAAATCATGACAAGGTTAATTAAGACTTAAATTTTTTAGCAAAGTAATTGATTGATATTAAGCGTTTCGGGATTTCGGGGATCATTTTAACAAGAAGTATGTCATTGATGAATCCTGATTTCCAAAGTTGCGAAATCGCGATGTTTAAAAATAGGACTTAAATTCATCTTAATTAACTAACTAATCAGGGTTAAAGACAAAACAAAGTTAGTTCGGTTTAACACAAATTATGGGTCGAGATTTCGCGATTCGAGATTTCGAGGATCATTTTGACAAGAGATGTGTTATCACTGAACCTCGAATCCCGAAATCGCGAAATGATTAACTTAAGCCTTAACTTTTTGCGTTAGAGAATTAATTAATTAGCATTTTAACTAACTCTCTTTATTTTGGGAAATCGGGGATCAGGATTTCGCGATTCAATTTGTATTGAAAAATATGTTTTTAGCAAACCCCGAATTCCAAAAACTCTTTAAAGTTAACCTTAAATCCATTAGGTTTAAAACTTATCATGAATAAAATAATTTTATAGAAAATGTGTCGGGATTCTTATAATACTTTTAGGTTTTTTGCCTTTTATTATTTAAATAATTGAGTTCTCTGGGAAATCGGTACCATATGTTTGGGAATGATAACAAAACTTGCGTTTTATGAAAAGCCGAAACCCGAAAAAGGAAAGTTTAGGCCTTAGGGATAAAAAATTTAAGAATTGTTTCAACAACCATCATCCTCCATTAGCGGGTATGTATACTATGTATCATTCATTGATGATTACTCTCATAAAACCTGGATATATTTCTTGAAGACTAAAGATGAAGTGTTTAGTAAGTTCAAGGAATTTGAAGCCTTGATAGAGAACCTTTCTAAAAGAAAGATCAAGATACTCAGGTCATGTAATAGAGGAGAATATACCTCAAAAGAGTTTGTGAACCTCTACAAAGATGTTGGAATCAAGAGGGAACTCACTACTCCCTATAATCCCCAACAAAATGGTGTAGCTGAACAGAAGAATAGAACAATACTGGAAGTTGTGAAGACTATGATCCATTATCAAGATCTTCCTATGTGCTTATGGGCAGAAGCAACAATGGCAGTTGTTTACGTCCAGAACTGACTATCCCATAGTGCACTTGGGCTCAAGACACTGGAAGAGATTTTCACCGAAAAGAAGCCAGAGGTAAGCCATCTTAAAATATTTGGTTGTCCAGTGTTTATTCATATACCTAAAGAAAAGAGAAACAATATGGACCCTTAAGGAAAGAAGGGAATATTTGTGGGATACTGTGAGGTCTCCAAGGCCTTCAGGATCTGCATACCAGGTCAACATCACATTGAGATCAGTAGGGATGTGATCTTTGATGAAGATGCAGTGCTCAAGAAATCTAAAATATGCCAGCTTGAAGAGGTATATGAAGAGGAACCCGTAATCCCCCATACTGCAATGAGGGAGGTTCCCAGAGATGCAGAACCAGAGAGGGGAGTCGTAACTTCCCCTGATGAGGAAATTCTAGAAGACCATGATATAGTAGAAGTACAAGAACCTCCTCAGATGACAATCCTCCATAAAAGAAAGCCAGACTAGGCTAGAGAGATTATTCAATATGGAGAGAAGTACGGTGTTCCCCAAGAAACCACGAGACAGGTGAAAAGACCAAAGCCATTCTCCAGTTATATGGCTTTGATGTGTGACCTCCTAGAATAGGAGCCTACCTATTTTGAAGAAGCCATTCAAAGGAAAGAATGGGTAGATGCCATGACAGAGGAATACCAATCCATAATGAAGAAGGAAGTATGGGAAATAGTTCCCAGATCGAAGAATAAAGATGTGGTATCTTCCAGATGGCTCTTCAAAATAAAACATGTTGTTGATGGAAGTATTGAGAAGTATAAAGCAAGATTTGTCACTCGTGGCTTTTCCCAGAAGGAAGGCATTGACTATGAAGAGACATTCGCTCCTGTGGCCAAATATACTTCGATCAGGACCATCATAGATCTTGCAATTAAGATGAAGTGGAAGCTACACCAAATGGATGTGAAGACAGCTTTCCTAAATGGTGTCATCGAAGAAGAAGTGTATATAGACCAACCTCAAGGATTTGAGGTTGAAGACAGGAAGTCTCATGTCTACAGATTGAAGAAATCCTTATATGGATTGAAACAAGCTCCTAGAGCTTGGTATGACCGTATAGACAGTTTCTTGACGAGCTTAGGCTTTACCAAGAGTAAAGCAAACTCAAATCTCTACTTCAAAATTATGGATAATGAGCCAATAATCTTACTGCTATATGTGGATGACTTATTCTTAACTGGAGAAGAAAATCTCATCTTTGAATGTAAAAAGAGACTTGCCTCAGAATTTGAAATGAAAGACCTTGGCCTAATGCATTAATTTTTAGGTATTGGGGTATGGAAGAATCCTGAAGGATCTTCCTTAACCAAGGAAAGTACATGGTCAAAATCTTGAAAAGATTCGATATGCTGGAATGCAATCCCATGAATACACCCATGGAAGCGAAGTTGAAGCTATTAGTTGATATGTCTTCAGAATTGATTGATGCCACACTGTATAGATAGCTTATTGGATCGCTGATGTACCTAACAAACACCAGACCAAACATTTGTTTTGACGTGAACACCTTGAGTCAGTTTCTGGTAGAACCTATACGTGTTCACCTAGTGGCTGCAAAACATGTGATGAGGTACCTCAAAGGTACGATAGATTATGGTCTCAACTATGATAGAGATCTTGATTTCACATTGAGTGGATATACTGATGCAGATTGGGTAGGAAGTGTTTCTGATAGGAAAAGAACTTCAGGATGTTGTTTTAGTTTGGGATCAGCTATGATCTCATGGTAGAGTAGGAAGCAATCTAGTATTTCTCTCAGCACAACGGAAGCAGAATACATTGATGCATGTTCTGCTAGCTGCAAATCTATATGGATTTGAAAGTTGTTGACTGACCTATTTGATTTGGAGATGAGAGTAACTGTGATTCCATGTGACAATCAGAGCTGCATAAAGATGATGGAGAATTATGTATTCCATGACAGGTCAAAGAACATAGAGATCCTCTATCATTACATCTGTGACATGGTACAGAGAAGAGCCTTGAAGCTCCAGTACATTAGCACGGATGAACAGGTTGTTGACATGTTGACCAAGCCTCTATCTCATGTAAAGTTTGAGTACTTCTGAGATAAGCTTGGCATAGTCTGAAAGGACCTTCCTCAAATGGGGGAGTAGATGTGATGTTCCTTACTTCTGACTTAGCTGTCAGACGTAAAGAAAGATGTGATGATGTTCCTTGCTTCTGACCTAGTTGTCAGACGTAAAGCAAGATGTGATGATGTTCCTTGCTTCTGACCTAGCTATCAGACTTAAAGAAATATGTGATGATGTTCCTTGCTTCTGACCTAGCTATCAGACGTAAAGAAAGATATGATGTGTTCCTTGCTTCTGACCTAGTTGTTAGACATAAAGCAATATGTTCCTTGCTTTTGACTGATTTGTCAGACGTAAAGCAAGATGAGATGTTCCTTGCTTCTGAACGAGTTGCCAGACGTAAAGAAAGATGAGATGTTCCTTGCTTCTGACCGAGTTGTCAGACGTAAAGAAAGATGAGATGTTCCTTGCTTCTGACTGAGTTGTCATATGTAAAGAAAGATGAGATGTTCCTTTCTTCTGATCGAGTTGTCAGATGTAAAGCAAGATGATATGATGAGACTAGCACTGAGCTTCCAACTAGATAGCTATGACGTAAAGCCAGTCTAGTATCCTACTTCCAACCTGATGGCTGTGACGTAAAGCGGGACGAGTATCTTGCTTCCAACTTGAGTGTTGTGATGTAAAGCAAGATGATGAGATGAGACAAGCACTAAGCTTCTAGCTTGACAGTTGTGATGTAAAGCCAGTCTTGTATTATGATGAGGCAGCCTTGTGTTGTGATGATGATGATGTATCTATTTTTATACTAATACATATTGATGCAAATGATGATGGCATTCCTTTGAGAATGATGATGTTGCTGATGAAGAAAACTTTCGATGATTTATAGATACGCCAACCAAGATGATATTGATGATGTTTTCCTCCCATTTGATGTTGTTGATGATGTTGTCCTCTTTCTCTCGCATGATGTTGCTGAAGAATACCCTTCTTGTTAAGGGAGAGTGTTGAAATATTGTAATTGAAAAGAGTATTATTATTATTATTATTGATATACTATTCATAGGATCAATCCCCATTGTGAATTGATCATGTTGGTTATTGTAATAGGACCAAATCTCGTTTTGCGGATTGGTCAATAGACAATTATAATAGGCAAAATAAGAAGTCAGCCCCAGCAGTTAATAAGGAGACCCAGAAATATAATAAAGGTGGGTTTACCCACCCATTTGGATGAGTCAGCCCTGCCAGTGAAGAGACACTTCACATGTGCCAGACTTGTATAAATAAAGGAGGCTAGTGCCTCACTTGGACATAACTAACTTGCTCAGTTTGAGAGATAAGTTCTAATCTATTACCGTCAAAGGAGAGAGAGAGTGGTGCATATCTTGGGAGAGGAATTTCTATTTTAGCATAGAGATCTCTTGGCACTGTATTGGTTATCTATATTAAGGAAGTTTTTTTGGGTTTTCTTCCCCTAGAGGGTTTCACAGGATAAATGTTGTGTCTCTTGTGATTTTGTATTTCTCAGTGATCTTGGATTATGCTATTGTTATCTAATGAAATGAAAAAATCTATAATAATGGATTAAACATTAACACTACTAAAGGAAGAGATAACCCTTTATTTTTTAGGAATTCATCTGATCCAACTACCTTGCATGATATTCCCCTTTTATTCACACATTTCAAAACTATTACCTTGATCGCTACCTTGCATCATAGTCTTCATGTATCCCCTTCAAAAAAATGGTCCTAATAGTATCATCATTTAAGTTACTTTGTTTAGTCTTCTAAAGCTTACATAGGAACCTCTCAACGTACTCCTCAAGACTCTCGTCATCCTGTTGTTCCATCTTAAAAATGTCATTGCATGAGTCCCTAGTTCTACAATAGTCTTGGTATTTCTTAAGAAATGTAGTTTTCATGTCTTCCCAAGATCTATTGGAATAATCTGGAAGTCCCATGAACCATCTCTAGGAGCAATATTTAAAAGTTTTAGGAAATAACTTTAAATTTTGGGCATCATCCACATAGTTATAACTTCGGCATACAATGTCAAATTCAAATAAAAAAGCATTTGGGTCTTCAATAATAGTAACTCTAAAATTTGGTAATAGTGATGGTGGGATGTTCTTCATATTCACATTTGGTGTAATATCGAGGATGGGAAACCCAAAAGTTGTTTCTCCCTCTGCCTCCACATTTTCTCTCTTCTTCTTTTGCCATGCTACCAAATAGTATGAAATCATGTAGACCTAGCCTCTTACCCCAATTCATAGAGAAGGGTGGCTCACTAATTGGGTTCTGATGAACAATAAAATTGTCCCCCGTATGTACTTCAAGTATCCCTTCAATTACTACAATTTCTACCTATGATATAACTATGTTTTGGGTTGATCCAAAGATTTTGGCAATGTTTTCTGGATTGAAATCTTGTTTTAATGTTGGATTGCTAGTTGGAGTCTGCTCACCAGTTATGTTTTTTATAGCCTTAATTTATACCCTGTATGCCAGAGAGGAATCCATAATAGGATAAAGGCCAATATACACACGTTTCCTGAGGTTTGAACCCTTTTACCCCCTTTTTGGACATCCTCACATGATAGATAATAGAAAACCAGTGAGGACCCTTGGAGGTCACTAATCGATCATCAAGCAAGGCTTTGTAAAGTTCTAGAATCGGGGATTTTTTAGATGATAGGTGAGGGATGATTTGGATATTCATGTCAAGGGTCGAGGAAATCACATCATTCGAGTCTCTAGTCATTTATACAATATCTAAAATCCACTCCCAAGCCCCTCCAAAGAAATATATAATAGAGGCAAGCCTTGGGAAAAAGGATGAATAATTGAATTTGTTCTGTTGTCCATCTACAGAGGTGTCTATCCTATTCATCATAGCTAGAAGTTAGTGATCCTAGCTCGAACAAGGAGTTGCAAGGAGAGGCAAGGGGCAATGAGTCGAAGGATGATGCATCTTCATCAAGTTGAGGTATGACTTGGTATGTATTCTCCATGTTTTATCAATAGATCAAGGGTTTTCCCTCCGTTTTATTTGTGTTCTTCTCATGATTGAAGTGTATTTGATTATATAAATGGTTAATCAAGTGAGATCTAAAGAATTTTGATTATTCCTAACATTAGAGAGAAAAGAGGGTTGGTAGTGCTTGTTACTTGTGTGTAGGAAGCAGGTGATTGGAGCTGGAGTTGGAGATGTAGATCTACACCAACCAGGACATACATGAACAACCATCAAACAAAGGTATGATAAACTACTCCTGTTGTGTGTAAAAGGAATTGTTTTCTTTCTAGATATAGGAACACCATAGGAATCTAAACCTTCTTTTTGTCTAGGATAATTAGGTTGATCCTAGGGATATCTTGTTGATTATTCAGTGAAATCCCTATGATATTTGTCCCATAATAGATCTGGTGACTCCATTGGGGAAGATTATTCTCTAGTTGAGTCTCTTTTCCTACCTTTTCATCTACTAATTGTGATTTTCATTTGATTTTCTTCTATTTAGTTATCCCAAAGCCTAGATATTGTAGATCTAAGAGATCTGGAACAGATCCATCTTTATTAAGAAACAAAAAATTGGAATCCCTCACTCGTTGCATTATAGGTGTCTCGTGAGGCACCCTCATAGGTTTACAGGCATGTGTCCCACAAGGATCTATAAAAACTATAGAATTCTAGAAAGAAATCCAGAACTCTAAAGTCATATCAATCCTCTAATCAACAGGGTACCACAATGGTCTTTTATGATATGGTTTTGTCCCTATTTGAGTGTTTGATTGTCCCATAAGTTGATTTCAAAGTTTGTTTGAGTGAATTTGTGTGGATTGATTTTCATTGCTTGGATAGATTTTACTTTTGTCTAAGAACTTCAGTGAAGTTGGGCTAACAATCCAACTGATATGAAGAGATCTAGTCGTGTTTTCCATTGGTTATTTTACTTGTCCTTGTATGACCATTTTTCATTGCTAGATCTACCCTCCTAGGTGAGTTTTGGTTGTGATATTTGTAGTGACATTGGAGTGGGATGATCTGGCCTCATCCCCAATATCCTACAACCTCCTTTTCTTGCTTCTTATTGCTAGTTTTCTTATTGTATTTGTATTTCTTGCTTAGATAAGGAACTATTACATTTCAATTGGAAAATTATCATAAATATAAAAAGATTTGTTGCATGCTAGGATTTATTTTGAAGCATTAGTGTACAAGTGCATTAGAAGCATTGTTTGGTTTTATATATGATTTGTTTGTTGGTTGCTTGGTGTGTGTGAGGTCTTATTTCTTAAATTTACAAAGAAAAAGAAAATTCTCTTTCCCTCCCATAGCTAGAGTTCATTGAAGAGAATGAATTTGCATTAACATATTTTCATTCCTTGGTTAATTCAAGAGTAATCATATCATCAAAGTTTCATCCACTACCTTTGGACCTAATCAACAACCACTAAAAAGAAGCAGATAATCTAAAATCAATTAGACAATTTTCTTTTGATAGTGAAACAACATTAGATAGGGTTAGGGCCTTGGATTAGGATTGGAGAGTAAAATCTCCAAGGCCACAAAATGAAACTTAGGATTCATTAAACAGTGACAAATCCATTCTTGCAACTGGTGTGTCAGAAATCTCCTCTAACACAGGAGTTAAGAACGAGGTTGCATCAAGGAAGGTAGGAATATTACACCTCTCTATTTTTTTGGGTGTTTGCAGTACCATTTCAATTGTTTCTACATATACGAGGGTTTCATTGGTTAACACCTTCAGAGCTTCGGGCTTATTTTCCCTGCCCTTACATGCGGTCGGACCTATGACTATTCATACAACCATTGATTGTTAGGTTGTAGCCTTAGTAACCTTTCCTAGGTGGCCACATAGGTGACTGTAGGCGGGACATGCCTATAGTACCTGGGGCAGACATTTGTTCATAGTCATAGTTCCCCCAGTGGGTTCCTACCTTAATAAAGGGAACTTCCACCAGTCAGGTATTTTTCGTGTAACTTCTCCTCATACATTCACTAGTCAATATTTTGGGGGATTCATCTCCCCCATAGAGTTGGTTTTCAAAAGGCCCCTAAGCCAATTGGTTTTCTTGTTGTTAACCTACACTTGATTAGGGGTGTTTTTATTGATTCTGAGTCTAGGTTGGCCTTAGGTTGGATTGTGTTTATATTTTAACATAGTGATGCAGGAGCATCGCCCACACACCAAGTGAGCCAGCGTGGAGTGGAAGACAGCTGGATAAGCCAGCACACATTTTGAAAATGATTTGGAATTGTTGTGTGATCTTAAACGATCCATTTAGGAGAAGGCACACTTGTACATTGTAATGGACCTTGGGCGGATAGCTCTTGTCCTTAGGTAGATGAGGCATTTAAAATAGTTAATGCTGGTAGATATAATATTTAAGTCTAGATTTGATAGTTTAGAGTTCAAGAGGGAAAACGGATATAGACACCCGTATTGTATCATTGTAACATATCGAGAGCAGGAAAAAAAAGAAGAGGAGAGCGAGTAGAGAACTGTGTAAAGAACATCCACGCACAGATATTGAATTAATAGAAGAAATCTTTGATTCAAATCCATGGTTATGTGTCTATTCTCTGTGTAGTGATGTTATGCTCATGAATATTTGCTTCCTGTCATATATGTGATTTTATATGTGTGTATGTAAATTCATGGTTGAATTGAAGTCTGAGAGGGAGATAGAATGAGTTTCAATTGTTTCTCTAAGTAAGCCAGAGGATTCCTGCAAGGAGTGCAGTTGAATTGTCCGCCAGAAGTGCGTTGACAGAACGACTCACTTAGAGAAAGTTTTTGTTCTCATTTCCTCTAGAGTGCAGATAGGCACAGTTCCATGCAAGGAGTGCGTAGGCCAAGTGAAGTCTCAAAGTTGTGATTCTGAGCAAGGTATTGAAAGACTGCTGCTATAGGAGTGCGCAGGGTCGAAAGACTTCAACACTTAGACAAAGTTGAAGATTTTCTGCAAGGAGTGCGTGCAAAGTTCTTTCTAAGGATTTGAGGATTTCAAGGAAAGATTAGGAGGAGTAGGCCTTCGAATTCATCGAAGGATAAGTATAGGGAAGTTGTTTTTGAACATTCGAGGGAAGCATCGTAGGTTGGTGAGTAGACAACGAGTCTCATGGAGAGACACTTCTTCCTTTCCGTGGATTTTCACAGGGAAGAATGGATGGACAAAATCATCCAAGGGGATTTTGCGAAGTTTCGTGGGCCATTGGATCTTGTGGAAGTGCAAGGTAGTTACGACGTAGGCATGGAGAGGATTCAAAGCTCAGGAGGGGCAACATCGTTGATCCAAGTCGGTCAGGGCCATTGGATTGTTCACGAGATCGCCTATCGGGACCTCGTGAGGAAAGTGTCCTAAGTTGGCTAAGGAGAGTCGCGAGATTGTGAGGCGTGAGATCTCGAATACTCCGAGGATAATGTGGATCTACAGGAGTTGGCAAGTGGATAGGTGGCACCTCACATCTCGGGAACTCGTAAGTGGAAGGGTTGAGAAATTGGCGTTAAAAGTTGCGAGGCACAAGTACGCAAAGCGGCGAAGTGGCAAGAGAATCAGGAGCATCCATCTGAACGGGACAAGTGATGGAGATCTAAGGATCTCGCGAACTCAAGAGCTCACAGGGGGAGAGCCCAAGCATTGGGTAGTCAGAGTCACAAGGACGCGACGAGCGAGGAAATAAATAGTCGTTGGATCTGGATTGCAGGAGGATCGTTGGATCTGGACGTGGGATCGTGCCTCGAGACCTCGCGAGAAAAGGCTCAAGGACTTGGCCACGAAAATCGTGAAGTCATGAGGGAACGAGGTCGCGATTAGTGAAGTCGCGAGGGGTGAGATCGTGATAGCATGGAAATCCCGATTGAAGTGATGGGTGTGGACAGGTCAAGTCACATGTGCACATCGGAGTTTCAGTACCTCGAGTATCGGAGGTTGGAGAACCAAAAGTTTGGTATCACGAGTAGCGAAATCCCCTAGGAAAAGTCAGCGATTTGATTGATGCATCGGATCTCGGGGATCCGAGGGTGTAGTGCTCGACTGTTGGACTCGCGAAGTCGTGAGTTCTGATCCTCCGAGAAGTTAAGAAAGGGGATTTTGCGACGAAGAGAATCTATGGGTAGGAAGATTCCCGATAAAGAATTAGGAGAACCTTTGAGTTTTTTGGGCCGAGGAAAGAGAAGGTCCTGGTGGGAGCAAATGTGCCCCGCGAGGTGGTGCACGTTTGCACCAGATTGGTATCAGAGCAGGTTTGACTCTTTGTTTTCTATAGCAGAGAGAGAGAGAGAGTTCACCATGCCACCCAGAAGAGAAAGAAAGTCACCCGACCTAGAAGATAGGGAGGTGAGAAGAAGAGGCAGGCCGACATGGAATCCAGAGATGAAAAGGAAGATACATGATCTCTGAGCGAGATTAGAAGATATGGAGGCAGCGCAGAGACGCACAGCCAATGATGGAGATCTGAGTGACTCCGAAGGAGAATTTGAAGCTGAACAACAAGGAGAAGTTGCAGCCAAAGATGCAGCTAATGAGTGATTAATTAAAGCTATCGCCCAGATGAGTTCAAAGACAAAAATGGACATTCCATCTTATGAAGGTAGTATGGATGCAGAAGAGCTTCTAGACTAGATTAGATCTCTTGATACCTACTTCGATTATGAGGATATCAAAGAGGATAAAAAGTTTAGACATGCTGTCACCCGATTGAAAGGACATGCAGCATTATGGTGGGATGAGCTACAAGCTGACAGATGCTGCAAAGGCAAGCAAAAGATTAAGAGTTGGGATCGAATGATTGCAAAGATGAAGGCAAAGTTCATCCCAAGGGACTATCAAATTTCTCTATTCAAGAGGATGTAGAACCTGAGACAGAAACTGATGACAGTGAAAGAATACACTGAGGAATTCTATCGACTGAACATCAGAGCAGGTCATCGGGAGAGTGATGATGAGAAGGTTGCCAGATACCTGAATGGTCTGAGATATGACATTCAGGATGAATTAAGTATGACAACCATCAGAATAGTGGAGGATGCTTATCAAATGGCTCTAAAAGCTGAGGAGAAGTTGATCCATAAGAAAATTCAGAGAGGGCGAGGCAGAAGTCAGCTCAGAGGCAAGACAGTTTCCCAGGAGAAATACCAAAAGCCCAAGGAGGAGTGGAAGAAACCGCAGGGTAAGATTGAGAGAGGTGGAACCTCACAGAGAGGACAACATACAGAGAAAAAATGAGATTATGCTGATGCAAATACTTTTCCTCGTACCAGAGGTAGAGGAAGAGGCCGAGGTGGAGTAATCACATGCTTCACATGTGGAAAGGATGGGCACAAGTCATTCAAGTGTCCAGAGAAAAAGAAGGATAGTGGAGAAGCTCACATCACTGAAGCACAGAGGCATGATGTTGAGAATGAAGACACAGAAGGTGGAAGGTCTCTGATGATGTGTAAAGTGCTCTTAACACTTGGGAAGGTGGTGGAGGACTCAACTCAAAGGACCAGACTGTTCAGAACAGCTTGCAAAACCAAGGACTGGGTATGCAAGGTTATTGTTGACAGTGGTAGCATAGACAATCTCATTTTGACCGAGATGGTAGAGAAGTTGGAGCTAGAGACAACTGATCACCCGAGTCCATACAAGGTTTCATGCTACAAAAAGGACATCAGGTGAGTTTCACTAAACAGTGTTTAGTTGAATTCAAGATAGGTGGATATAATGATAAGGTCTTATGTGATGTCATTCCTATGGTTGTATGTCATTTATTGCTGGGTAGACCATGGAAATATGACCGAAATGTGGTTCATGACGGGAGGATGAACACATATACTTTAGAGAAGGATGGGAGGACACACAGGTTGCTTCCGATAAAGGATAAGGAGGTGAAGCTAGAAGTAAGCAACACAATACTTCTCATGAGTGGGAAGGAGCTTCTTACAGAGATGGAGAAGAAGGAAGATCCACAATTATTTGTGGTCAGAAAACCAAGGATTGTTCTGACTAGGACAAGAGTGGATGATTTACCAGATGAAGTTCAGGAAATTTTGGGAGAGTTCGCTGACATCATAGTGGACGAATTACCTCATTCATTGCCACCGATGAGGAGTGTGAGTCACCACGTAGACCTCATACCAGGAGCTAGTTTTCCGAACAAAGCTGCGTACAGATTGACGCCGTGGGAAAATGAGGAAGTCAAGAGGTAGGTCCAAGAGTTATTGGACAAAGGATTGGTCAGAGAAAGCTTGATTCCATGTGTTGTTCCAACAGTGCTTAGTCTGAAGAAGGATGGAGGGTGGAGAATGTGTACCGACTCAAGAGCCATCAACAAAATTACCATCAAGTATAGGTTTCCACTGTCGAGAATGGATGATCTGATGGATTTCCTGAGCAGGGAAAATTATTTTTCAAATATTGATTTGAAAAGCAGATATCATCAGATTCGCATGAGGGAAGGCGATGAATGGAAAACAGCCTTCAAAACCAACGAAGGACTATATGAATGGCTAGTCATGCTGTTTGGCTTGAAGAATGCACCAAGTACCTTCATGATATTGATGAATGAAGTGTTGAAGGAATTCATCAGGAAATTTGTCGTCGTATATCTGGATGATATACTAATTTTTAGTAAGACGAAGGCTAAACATTTGAAGCATTTAGCCATTGTTATGAGAAAACTACAGCAGGAGAAGCTGTTGATTAATATGAAGAAGTCCTCATTCATGAAGAAAGAGCTCATTTACTTGGGTTTTGTCATATCGACAAATGAATTAAAGATGGATCCGAGTAAGGTGGAAGTGATCAAGAATTGGCAATCACCGAGAAATGTTTTCGAGGTAAGGAGTTTTCATGGTTTGGCTAGTTTCTACCAAAAGTTCATCAGGAATTTCAGTGGAATTAGCACATCGATGATGGACACAGTGAAGAAGTGGCATAAGTCTTTTCATTGGACAATAGAGGCTGAGAAGAGCTTCAATCTGTTGAAGCGGAAGATAACGGAACAACCAGTGTTGGTGTTACCAGATTTCCAGAAGACATTTCAGGTGAAATGTGATGCAAGTGGATTTTCCATAGAAGGGGTCTTAAGTCAGGAGGACAGACCAGTAGCATATTTCAGTGAGAAGATGGATGAAGCAAAGATGAAATACTCTACGTATGATAAAGAATTTTATGATATCATACAAGCGTTGAAGAAGTGGAGGCATTAATTGATCCCAAAAGAATTTGTATTGTACAGTGATAATCATGCATTGTAGTTTGTGAGTCAACAGGAGAAGTTGAATCGGAAGCATGCAAAATGGGTAGAGTATATGCAGAATTTTACATTTGTAATTAAACACATTTCGGGTACTGTTAACAAAGTGGCTAATTCTTTGAGCAGGAAATGTTTGTTGTTGTAGGAATTCCAAGCCAAAACATTGGGTTTTCAAAATCTCAGGGACATGTACGCAGGAGATGCACATTATGAAGAAGCGTATGAAGCAGCTGAGAATCCAGTTCTCAGAGATCAGAGTCCTTGGATAGATTATATGATCCAGGAGGGATTGTTGTTCAGAGGCAATCAACTGTGTATTCCGAATTGCTCCATGAGGGAGCACTTGTTGAAGGAAAAACACAGTGGTGGATTGGCAGGACATTTTGGCCACGACAAAACGTTCGCAAAGCTAAGTGAATCATATTTTTGGCTAGGGATGTGAGCAGATGTCAAGTGATTCATTGACAGATGTAGGATTTTCCAACATTCGAAGGGGAGAAAGCAGAATACAGGTTTTTATCAACCATTTCCCATACCAGAGAGACCATGGGAGGTGATAAGCATGGATTTTGTATTAGGTTTGCCAAGAACACAAAGAGGAGTTGATTCCATCTTTGTGGTGGTGGATAGGTTTTCTAAGATCGCACATTTCATTCCATGCCAGAAGACTAGTGATGCGACTCACATCGCAAATTTGTTTTTCAAGGAGGTCATTTGACTTCATGGATTGCCGAAAAGCATAGTTTCGGACAGAGACACAAAATTCATAGGGAATTTTTGGAGGACCTTATGGAAGAAGCTAGGAACTAACTTGGCATTTAGTTCATCTTATCATCCGCAGATGGATGGGAAGACAGAGGTGGTCAACAGAAATCTGGGAGACTTGCTGAGAAGCTTGGTGACAGAACACCATGGCAGCTGGGACAACATATTGCCACAGGCAGAATTTGCGTACAACGACTCAGTGAACAAGAGCACAGGCAAAATTCCATTTTAGGTTTTATATGGGATGTAGCCAAGAGGAGTATCTAAACTGAGGGATTCAGAATATACTGCAACTAATAATGCTAGTGCAAAGGAATTCACAGAGGCGATGCAAGAACTTCACAACAGGGTGAAGCAACGATTGATAGACTCCAATTAGCAGTACAAGCGCAGAGCAGATCAACATCGGAGACAACTTCAATTTGAGGTTGGTGATCTGGTTCTGGCACACTTGAGGAAGGAAAGGTTCCCAAGGGGAACATACAATAAAATGAAAATGAAGAAGATCGGGCCATGTAAGGTCTTGAAGAAATTCAGAGAAAATTCTTATGAGATTGAGTTGTCGGATGGTATCGGAATATCTTCGATATTCAATGTGGCAGATTTATACCCATACAAGGCTGGAGAAGCAGAGACTAGAACTGAGCAGCCAGTGATCCAATGGATGAAGAAGATGTTGGTAGCAGAAAAGCCACAGATGGAGAGCATACTGGACAAGCGAGTGGGTAAGAAGACCAAAAGGAAAAAGTACTATGAGTATTTGGTCAAGTGGAAGAATCACCCAGTGGAAGATGTCAGCTGGGAGACTGAAGCAGTGATACAAAAGCATGTACAGACCATGCAGGAGCTCATGGATAGGAGCCCATGAAATTTTTCAAGCCGAGGAGTATGATGCAGGAGCATCGCCCACACACCAAGTGAGCTAGCGTGGAGCGGAAGACAGCTGGATAAGCCAACACACATTTTGAAAATGCTTTGGAATTTTTGTGTGATCTTAAATGATCCATTTAAGAGAAGGTGCACTTGTACATTGTAATGGACCTTGAGAGGATAGCTCTCGTCCTTAGGTAGATGAGGTATTTAAAATAGTTAATGCTGGTAGATAGAATATTTAAGTCTAGATTTGATAGTTTAGAGTTCGAGAGGGAAAATGGATATAGACACCCTCATTGTAAAGAAGAGGAGAGTGAGCAGAGAACTGTGTAAATAAAATCCATGTACAGATATTGAATTAATAGAAGAAAGCTTTGATTCAAATCCATGGTTATGTGTCTATTCTCTGTGTAGTGATGTTATGCTCAGGAATATTTGCTTCTTGTCATATATGTTCTTTTATATGTGTGTATGTAAATTCATGGTTGAATTGAAGTCTAAGAGGGAGATAGAATGAGTTTCAATTGTTTCTCTACGTAAGCCAGAGGATTCCTGCAAGGAGTGCAGTTGAATTGTTTGCAAGGAGTGCGTTGACAGAAGGGTTCACTTAGAGAAATTTTTTGTTCTCATTTCCTCTAGAGTTCAGATAGGCATAGTGCCGTGCAAGGAGTGCGCAGGCCAAGTGAAGTCTTAGAATTGCGATTCTGAGCAAGGTATTGAAAGATTGCTACTGTAGGAATGCGCAGGGTCGAAAGACTTCAACACTTAGACAAAGTTGAATATTTTCCACAAGGAGTGCGTGCAAAGTTCTTTTTAAGGATTTGAGGATTTCAAGGGAAGCTCAGGAGGAGTATGCCTTCGAATTCATTGAAGGATAAGTGCAGGGAAGTTGTTTTTTAACGTTCGAGGGAAGCATCGCAGGTTGGCGAGCAGACAACGAGTATCGTGGAGAGACACTTCTTCCTTTTCGTGGATTTTCACAGGGAAGAACAGACGAACGAAATCATCTGAGGGGATTTCATGAAGTTCCGTGGGCCATTGGATCTTCGGGAAGTGCAAGGTAGTTACGGCGCAGGTGTGGAGAGGATTCAAAGCTCAGGAGGGGTAGCACCGTTGATCCAAGTCGGTCAGGGCCGTTGGATTGTTCACGAGATCGCCTATCAGGACCTCATGAGGAAAGTGTCCTAAGATGGCTAAGGAGAGTCGTGAGATTGTGAGGAGCGAGATCTCGACTACTCCAAGGATAGTGTGGATCTACAGGGGTTTCCAAGTGGACAGGTGGCACCTCACATCTCGGGAACTCGTAAGTGGAAGGGTTGAGAAATTGGCATTAAAAGTCGCGAGGCACGAGTACGCGAAGCGGCAAAGTGGCGAGAGGATCAGGAGCGTCCATTTGAACGCGAAAGGTGGCAGAGATCTAAGGATCTCACGAACTTGGGAGCTCGCAGTGGGAGAGACCAAGCATTGGGTAGTCAGAGTCATGAGGATGTGAGGAGCGAGGAAATAAATAGCTATTGGATATGGATCGCGAGAGGACCGTTGGATCCACACGTGGGATCGTGCCTCAGGACCTTGTGAGAAAAGGCTCAAGGACTTGGCCACGGAAATCGCAAAGTCATGAGGGAACGAGGTCACAAGTATCGACACCTCGAACCTTGGGAGTCGATGGGGAAGTTATTAAACCTCGTGAGTAGTGAATTCACGAGGGGTGAGATCATGATAGAGTGGAAATCCTGATTGAAGTGATGGGTGTGGACGGGTCAAGTCACACGTGTGCATCAGAGTTTCGGTACCTCGGGTATCTGAGGTTGGAGAACCAAAAGTTTGGTATCGCGAGTAGTGAGGTCGCGAGTAGAGAAATCCCTCAGGAAAAGTCAGTGAGTTGACTGACGCATCGGATCTCGGGGATCCGAGGGTCTAGCGCTCGACTGTTGGACTCGTGAAGTCGTGAGTTCTGATCCTCTGAGAAGTTAAGAAAGGGGATCGTGCGACGAAGAGAATCTGTGGGTAGGAATATTCTCGATAAATAATTAGGAGAACCTTTGAGTTTTTCAGGCCGAGGAAAGAGAAGGTCCTGGTGGGAGCGGACGTGCCCCGCGAAGTGGTGCGCGTTTGCGCCACATAGTTTATTCATTACGAGGGAACAACCACCTATTAAACAATGTGATATAGTTGACGAATAATATAAATGGATTGAGCTTTAGTTTGATGAGATAGATTTGGTTGAAGTAAAAGTGGTAGATGAACATCCTCCATAGAACTCTAGTCCTCCTTTAACTAAGCCAAACACCCCTATACTAGTCCAAGTAAGGGAGATATTTAGTGAGCCTTTTCCTTTGTTCAGTCATCCTCCCACGATGTGAGTACTAAGTGTTTTGTCTAGTGTGGCCGATTCTATGATCCAATCATCAAGTGGGATAGGAGGAAATCCCCTAGGGGCATCCCGGTGATGTCCACATTACCACCCCTTAGCTTCATTGGACCTACAAATTTCATGTCATTTTATACCAGCCCCTTGATCTGGGGGATGTTGACTATGCCATAATTTCTATCCATGAGTATACCTAACATTCCTACACCCATCCCTTCCACTTTGATGCCCACTTCTGGATCTTTTTCTGTCAGGGGGTTGAGCTTTGGTTTTAGCGTGAGAGGTGGAAATCCATGCACCTCTGCTAATCCTATGAGTGTCACGATGTAATCAGGTGTGGGTGTACTCTTTGGGTGGAATTTTTCTAGTGTTCTTAGGGTTGTCCCTAGTCAAGATGAGGGCAGCAGTACATCAAGAGGTTTCAACTATCCTTGCGTAAGAACACCTTTCCCTAGGTGCACATCCCTTGGGGAAAAATTTTCACTTTAGGGAGGCTTTGCTTTTTTTAGCACATCTAGTCCTGGGGGTTACTTCCATGGGACTAACTTTGGGAATGTTTTTCCTAGAGGGTCCACATTTACCCATGGGGGTAACCCCCCTAGGTTCATATTTAGTGATGGGAGAATTCATTCTCCTGGAAGTGTCACCATTCATGGGGGCACTCACTCTTCAAGAGCTCACCAACCCTTCATTAGTACAAATATAGGGGGACCACATGTTCCATTTAGGACAACAAAGACTTCACCTCCCTCCTAGTATTCATTTGCATCATTTCATTTCCTCACAATGCTAGACTTACCATATTTATCTCCATAAAAAATGAACTTATTTCCCATGACCCATCATGGTCAAAAATTCCATCCAATCTACCTTTTGATATTCTAAATTTCGACATAAATTCATGAGAGGACCCCTCTAAACACATCATGGCATACCACTTATGGTGTTCATCCAACTCATTGATGGATGATAGTGTGAGGATTCATATTTTTCATATATCCATGATTGGAGTTGTTGCCAAATGGTATCCTAAATAAAAATACAATTCCTTTAAAATCTTCAATGACCCAACAATTATGTTCTTAATATATTATCAATTTCCCATTCGGTACAAGATAAGAACTGATCTCTTGATTTCATTGTGTCAAGACAATGCCACTCACATTTTCGATCATATTCATGAGTGATGTCGAAGGCATAGGATGATTAAGACTTAGATTCTGTACCAACTCCTTATGAAGTGGTTCACCAAGTCCCTCCTACCACCCATTTCCCAAGATGTAGCTATGACCAGGGCGACCAACGAATAGAAGGACATTTTGTGTACCCAACACTTGGAATTGATTTATTCACAGTTGGGTACACTTTATGGAATTATTCCAAATGATCCTAGGTCGTCGACTAATCAAATGAAATCAAACTTGGGACCCCATGCCGATGGTGTGGTTGGTTATGTTTCCCATGCATCTGTGAACCAATTAGTTGACAAAATGGGTCAAATGTTTATTTCATCCACCCTGTTGGATACTCACACTACTCACACTAATGCTCAAACTATTGTAGTCCCTTCTCAGACCTCTGAGGTGAATTTGGTGTAGTCCATGCAACAGAAGAATCCTCCACAACCTAGGGGAAAAAAGAAAAATAACAAAAATAAAAATTCCAATACTGAGAAAGGGATTGCCTCTACCCAAAACACCGAGGTGGGGGAAACTAAAGAAAAGTGAAAAAATTGGTTTCCTTGCACAAGTTTTTAGGAGGACCACCCTACTCATCATTTTCCTCACAAGGATGAGGTCCATACATTTTTTTCACAGCAGGAGGCCCCCCAATATCCTATTGTCTTAACCCATACTCACCCCCCTCAACCTCAAAACATGGTTTCCATAAATCCTACCCTTGTGCAAGGGGGCATGGTAGGTATCCCACATCATGAGGGGTCTTTCTTGAATGCTTATTTCTACATGTGTGACCACACTTTCAACCAACAAATGCAAGAAAAGAATTATGATCCATCCAATTCTATCATTGTTGTGCATGAGACAACATCTTCATCCCAGACTGGTGGCCCTCTCTAGATAGAGAATCCATATTTTGATGCACCTCTTCTCACCCCAAAGGGAATTATTCAATGCATGACACACAATCCCATCACATGGGATGCCCACAACTACAATATTGTGGAAGACTTAGCCCAGGCACCATGTGCCATGTTTGTTATTAAAGTCCTCCAAAACTTCCCAACATAGTAGAAAGCCTTGCTGTGAGCCATAGGTGGGGTTGATTCCCGAACATCGAGTTTGATGACCTTTGATTCTTCTTAGGTTCTTGTTGGCAGCCAACAATCCTATCAAATTTTATCATTTTAAAAACTTCATCACCAAGGGATAAAAAAAAATTTGTAGCTGCCTCCTCCTTATATTTTCAAATGTTTCTGTATTTTGGTTTTTTGAGGAGATTCATTGGCCTAGTTGATTATAAGAGTGTTTCGTTTTTTCTCTTGTTTTTTTTGTTTAATTTCATGATTGCAAGCATGAAATTGAAAAAAACGTTTGTCTTGGATAACCATTTTACAATTTGTAATTTCTTTTGTTCCTTTTGCTAAAGGGATTATACTCAATTTAGGGCATCTATGTGTTGATAAATCTTAAAGTTTGTAAGCTAATTAATGGATCTATGACCATTGATATTATTCACTTTGCGAGATTTAATTGATTCTATGGTTGATTATATGATTTCTATTTTTGATAAACTTGATGGCGTAGAACTTTGGGTTAAAAGCAAAGTTTGAAATATTGCTCTTGCCATTCATATCACTATCCTATCACCATGGTACAGGACTGATGTACTCACAATTCCACATCATTCTATTGTCCCGCACATTTAAGACTCTCATTCATGATTTGAATAGGTAGTTGATAATGGTTTGGGTTTAATAGTCGTTCACAAGCCTACACATCCTCTGGTTCTTTGTCACTCAAAACTCAAATTACCAAGCATGATAGCCTCCCAAATCCATAGGTATCGGGCCTCTTCCAGTTTTACAGATCGTTTCCTGTTGTTTGTGTATTGGAAAGAGAAACCCACATCTCGTTGCATTTACTGTGTCTGTGTGATAACACCCATGGCTCCTGTAGTAGTGCAGATCTGAACAACCCTGATTTTTTACACATTCGTGATTACATAGCAGAGTTCAAATCCGTAAGTGTGTAACAGAGACATGTTTTTGTGGGAGGATTTATGAGAAAATGGTTAACAATTTGGAGAGACCATCAGAAACCCATTTCCAAAATGGGCTCTTCAGAAACTACACTGTTTCAAAGATGGGTCTCGTTCTTTCAAGCCTGCTGATGTTTTTTCTAGGGTTCAAGACAAATCTGTCTTTCTCTTTGTATATGAGCCTACATAAGATTTCTAGGTGTTATCAAAGACAGAGTTTAAACCCTCTGTCTAGTCTTTTTCATCATGGGCTTATATGAATTATGTTGTTGTCACATTTAGCTCAGATTAGGGATACTTGGGAAGACTTCCCATGTAGGAACAATTTCTCCCTACCCAAGAGCATAGTAGACTCGCTTATGCATTCCAATATGAACCCCAATCCTTGTAACCCTATGACCAAAAATATAGGTGTTGATTTATATGGAGACTATGTGACCACTGAACCAAACTCTATTGTTGTGCAAATCCTTTTGGGCAAAAAAACGTGATACAATTTCGTGCCGAGAAAATCGTTAGATGAGGTGATAGATGTGTTAAAGGAGAGGGTTTTTTCTGCTCCTACTATTAAGCCTACTCAGGGTGTTCTAAACAGATTGACTATCAAGAAAAATCAAAAACATAAGGGACATAGTAATTCAAACTAAAATTTTACAAACACAAGGATGAAGCAGCTTAATAATATGATCACTAAAAACTCAACAAATTTCACCATCATAAATTTGGATTTATAAGATGCCTTGCTAAAATAGTAAATAGTTGTTTTGTTTTTTATTTTATTCTATTTGAAAAAATAAAATAGATAGATTTTAGTTTTGATTTTTACTATTTTAGACTAGCTACATAAACTTGTAGCTTATCTATTTGTAAATATTAGTTTGAATTATTATCTAAAGTCAATTCTGTTTTCTCATTTTTAGGAGAATAACAAGTATGATGCTATTCACAAGGAGAGGCCATCATGGATTATACATTGTATATTTTAGTAGTTTTTTTTTTGTTTGATAAAACTATGTCATTATGCAATTAATTTTGATAAACAAACTCCTACAGGAGTGTGTCTCTATTGTACTATTTTTGTAAAACAATCTATTTTGTTGGGATTACCCTCTATCTTGCATGATAAGAGGTGGTTAATCCAAGACTAGTTTAAATAGTGGTTGTTGTGAGTAGTAAGAACAACTTTGGCTAGAATACAGTATGGCCATGTGATTTTGAGAATGTATAATGGGAAAACAATTCACCTTTGTATTTATACCTGTGTGATGCTTATTCTATTGTACTCTTCTATTATTTATGTGGTTTGAGATATTATTATGTCTGATTTATCTTTAGCCTTGTCATCATATGTTAAGCCCTAATATTGGCTCATTACCACTTAATTGGGGCATATTAGATTAGTAATGTTATTTTATTTGTGGTGGCTCTAGGCCATTAGTTGTAATTAAGATTAGTAATTTTATTTTATTTATGTCGGCTTTAGGCCATTAAACCTCCTAGTCTCCTATATATACCAAGGAGACATTTTCATTTTGAATCATCTTGTACTTGAACATTTAAGT
>JZKD02S0554114.1:345299-359083 GCA_000966675.3 Picea glauca | reverse complement strand
TTTTGCATAATATTTTACATCACTCTCGTACTTGACCATTGATTAGAAATGCATAAGTGTTCAAAACTGCAGATTAGCATTTGAGGCCTGTTGCTGAAACACAGAACTATCACACAATCCAAGGTCGTTGTTGCTGAAACACAGAAATGTTATACAGTCCGAGGTCGCAGATGCTGAAACACAGAGTTGTTACACAGTCCGGAGTCGCAGATGTTGAAACAGAGAGATGTTACACAGTCCAGAGTCGCAGATGTTGAAACACAGAGCTGTTATACAGTCCGGAGTCGCAGATGCTGAAACACAAAGGAAACCGCCAGGACCGACGATGTTGAAACATAAGGAATCCATTACAGTCAGTGGTCAACAAGCACCAACCATCACTCCTACATAAGAATGATGACACAGTCAAGAGCATAATTCATGTGGCTGAAACAGCCCGCGAATTGCGATGCTGAAACAACATCAGCAACAACGAGAAGAAGCTATTACTCCAGTCATAACAACAATACCTCATTCAGCTCCTATAATAGCATTCTATTGCACGAGACTAGGACATCCTATTCTGCTTAAAAAGTAGATCCGACTAAAGATAGGACTAAGATACACATTGTAATTTTTGATCAATTGTATCGAAGGGATTTCCTATTTAAATAAGAGGAAATCATCATTCGAGGGATGCAAGTTTTTATGTATTGAAAATCTTCAGAGAGAGGGATGTACTTCATTTTCAGACTGTAATATGACATTTTGATAGATGAATAAAAGACTGCTTTGAGTATCCTTCTCTAGCTTTCTCGTTTCAGGGGAAACTTGTGAGAAGGGAGGGCCCACCTTCTTCACAAGATTCACCCATTAGTTTTAGAGTGTGTTAGTATAATTTCTGTTTATGACTTGATTAACTTTCATATGATGAAACACTACTTTTAATGAATTCTGCTTTGGTGAAACACTACTGAACTCTGTCTTGTTAAGAACTTTGGCTTATTGAATATTACATTATTTTTTTTAGCAATCTTGTGTGATGACTTTATGAGGCTAGCCGGAGACTGGGTTAAGGGTTCCTGCTTAGAAAGGAAAGGATCAAAATATCTTGTTCTCTGTAGATTTCAATTATTTCTACAAGTGTGCTAGCCAGAGACCGGGTTAAGGGTTGCTGCTTAGAAAGGAAGGGATAAAAATATCTTGTTCTCTGTAGATTTCAATTATTTCTGCAAGTGTACTAGCCAAAGACTGGATTAAGGGTTCCTGCTTAGAAAGGAAGGGATCAGAATATCTTGTTCTCTATAGATTTCAATTATTTCTGCAAGTGTGCTAGCCAGAGACTGGGTTAAGGGTTCCTGCTTAGAAAGGAAGGGATCAGAATATCTTGTTCTCTGTAGATTTCAATTATTTATGCAAGTGTACTAGCCAAAGACTGGGTTAAGGGTTCCTGCTTAGAAAGGAAGGGATCAGAATATCTTGTTCTCTGTAGATTTCAATTTTTTCTGCAAGTGTGCTGGCTAGAGACTGGGTTAAGGGTTCCTGCTTAGAAAGGAAGGGATCAGAATATCTTGTTCTCTATAGATTTCAATTATTTCTGCAAGTGTGCTAATCAGAAATAGGGCTAAGGGTTCCTACTTAGAAAGGAAGGAATTAGATGGCCTTGTTCTCTGCTAGATAGAGTTAACTTTCTCTGCATTACTGTTTTCATGAAAGAGTGTTAATCAGAAATAAGGTGCTGAAGTCTCTGCTTGAGAGTAAGGGTCATGTTCTCTGGTTACAGAATAGTTATTCTTTCCTGTTGCAATTCATCTTTTAATGTAATCCAAGATTCTTTAGATTAATCTTTAAGATCTGCAATAGGTAGGTTGCTTTCCTGTAATTTAAGTTAGAACTTCAGTTCATTCAGGGCAAGTGTGATTAATATAGTTTCCTTTACTACAACTTTAAGTTGCTTTTGGAATTGAGCATATATAGTGCGTGGTTATCTTTGAAATAACAGACTTCCCTGGGTTGACAATTTATGTATCACTTGGTTGTTTGAATTAATTGAGAAATTATAGTGACCAACACTTATCTCTCTTGGGATTCAAGAGATGAATGGATCTTCATCTTATCCTCCTTGCAACTTTATTTTATCTGACAACTCTCGAAAAATCGACACTCCTCCCTCGAAGCTTCCCTTCATCTGTTCAGACCTCAATGAGTCCCAACCTAACTACTTGGCGTCGACTCCCTAAACTTGATCTTCCTTGGGCGACTACAAATTTTGTCCTCCTTTTGGAGTTTTGAACAACATTGGCCTTCCTGATCTTATTCTTTTCACAACTTCTGGATCCTAAAATAATCCTGCGCACACGCCTTGCACGAATTTCACAACAACTTCTGGTTATCCAACGTTTTCCAATATACGCATTCCTGGAAATAGAGGTTCTTCAACTTCTCCATGGGGTTGAATAAATATGATGCTTTCCTCAACTTGTGCACACCTTGCATGGCCCTGTGCCACACTCGCACTTCTGTTGATATGAGGACAATGGTATCTCTCATGAGCTTCTCTTTCTGAGATGAAACTTAGAATCCCATCAACGCACTCTTTGCGGACCTTCACTGCACTCCTTGCAGGAATTCTCAGGAAGAGAAACAATTGAAACTCATACTTCCTCTCTCACAGGATTCATACATTAAACATGAAATCACGAGAAACATACACATAGCATTGAAAAAAAATGCATAACAGAGAACATGAACCAACTGTAAACATACCATTCAATAGATGCAACCAGTGACCATGATACACCATGAAATGGAATCAAAGCACTCTTATATTAATTCCAGTGTCTCTATACATGGGTTCTATAGCAACAACTATCTTCTTATACCACTTCTACAATCTTAGTTATCCTATTCTCTCATGATCTATAGCTTATTCTCTTACAAATGATAATTATCTCCATAATCCAATACATACGAGGGATATTTCTAGAGTTTTCCCTCCTACAACTCTAACTATCTAATCGAAATAAAAGATACAACTACCTTACATTTAATACAATAAATGCCTCCAACAAACAGATGAGAGAATATGCTCAAGATCTATATTACAACTCAAAACATAAATATGAGTGCATCCTTTTGAGATATTTCATTAATGTCTTATCCTTTCAAATTCAAAACATTCTCAAAAATTTTGTTGGTGCATTTCCAGCTGTCCTTCGCTTTGCTCTCTTTCTTACGATGCTCTTGCATCAACTAGCGATAGGATTTCACAATGGAGTACATTTATTTTTCATAAGTAGGGTACTTACAGAAAACATCTGATAATGTCTCACTATGATAGGCCACTGGGTGGCCGTGTTGAGTGAGAACTGCGCCCACAACATAGTTTGAATCATATGTCTCGATCTAAAAGGGATGTTGTAGGTCAAGTAATGAAAGTACTAGGGTTGATCAAAAGAACTACTTTAAATCATCGAACGCTTGATGTTGAAACATGCTCCACACAAATTTTTCCTTACCACCACCCCTGGTTACTTGGTTGAGGGCCCATACAATATGGGAGAATCCCAACATGAGCCTTTGATAGAAATTGACAAGGCCTAAGAATATTTGAAGCTCAGTGAGTGTGGTTGGAGCCAGCCAATCATGAATGACCTCGATCTTGGCTAGATCCATATGTGCACCATGCTGACCCATAATGTATCTTAGGTAATAGACCTTGTCCATGCCAAAGGAGCATTTTTCCAAGTTGGAATATAGCTTTTGTTTTCGCAGGGTGTGTAGAACATGTTGAATAGGTTGCAAGTGTTTCTCCCAAGTCTTGTTGTAGATGAGGATGTCATCCAGATACACCACTACAAAATTATTGGTGAAAGGTCACAGGATATCATCCATCATCCTCATGAAAGATTTTGGAGCATATGTCAAACCAAAGGGCATTACCAACCATTCAAAACTACCTTATTTTGAATTGAAGGGGGTCTTCCATACATCTATCTATTCTATGGGTACCTAGTGGTATCCATACTTCAGATCAATCTTACTGAAGCATTTTCCCCCCTTGAGATGATCAAGGAGATTGTCGATTGTGGGAATTGGGTATCAGTTCCTAACCATGATTTTATTTAGGGCATGATAATCAATGCAGAGTCGCCAGGTCCCGTATTTCTTCTGCACCAGCATGATTGGGCTCCCACAAGGCGATGAGCTAGGACGGATGTGCCCTTTGTGGAGAAGTTCTTGGATCTGTCTCTTGATCTCCTCATTCTTTAATAGAGAGCGATGATAGAATGGCCCTTTCGAAAGTGGTGTGTCGGGGGTCAGATTGATGGGATGATTGACCTAAAAGTGCAGAGGTACCCTAGTAGGTGAGGAGAAGATATCTTTTTATTCTTCCATGACCTTGTCCACTTGCTTCTGTTGTGTGGGGAGGTCATCCACATAGGCCCTAGATGTGGCTACAATATTTCTCTCACTATGAGAGAGAAACATGATGAATACAAACTTCCTAGTCTGAGATATGGCCTTCTTGCATTGCTTGGCAGAGATCAAGGAAATAACACTAGGACAGACTACCTCGGGTATCTTGTATAATTTCCTATTCAAAGTAATAATAAAAATTCAAGGCCTAGACTCATATACAACATGACGTTTCCATAAATAATGTTGTCCCAAAAGAGAATTACAAACTTTGAGAGGAGAAACATCACACAATACCTCATCTTTAAATGGCTTGATGTCATACGATAGGCAACACTACTGGCTGATGTAGAGATCACTTCCTTGGCAGAGCCATCCAATGGTGTAGGTATGTGGGTGCGGCATTGTCGGTAGGGATATTCACTTGACAACCTCTTCTAATATGAGGTTCTTCTATCTTCCTCTATCAACGATAAAGTGTACTAGGGTGCCTTTTACCTACATCTGTGAATGAAAGAGGCGCTTTCCTTCTTCTGGCTTGTCTGGTTGACCAGGCTGGACCTTGGTGGTAGTAATAGTGGCATTGGGTTCCGCATCAATGATCTGTCTCCCCCTTTCTAGTTCTGACTCAGATTCAGAACCCACATCTAACTCATAGGCCTTCACGTCAGCCACCAGCGATTGCATGGAGTGTTAATCAGCAGTGTTATTCCAGGGGCTCTTATGGAAGTCGCACCAATTCCTAGTATCTCTCTTTGTCTTTCTGGTGTCCTTCTTTGCTTGTGGCCTAGACTGGTTGTACTGAGGTTTTCTATATTTTCTCTTTCCTTTGTTTTGTGGTTTGGGGATTCCATTTACATGCTTCTAATGTGAGGGGTTCCCAGACCCAAATTGTCGTGTCTTTTTTTTAATATTTTGTCGACATATCTATAGGCCACACCTAAGGATGAGATGTCCAAAAAATAAATTTTGGCCTGGATGTGTTTATGCATACCGCCATGATACTTGAGCACCATATGTCACTCATAATATTTGATACCCATATTGGTGCGCAATGTATGGAATATATTTTTGAACTTTGGCACTTCTTGGTCTCTTTCCTTCCACAGTGTGGTCAATTTTGTATACAGGTCGTCATAACTTCTGATAGGGTAGTATTATTTATTGATAGCATCTCTAAAGGAATCCTAGATGACTACAAATATAAATAATGAGGGTTCCTCTATTTCCTTTTGCTCACAAAAATTCTCCCACCAATCTTTGACACGGGGGATGAATTTGAGGAGCATAAACGTAATCATTTCTCTATTAGAAAACTTATTGACAGAAAAGTACCCTTTTAGCAGATTTAACCATTTTTCTACAACATCTATGTCTATATGACCTTCAAATATGGGATTATAAAATTTTATTTGTACCTTGAAGGAGATGGCGCCTCCGTTCAAGGAAGATGCGTCCCTTGTTGGTAGTCGCCGAAGGATTTGCTCAAAACTATCCATCATTTTGTTCCTCTATTGTGCAAGGGATTCCTTGAGAAACACTCTGAAAGGATCTCATGTCTCATCGTCTTTATTTTCTCCTAACATGATAGGTCTCTTGTGAATGTGAGAGCTTTTGTCTTCAAGAGAAACAAGCTCAAGACCCAATTCTGTACCTTGACCTCATCAGGGACATGCATTAAGAACGACAAGGCGAAGACCACTTTGATACCATTGATCCAAATTTTATGAGAAAAATGAAAATAAATACAGATTATTATTATTCTTAACACAAGGACACAAGAATAATAGAGATACAGTAAAACTAGTTTCTATTCAATAAGAAAATGTGATTAAATTGTAAAATGCAGCAGAAAACAAGCTTGCTAGAATGGTGGCAGCTTATCTCTGATAAGAGATGTGATGGTTGTGCTCATTCGCAAGAAGATGGTTACAATGAGGATCTCCAAGAATTTTTATAATAAATAAGAATTCCAAAACCCTAGACATCCAAAAACCTAACCCTAGGAGATGAATCACCAAAAGTCATGTGGGCCTCATTGGGGTAAGCTAGTACATCAACTTCTCGGGGTCGTATTTTTTGCCTATGATCTTTGTTTTAGGTGCACAATAGACCGTTGGAAAGTTATATCCAAGGAATACATGTGTTTTTGTCAGAATCTAAATTTGTCTATATTCTAGCTGTGGTGAGCCCTAAAAACGTTGTTTAGGGCCTCAAAACGACCCCGTAAGTCAAGACCTGAAAACTAGGAAAAAACTACCAAACTAGAAAACTGCCAAAATGAGCCAGTTGGAGTCGGTAGGAGGCCACCGAAATCCATCGAGATCAAGTGGTGGATGAAGGAGACTTGCATTGCATCATGTCCATTTCTTTTTGGAAGGCCCTTGAATCTCCTAAGCTCAACACATTTGCAACACTATTGAAGGCATTCGACGAACACATTTTCAAACCCCATGGAATAATCACCACCTTACCCATCAAGTTAGGTGGTAATACTGTCTCTATTTATGTGGAGGTTTTCAATGCACCTCTTGAGTAAAATCTATTACTTGGGCATACTTTTTTATACAAGAAGATTGTAGTTGTCTCGTTGGTCTTTAAGGTCCTCTGCTTCCCTCACCAAGGGAAAATAATTATGATCTATCAACTTGTGTTATGTACACTAGACCTTGGATTCAATACGGGGTCTAATGTACCCTTTGTCGGTGATACCACATATTTTTATATGAACTTCAGTGTGGGGATTTTCAAAGAGCCTTTGTCGATGGGAATGTTTCCCCTTCCCCCACCATCTCCCACAACCAATGTAGCTCCTATTAACATGGTTTCATCATTTTCCAGTGGATCCCTTGGGTATTTTGATCCTTGGTTGGTACCTCGTCCCAAGGACGTTGATTCTTATGGAGCATTCATTCCACTCATCGTATTCAATATTTTTGTTTCAACAATCCCATCAACATCAGTTGATACCAGTCAACAACTCCATCCTCATATGGAGTGTGATCATCCTACTCTACCCATATGGGTTGTTGACTCTCCTAGTTCATATGAATCCATTTATTTTGAGTTTCCTACAGAAGAGGCCATCCTAGAAGTCATGGATTCCATTAATAATCCAAGGGAGGATGAGAATCATCACACCTTCCTTCTCCCTATTTTGGAACCATAAGAATTAGCATGATGAGTCTTGATCCTTTTCCACCTCGGTTATATTTTTATAACTTGACACTGAATTATTTGTTACCCATTCCATTGAAGATTCATGTTTCATAATAACTTAATTTCTTGATGGAGCCAATCAAGTAACTTCACTATCTCATAAGAGTGCTCACAATGAGTATCATTAGTTGCATAAATTTGTCACTATGCGGCATGGTGAGTCATACGATGCCAACATTGGATCCTGAGTTCATTGATTATGAAAAATGTCCTTGGCCCGAGCATTGCAATGTGATCTACTTGGCGTAAACCATATGAATGTGTAGTGCCTTGTACATATGTGTTTGATGTGAGTGCTTTTGTTTTGCATATATCATATCCAAAAAATTGAATTTCTTTTTTTATATTTCACTACGAGTTTTGACCTCTGGAATCTAGTTTAGATGTGTTGACAAGATTACGGGGGCCTTTTTACAAATATGGTGACATCCACTGAAGTTCAGGTATGTGTTTCCAAACTAGCATCTAGGGATACATTTTTCCCTACTTTTCCTACCTTGCATTACTAACCATTCATTATGCCAGCATTATGTCTTAGGTTTGATGCAGTCTGGTTGTGACATTAGCCACTCCTTCTACCTGTCATAGCTCATTCGATAGTGGCTACCCTTCATGGGCACAACAATTATCACCCAAACTTCCATTCCATGCCGATGCTGCATTTTCCCCATAGGCCCGGGAGCCCTCCTTTAGCCCCACTATAACTTGATGATTGAGCCTCATTCTTCTCTCTTCGTCTATATTCTGGCCACATCCCATGAAGGTTCCTGAAAACCTTTATTGTTTCTTAATGGTAGCCTATTCATTTTTTTCTCATGTCATGTTTCCCACCATTGCACTATTGGTTTCCCATATCCCTCTTACCGCTATGTAGTAGCCTTGATCATTCACCTCTTGCATTATTTGGCCTCCATTTTGCATCCACCTACCTAGGGAGAGAACAACTGCTAAGATTGGATATTACTTGTTAGTACCATTTGCATTCCTCATTGCTTAGGTTGGTTCCATGTGCTTAGAACATGGGGGCATGTTGTTAAACCACTCATTCTCTTTCATTGAGTGTACTTTTATCTCTTTTTTGGACTCGTAAAAGGACATGAAAAAGGTATTGAGCATACTTGTGTCATTTTTTCCTACTCGTTAAAACATGAAAGAGACAAAACATACAAAAAAATAAAAAAAGAGTGGGGATTTTTCACCATTGTTTTATTCTCAAAATGGAAACGTCAGTCAATTTTCCCTTGAACATGGCACCTATTTGAGTCCTCATCATATAGTTGGATTTTAGCTTGCCTAGGAGCCATCCTAGTAATATGAGTGAGGGATAGTCCTCTGATTGGTTACTCTTCTAGTCATCATGGGGAGTGATTCAATGCCTCATGCTTGTTGCACTATATTCATCCAGGTCTCATGTGTTGCTTCCAAGTCACCATTGTGTCAAGCTATTAATCCTAAGTCGACCATCTATTGTTTTTTTGACTTTCCAAGTCAAGCATTCTTTTGTTAGTTGCACTTAGTGATACTCTCTCTTCACATCATCTCTTAGTGTATGTTTCATGTTGATTGATGGGGGATACATCAAGTCCCTCCTTTGACGTATCTCTTCCTATTGAATTCATCACATTATATAGGAAAGGGATCTAGAAACCAACTAATACCTTGGAGCTTTTTGTCATCAGTGGAAAACCTCCTTGTGGTCGACAATGGGTTTCCATAATTGACTCCTAATCAATTAATTCTATGAGTGTTCGACATTAGATATTCTATTCACACTCAATATATTATATTAGGTACCTTGGGGTCCATCTTCATCATCGGTGGGTCCCCTTGCATATGTTAACGATATACATCAATGACTGGTAATAAAATGGTTTCTATCATACTCGACATCAACTCATTTATTCGCATGATGGATATTCGTACCATTGGGGTTTGGGATGAAGACCTTGGGTTTGGAGCCACATCATTCATTTACAACATCCCCTCCTAATTTTCAATGGAGTATATCACTTATATATGAGTACTTTGAAGACTTTGGGGGCACTCTCCTCAGTGCTCGTCATCTTCTTGATATCTATATGCTATTTCATAGATCCACATTGTATTTTTTGGTGGCTATGATTGTATTCATGAGGCAGATCCACAGTGTATTGTCTCAAGGCTACGGTCCTATTAATGACATGGATCAATTGTGTACTCTTTCATGGCCATGGTCTATCATTTCTTTTCATGGATCCACAATGTATTATTTGGTGGTCATGGTCATTCAAAGTTTGAGTATGTCTACCTAAGGGATTGGTCTATTTATACTCACATCCTTGGTGTTTGATTGTAGGACTTCTTTGACTTATGAACCTCATTTTCTCTCTCCTTACGCTACCTCACATGGACATTATTGTAATTTATTTCGACCATCCATTCCTTTTCTGACCTCACACATTAGGGGGAATATGTTATAGCCTTAATTTCCACCCTATAGGCCAAAGAGGAATCCATAATAGGATAAAGGAAAAGATACACACTTTGCCTGAGGTTTGAACCATTTTACCCCCTTTTTGGACATCCTCATGAGACAAATAGTATAAAACTAGTGAGGACCCTCATAGGTCACTAGTGGCTCATCAAGTGAGGCTCTGAAAAAGTTCTAGAATCGAGGAGTTATGAGGTGATAGTCGAGGGATGAGTTGGATATTTGTGTCAAGGGCCTAGGAAATCACATCATTCGAGTGTTTAGTGGTCTCTAGAATATCTAGAAGCCTCTCCCAAGCCTCTCTAAAGAACTATATAAAAAATGCAAGCCTTGGGAAAAAGGAGAAAGAATTGAATGATATTGTTATGTTGTTCATCTACAGAGGTTCATATCATGTTCATCACAGCCAGAAATTAGTGAGCCTAGCCTAACCAAGGAGCTACAAGGACAGGTAAGGGGCATGGAGTTGAAAGAGGATGCATCTTCATCAAGTTGAGGTATGACTTGGTATGTATTATCCATGTTTTCTCAATAGATAAATGGTTTTCCCTCCATTTTATTTTTTTTCTTCTCATGAATGAAGTGGATTTGATTATATAAATGGTTAATCAAGTTAGATCTAAAGAATTTTTATTATTCCTAACACTAGAGAGAAAAGAGGGTTGGTAGTTCTTGTTACTTGTGTGTAGAAAGTAGGTGATTGGAGCTGGATTTTGAGCTCTAGATATACACCATCCAAGACATACAAGAAAAACCATCAAATAGAGGTATGCTAATATACTCTTCTTGTGTGTAAAATAAATCGTTGGCTTTCTAGATCTAGGAACACTTTAGGAATCTAAACCTTCTTTCTGTCTAGGATAACTAGGATTATCCTAAGGAGATCTTGTTGATTATTTAGTGAGATACCTGTGATATTTGTCCCATAATAATGTTGTCTTAATCTCTCATTTCCAACCTTTCTCTTTGTACTTCTTGCACCTTTTCAATGGTAGTTCTTGATTGTGGTGTGGTATTTTTTGGAATCTCCTTTGATGTAGAACCTTTACTTTCTTGCAATGAACCAATTTTATACCTCTCGATCGGATTAATAGGGGGGTTTTCTTACTACCAAAAAAATACTGAGAATCTTACTTGTTGATTCAAGAAACCTACCTTTGCTATCCCTAGGCCTAACCATTAATCAACTACATGACATAAAAATTGTGAACATAGAAATAACCTTCTAACATATTTAACCATTTTTCTAGGGAATTTGTATCCATCTAACCTTCAAATATGGGAATATCAAAATTAAGTTGTACCATGAAAAGAGAGGTACCTCCAAAGTGGTCATTTGATGAAGATGTGCATGTTGTTCTCGGAAGGCATTGAAGGATCTAGGAAAAATTCTCCATCATTCTGTACCTCTGTCATGTGCAAGCTTGCTCAAGCAATAGATTAATAGAATCTTCTAATCCACCATTTTTCTTTTCTTTCATCATGGAGGGTTTCTTGAGTTTGTGAGTGTGATTGTCCTCAAGAGAGACAATATCGAGACCCAACTTGCTATACTCATTTCCTCATCCTGTGTTGCAACTATTCTCTTTAATTTTTCAAATTCATCTCCCTTTAGATCCAAGTCTTTCAGTGCTATTAACAATCCATCTTTTGCATCTACTAATGTTATTGCACATGATGATGTGAATCCTCCCTTTAAAATTTCAATCTTCTTTTGTTGCAACTCCATCTCTTCTTATATTTGCACCATTTTCTTCATGATTTCATCCTTTTCTTCTTGGATAGCCCGCAACTCTAGAGTCTAGACATGTTCAATTCCATGGATTTTAGGCCTTCTTTTGAGTGCTTGGATCTCTATTTATTTAGTTTTCATGAGGGATTGCATAGATGCTATGTCCTCTAGATTGGCTCCCAAGTCCATTGCCCATCCTTCTAATTCCTCCACTCATATTTGCTTTCTTCTATTTGCCAATTTCTCATTTTTAAGATGGTTTCAAAACTTATTATTTATAACTTGCATCTTCTTTATTCCCAAATTGACAATCATCACATATCTATTCAATATTTCTCCAGTGTTTCTACACATATCCATTTTATCCAATGGATGCACTGCATTCAGATCAATAGACACCTCTTCACTTTATTTTGTTTTTTTGGCTCCATGATCTAAAAAATGAAGAAGACTTGAAAAACTTGAATAATTATTGCAAGTGAAATGTTATGTGTTTAAAGCAACAGGATCAATTTGCAACACATAAATTAAGGATTACTTATGCAAAATACTCATAGACAACAGCATAAAAACATTGAACATCAGCACATAAACACAACAACTTGATAAAGGAGTTCACCCCACTCCGGGCTACATCTCCTGATCCAGCTTCCAATGGATCTTTAATATTAAATTTCTCAAAGTGCTCAAAAATATGCCTTACAATGCTCAAAATGACAAATCGACTGCTCCAATGGCTCTGCAGCATTCCAAAACCCCTGTCTGGGCTCTTTCGGCACCTGAAATGGTCGAAAAATGAGAAAGATATGCTTCCTTGAAGTCTCCTTCTCCAACTTGTTGTCTCTGGTTCTACAATCTGCACCCTTGTTCTCCAAACCTGGCACACATGCTCATTTAAGAGGAAAAACCAAGACCCATACGCAACCGCGCACCGGTACAAACCATAGAATGGTTAGGGCGCCTCCAGCCCCTAACTACCTCGGCTCGGGGTTATATGGCCATAAGACCAAAGGCTGGGCGCAAAAGTGGTTAATCCATTTTAAAACTCCCACGTGGTTATTACACCGACCAACCATGGGTTATATCCACGTATTAACCAAAGGTTAAAATACCCCGCGTGCATTTTTAAATTTAATATGGTAGACATATATATATGCAATGTAATACATTGAAATCCAAACAATAAACACGCGCACACGCCACTATACATATGGTCATATTATATTTGCAATGAAACCATGGGTCGGGGCGTAAGCCCCAGCTCGCGCCCTTTTCCACATAACACATAATGTAAACATAAATACATATGCGTTGGGTTATGAAACAAGGAACATGTGAGGGCGTATTGGTCGGGCGGATGTCTGTGTGGTGGGAGGTCCCGGGGTCGAACCCCGTGGACTCCCGTTTACATTTTACAAATACCAATGTGAACCAACAGATGGGGGACACGTGGCGCCCATGCATTGGGCCACATGTCTCCTTATTATTTGCCATGAAAACGGACATGTGTCAACATACCACTCGTCCACGTCAACCAATGAAAATGTGCCAACGAATAACCAACCGATATGCACCACGTCATCATGATGGTACGACCCTCCACGTGGCCGTACGGACTGTACGGATAGGTACAGTCAACATCCCAATTTTTTGCCTGTTTGTCTTGGCGAACAGATAGCGATATCTCCTCCATACGGACTCTGTTTTCGAAAGTAAATATACCATTGGAATCAGGAAGACAAGACAGACGCAATGACACTATTTTCATCACATTCCGAGCACTTTGAAAATTGAGCAAAATTTGATCCCCTGATCACACCTCCCCATTGGGAAGCTTTTGGACCTCCAATAGACTATCTCAGTCTATGTGAAGATGAGGGTATAGTTCCCTCACCCTTCCAACCTCAATCCACTTGGCCTTGCTTGGATTTGTCCCTTTAAGACCAACTCGCAAATACTCCACAT
>JZKD02S0554114.1:271456-288518 GCA_000966675.3 Picea glauca | reverse complement strand
TTTTCCCTTTTCTTATTTAATTAGTATATTTTAGTTTATCAAGGTAATACAATAATTAATTCCCTTTTTAAATTTTAATCTAACAGATTTTTTTTGAAACAATTTAATCTTACTCCCTTCATGTTACAAAATTTAATGAAGATCATAATTATTATTCATGTGGTTTTTATTTTTATTATTATTATTATTCTTTTTTTTCTTTTTTATAGAGATCAAATTTTACCACTAGCATAGTTTAGACTTAACCTTAAATTTTCGTATTGGATGACATTTAATTAGGGAATTTGTTTTAAAAAATACTTAACACGTTATTCGTCCTAAGGCCATCTAGGTTCATTCCTCTATCCTCAATAGCGCGACGTGCCCTTCAGGACACACTAGGTGCTCCAAGGGTGCCACTCGCCTCATCTATTCCCTTGTGCGATGTGCCCTTCAGGATGCACTACATGCTCCAAGGGTGCCACTCGCCTCATCTGTTCCCTTGCGCGATGTGCCCTTCGGGACACACTACATGCTCCAAGGGTGCCACTCGCCTCTTGACTGACTTGGTAGACCTCTATAACCCCTATAGTCAACATTCCGCCACGTGAACTTGTGGGAGACTAAGGACCTCTAAGGAATAAGGCCCCTGCCTTATTACATGCACCTTAGAATCATTGTGAGCAACTGTCGTAGTTTTCCCTCACAACATTGTGGGTCCTCTCGAACTAGGTAATCGTTAACCTATAGTTCGATCCACGAAAGGAGTGCTAGTAGGCTGTGGCAGGGATACTGTCCACACCTCTCCCTCAACATCTCTGGTAGTCATGCATGACCCCTTTACTCCATATGTGAGTCTGGTTGGCAAGCTATCGTCAGCCTACATCATCAAAAAATCATGTCAGAATATATCCATATCATATCATTTAATCAGATGTTCTAATATCATAGTAAAAACAATCAAACCCCAATGTTACACTCCCTAACTCGATCCGGAGTCGAAGAGGTTCCATCGATGCCTCTGCATCCTTGAGGTCCAAAATCCTACACACTCAATAAACTGAGTCAATAGCACCTGTCTATGTCATTGTAGTAAAACAACAGGTCATCATCCCATAACGCCTCATAATCAAAATCAAAAGTTTTAATAACATAACAATCTGGATCACTTGCGAGCAAGTGTCCTCAAAGAATAAGTTCGCTCAGTGCGCCAGAGCGGGATGTTACAAGTTAGAATTGGTAAAAACATAGAGTCGAGACTTAGTAAGGTTCCTTTTAAATAGGGGTACACGAAATCAATATATTAGTATCCCCAACATGTTTTAATTAAGTCAAGGTCCAATGGGGCCAGTATAACACACGGTTTGTTACTAGAAAAGACACCTAAAAGTTTTTTCATAAATTATGGTTGTGGAGTTTACTTCGATTTTGACAAAGAGAAAATTCCTTACACCACCTTTGAGCCACTGAAACCAATCCTATTTTGTATTAATGTGCATGTAGTTGGATCTTCTTTAGTAGGGTCATGTGGGTATCTAAGGATTTATGCATGATTCAGGAAATTAAATTAAAGGCTAGTCATGTGATCAAATAAATAGTCAATTTGATGTTTGAATTTTCTTACTAGTGTGTTAAGTAGCCATGAGGGAGAATGATTATGATAAGGAAATCAATCCCCTTGCTTCTTGTTTTTCTAAATTGATTTCCCTTGGTGAACCCAACTTCTGATTTCAATGACTTCTATGTGTGGGATTTATTGATTATTATGAAAAGATTGTGGTTTTATCTTCTATCCCTTATCCCTTTAGTCATCATTATGTGCCTGAGCAGTCGGCTAGGAGTCAAATCGACGGTCATCACTTCAATGTTTAAATACCTATAGATTCAAATGTCCCGCATTTCTATGCATGGATGATGAGTGAAGGATAACAATTTTCCATGTTCTCTATCCCTTACTTATCTTTGAGTTGATTGATTCATGAATGTTTAGTCTTTGCGCCTTCTTATGAGAAAGTACCTCTAAGGATTGATTGATTGATTAAAACTTCGATTTATCTATGTGTTTTTAATTTCTTTAACTTGGGTACATCTCTTCATTTTAATTGATAAACTCTGCATTGTGAATGATAAGCCTCTGAGTTGAATGACAATCCCTTGGCGAACCCAAATTCTGATTTCAATGACTTCTCTGCGTGATTTTTATTGATTATTATGAAAATATTGTCTTTTTATCTTTTGATGCAATCCCCTCCCGCTCCTCGGAGGACGGTCGCGATCACCAGGACCTTCTTTCACCCAGGCCCAAAGAGTCCAAAACTCTTCCAACTCCTCTCGGGAGTCCTCACTACCCACAGTAACTCCTCTGGCTATCTCCCCTTCGCTTATCGGGAAATCGAAACTTGCAAGTTCGCGAGTTTGACACTCGCGAGATCAGGTCTTTCAATTCCCTGAACCTCGATGGTCAAAGGGGCAACTCTTTTGTTCCGTCGGGGATTTCCCTATCGGGAAATTGCTATCTGCGATGTCAACAGCTTGAACTTACAATCCCCGATGCCCGATGTGCCAATCTCCGATGCACGTGTGGACTCGGGCCTTCCGCCTTCGAACTCTGGTACAGCTCCACCTGTACTCCACCAAACCTCGTGGTCCCACTCAGCCATGTCACTTCCTCCTCTCATGCGATCGGGAATCATGGGATCGCGTTTTTGCCGATCAAAATTCCTTTGCAACGTAAAACTCCGAACGCCGAATCTCGACCTCCCGGGATCTGATGCCACATGTCCCTATGATGATCGACGTCCCCCGTTAAATAGGGAAATCGCTACTCGCAATTTCAACGAGTATGACTCTCGCCTCGTCAAACGCCGACGACTGAACCCCAATGGGCTTTGGTCCTTCCCTCCTACACCTAAGGATTTAAACCTCACGCAGCTTCTCCAAGATCCAATGGTCGACGGGATTTCATGATTTTCCTTCTGCGAACCCTGGCCGTCTATTCTCCTCTTTGAGGATTTCTTCTGCTCCGAAGCTCCTTCCTATTCGAGGCTTCTTCTGGGTCTATTCCCACTGTATTCACAATGGAACGATCCCTCCTGAGCTTAATTCCACTGTCTGCTTCAAAGATTTCGCCCACGCTTTTATTAACAGACCTCCAATGGCTCTCGAACTATTGGGTCCCTCAGATCCTGTACACTCACCTGCAGCAGAAATCTTCCACTCCCTAAGCTCAGAATTTCCACTGAGACTGCCAATTCAGTTGACACTTTCCCTGCACGAATCTACCAACCCAATTCAACTTATGGGAAGATGAGAATAAGAGTTCAACTGTCTAGCCTCATCAACGCACTCTATGTGGATGAATTTCACTGCACTCTATGCGGGAATCTCCTAGCTCAGACAGAGAAACAATTGAAACTCATTCTCCTTTCTTTTAGACTTCAATTAATCCTCTGAAAACACATGCACAACATATTCAAAGAAAATGCATACAAAGGAAACAGAACATTCAGGAACACATAAGAAACATCATACAGAGAAACAACACAAACCATGAAAGTGAATCAAAGACTTCCTTCTATTAATTCAATCTGTACATGGGTGTTCTCACAGCTCTCTGCTTGCTCTTCTCTTATGAAGGATTGATAATTCTGAATAAAAATGACAATGTACAAAGGAGGGTGCCTATATTCCATTTGCCCTCTCGAATTCTACAACTATCAAATCTACAATTAATTTCCTATCTAATAGAATTAAAACTATTAAATGCCTTCCTATCTACAATACAATACAAGTGCGCTTCTTTATGAATGGCTTCATGAAAGAGCGGTGCCAAAAATCCCAAAGCATTTCAAAAATATCTGTGCTGGCGTTGTCCAGCTATTCTTCCAGCTCCGTGTTGGCTCGCTTGATGAGTGAGCGATGCTCCTGCATCATACTCCTCGGTTCGAAAATTTTCATGGGCTCCTGTCCATGAGCTCCTGCATGGTGTGACCATGTTTCTATATTGTTGCTTCATTTTCCCAGCTGGCATCCTCCATTGGGTGGTTCTTCCATTTTACAAGGTATTCAAAATACTGCTTGCACCTGGTCTTCTTTCCCATTCGTTGGTCCAGTATACACTCCATCTGCGGCTTCTGTGCAACTGGCAACTGCTTCTGCCACTGAGTCACTAGTTCCTCAGTTCTAGTGCCTGCTTCTGCAGTGCTGTATGGGTATAAATCCGAAATGTTAAATATCGGAGATATCCCGATGCCACCCGGCAACTCAAGCTCGTATGCATTTTCCCCGAATTTCTTCAGGACTTTGCACGACCCAATTTTCTTCATCTTGAGCTTGTTATACATTCCCCTTGGGAACCTTTCCTTCCTTAAGTGCGCCAAAACCATGTCCCCAACTTCAAACTAAAGTTGTCTCTTCCGCTGATCGGGTCGGTGCTTATACTCCTGATTTGCATCCATCAGTCGCTGCTTAACCTTCGTGTGAAGTTCCTCCATCGCTTCAGCGAATTCTTCAGCGCTTGCGCTGCTAGTTTCAGCCTGTCCTGACTCCCTGAGCTCAGAAACTCCCCTTGGTTGTGTCCCATACAAAATCTGAAACGAACTTCTTCCTGTACTCTGATTCACTGAATCATTGTACGCAAATTCTTCCTGTGGCAATATTTGATCCCAACTGCTATGGTGCTTTGTCACCAAGCTTCTCAATAGATCCCCCAGGCTTCTATTCACCACCTCTGTTTGGCCATCCGTCTGCGGATGATAAGCCAAACTAAATGCCAAATTAGTTCCCATCTTCTTCCATAGAGTCCTCCAAAAATGAACTATGAATTTCGTATCCCGATCTGAGACTATGCTCCTCGGAAATCCATGTAGTCTGAAAATCTCTTTGAAAAATAAGTTTGCGATGTGGGTCGCATCGCTGGTCTTTTGACACAGAATAAAATGTGCCATTTTAGAAAACCTGTCCACCACCACGAAGATGGAATCAACTCCTCTCTGCGTTCTCGGCAATCACAGAATAAAATCCATGCTGATCGCCTCCCACGGCCTCTCTGGTATGGGCAATGGCTGATAAAGACCTGTGTTCTGCTTTCGACCCTTTGAATGCTGAAAAATTATGCACCTGTCAACAAACCTCTTAACATTGGTTCTCATGCTTGGCCAAAAATATGATTCTCTCAGCTTCACGAACGTTTTTTCATGTCCAAAATGACCTGTTAATCCCCCTCTATGCTTTTCTTTCACCAAATTCTCCCTCATGGAGCAATCTGGAATGCACAGTTGATTGCCTTTAAATAGCAATCCTTCCTGGATCATAAAATCTATCCATGGGCTTCTATCCCTGAGAACTGGGTTCTCGGCTGCCTCGTATGCTTCTCCGAAATCTGCATCACCTGCATACATGTCCTTCAGATTCTCAAAACCCAAAGTTTTGACTCTGAACTCCTGTAACAACAAACATTTCCTGCTCAAATCATCAGCCACTTTGTTAGCAGTTCCTGAAATGTGCTTAATTACAAATGTGAAATTTTGCATGTACTCTACCCATTTCGCATGCTTTTGATTCAACTTATCCTGTTGACTCACAAACTGCAATGCATGATTATCGCTGTACAAAACGAATTCCTTGGGTATCAAGTAATGCCTCCACTTCTTTAATGCCTGTATGATGGCGTAAAACTCCTTATCATATGTGGAGTATTTCAGCTTTGCATCATCCAGCTTCTCGCTGAAATATGCCACAGGTTTGTCATCCTGACTCAAGACCCCTCCAACAGCATACCCTCTCGCATCACATTTCACTTGAAATGTCTTCTGAAAATCAGGCAACACCAAAATTGGTTTCTCTGTAATCTTCCGCTTCAACAGATTGAAGCTCCTTTCAGCTTCGACTGTCCAATGAAAAACTTTATGCCGCTTCTTCACTGTGTCCATCATTGCGGCGCTAATTCCACTGAAATTCCGAATGAATTTTATGTAGAAACTTGCCAGTCCATGGAAACTCCTCACCTCAAAAACATTCCTCGGCGATGGCCAATTCCTGATTACTTCTACCTTTTCAGGATCCATCTTCAATTCATTCGCCGAGATTACAAAACCCAAATAAATGAGTTCTGTCTGTATGAAGGAACACTTCTTCATTTTGATCAACAGCTTCTCCTGTTGTAGCCTTCTCATCACAATGGCCAAATGTTTCAAGTGTTCAGCCTTGGTCTTACTGAAAATCAGTATGTCGTCCAGATACACGACCACAAATTTGCCAATGAATTCCCTCAGGACTTCATTCATCAGCCTCATGAATGTGCTCGGCGCATTTGTTAACCCAAACGGCATGACCAGCCATTCGTACAACCCCTCGTTTGTCTTGAATGCTATCTTCCATTCATCTCCTTCTCTCATCCGGATCTGAAGATATCCACTCTTCAAATCAATTTTTGAAAAATAATTTGCCCCACTCAGGCAATCCATCAAGTCATCCATTCTCGGCAATGGAAATCTGTACCTGATGGTGATTTTTTTTATCACCCTGGAGTCTGTACACATCCTCCAACCTCCATCCTTCTTCAGACTTAGTACTGTCGGAACAACACATGGACTAAGAATTTCTCTGACCAGTCCCTTGTCCAGCAGATCCTGTACCTGCCTTTTGACCTCCTTGTTCTCCTGAGGTGTCAACCTGTACGCTGCCTTATTCGGTAAACTTGCTCCTGGTATGAGGTCGATGTGATGGCTCACACTCCTCATCGGTGGCAACGAATGAGGTGGTTCGTCCACGATGATATCAGCGAACTCTCCCAACAGTTCTTGAATCTCTTCTGGCAAGTCATCCACTCTTGTGCTTGTTAGGACAATTCTCGGCTTCCTGACAACAAAGAACTATGGATCTTTGTTCTTCTCCATCTCTGTGAGAAGTTCCTTCCCACTCATGAGAAGTATCGTGATGGTTACTTCCGGCTTCACTTCTTTATCCTTTATCGGAAGAAATCTGTGTGTTTTCCCATCCTTCTCCAGGGTATATGTGTTCATCCTTCCGTCATGAACCACATTTCTGTCATACTGCCATGGTCTCCCCAATAATACATGATAGACATCTATGGGAATAACATCACACAGAATCTCATCATTGTAATTCCCTATCTTGAATTTAACTAAGCATTGTTTTGTAACACTTACCCGGTGTCCTTTTTGTAGCCATGAGACCTTATATGGACTCGGGTGCTTAGTTGTTTCCAGCTCCAGCTTTTCCACCATCTCGGATGAAACAATATTGTCGGTGCTCCCGCTGTCTACAATGACCTTGCATTTCCAGCCCTTGGCTATGCACGCTGTCTTGAACAGTTTTCTCCTCTGCACTGCGTTCTCCACCTCTTTCTCAGGTGTCAAAAGGATTTTATGCATTCCTAGCGATCTTCCACTGTCTGCATCTTCGCTCTCAGCATCACGCTTCTGCGTCTCTATGATGTGAGCTTCACCTTTCTCCATCTTCCTATCTGGACAGTCAACAACTTTATGTCCATCTTTTCCACATGTAAAACATGTGATGATTCCTCCTCGACCTCTTCCTCTACCTCGGGTACGAGGAAAAGTGTTCACGTCAGCATATCCACCACCCTGCTCTGTATGCTGCCTCCTCGGCTCAACATATTGCTGCCTCTGTGAGGTTCCACCTCTCTCAAGCTTACCCTGAGGTCTCTTCCAATCCTCCTTGGGCTTTTGAGTTCTTTCTTGGGCAACTGCCTTGCCTCTGGGCTGACTCCTGCCTCGCCCTCGCTATCCCTGCTTATGGCTTAGCTTCTCCTCGGCTTTAGGAGCCAATTGGTAAGCATATTCCACCGTCCTGATGTTTAGCATGCTTAAATCATCTTGAATGTCATATCTTAAACCATTCAGATATCTCACCACCTTTTCATCATCACTCTCCCGATGACCTGCTCGGATATTGAGTCTGTAGAACTCCTCGGTGTATTCCTTCACCGTCATCAACTTCTGTCTCAGGTTCTACATTCTCCTGAACAGAGTGATCTGATAGTCTCTGGGGATGAACTTCACCTTCATCTTTGCGATCATCTTGTCCCAGCTTTTGATCTTCTATTTTCCTTTGCAGCGCCTATCAGCCTGCAACTCATCCCACCATAAGGCTGCATGTCCTTTCAACTTGGTAATAGCATGCCTTACCTTCTTGTCCTCTTCGATATCCTTGTAATAGAAGTAGGTTTCGAGTGCTCAGATCCAATCCAGCAACTCTTCTGTATCTAGACTCCCCTCATAGACGGGAATGTCCATCTTTGTCTTTGATCTCATCCTAGCGATGGCCTTGATCAACCGCTCGATCGAAGCATCCTTTGTTGTGACTTCTTCCTCGCGTCCAGCTTCTTCTTCCACCTCAGAATCACTGAACTCTCCTGCACCAGCTTCGCGTCTCTGCACAGTCTCCATCTCCTCAAGCCTTGCTCAGAGATCTCGCATCTGGTGCTCTATTTCCGGGTTTCCTGCTGGCCTACCTCTTCTTCGGGCATCCCTGTCTTCCTAATCAGGTGACTGCCTTTCTCTTCTGGGCGCCATGGTGTAATCTGCTTTTCTCTGCTACTGGAACAAAGAAAACTCTTAACCAGCTCTAATACCACTTTATTACGCAAACCCCTCCTGCTCCTCGGAGGACGGTCATGATCACCAGGACCTTCTTTCACCCAGTCCCGAAGAGTCCAAAACTCTTCCAACTCCTCTCGGGAGTCCTCACTACCCACAGTAACTCCTCCGGCGATCTCCCCTTCACTTATCGGGAAATCGGAACTCCCAAGTTCGCGAGTTTGACGCTCATGAGATCGTGTCTTTCAATTCCCCGAACCCTGATGGTCAAAGGGGCAACACTTTTGTTCCATCGGGGATTTCCCTATAGGGAAATCGCTATCTACGATGTCAACAGCTTGAACTTACAATCCTCGATGCCCGATGTGCCAATCTCCGATGCACATGTGGACTCGGGCCTTTCGCCTTCAAACTCCGGTACAGCTCCACCTGTACTCCACCAAACCTCGTGGTCCCACTCAGCCACATCACTTCCTCCTCTCGTGCGATCGGGAATCGCCGGATTACATTTTTTCCGATCAAAATTCCTTTGCAACGTAAAAATCCGAACGCCGAATCCCGACCTCCCGGGATCTGATGCCACATGTCCCTATGATGATCGACGTCCCCCGTTAAATTGGGAAATCACTACTCATTATTTCAACGAGTATGACTCTCGCCTCGTCAAACACCGAAGACCGAACCCCAATGGGCTTTGGTCCTTCCCTCCCACGCCTAAGGATTTAAACCTCGCGTAGCTTCTCCAAGATCCAATGGTCGATGGGATTTCATGATTTTCCTCTGCGAACCCTGGCCATCTATTCTCCTCTTTAAGGATTTCTTCTGCTCCGAACCTCCTTCCTGTTCGAGGTTTCTCCTGGGTCTATTCCCACTGTATTCACAATGGAACGATCCCTCCTGAGATTAATTCCGCTGTCTGCTTCAAATATTTCACCCACGCTTTTATTAACAGACCTCCAATGGCTCTCGAAATGTTGGGTCCCTCAGATCCCGTGCACTCACCTGTAGCAGAAATCTTCCACTCCCTAAGCTCAGAATCGCCATTGAGACTTCCAATTCGGTCGACACTTTCCCTGCATGACTCTACCAACCCAATTCAACTTCTGGGCAGATGAGAATAAGAGTTCAATTGTCTAGCCTCATCAACTCACTCTATGCAGATGAATTTCACTGCACTCTATGAAGGAATCTCCTGGCTCAGACAAAGAAACAATTGAAACTCATTCTCCTTTCTTTCAGACTTCAATTAATCCTCTGAAAACACATGCACAACATATTCAAAGAAAATGCATACAAAGGAAACAGAACATTCAGGAACACATAAGCAACATCATACAGAGAAACAACACAAACCATGAAAGTGAATCAAAGACTTCCTTCTATTAATTCAATTTGTACATGGGTGTTCTCACAACTCTCTACTTGCTCTTCTCTTCTGAAGGCTTGATAATTCTGAATAAAAATGACAATGTACAAAGGAGGGTGCCTATATTCCGTTTGCCCTCTCAAATTCTACAACTATCAAATCTACAATTAATTTCCTATCTAATAGCATTAAAACTATTAAATTCCTTCCTATCTACAATACAATACAAGTGTGCTTCTTTATGAATGGCTTCATGAAAGAGCGGCGCCACAACTCCCAAAGCATTTCAAAAATATCTGTGCTGGTGCTATCTAGCTGTTCTCCCGGCTCCGTGTTGGCTCACTTGATGAGTGAGCGATGCTCCTGCATCATCTTTCATCCCTTATCCCTTTAGTCATCAGTCCGTGCCTTAGTAGTCGGCCAGGAGCCGAATTGACAGTCATCACTTCTGTGTTTAAATACCTATAGATTCAAATGCCCTGCTTTTCTATGCATGGATGATGAGTGATGGATAATAATTTGCTCTGTTGTCTATCCCTTGTTTATCTCTGAGTTGATTGATTCATGGTTGAATGTTTAGTCTTTGCACCTACTTGTGTAGATTTGGTTTTTCCTTGAAATTCATACAATCAATATTTAGTTTAATATGCTTGAATTTTTAGTCAGTAACTGAATGAATTTCACTTTTTTCAGTCTCTAGAACAACCAAATTCAGCACTCAGTTTTGATATGGCTTCTCTTCCAAACCACAGACTCTTATCATAGTAAACTACTAAAAAAGGAACCAGTCTCCCACTTTGGTGGTATTTTCCAATTGTAGTGACCCTTTGACTAAACAAATAATTATAACGAACACTTCATTTTGGATAATAGAGTCTAATATAGAAATAAAAGAGTCTTAGATGAGAACTAATTATTATACTCATTTATTATTTCACACATATTGACCAAAGTTATTGAATGCTTATCTTATTGATGATATTTATATTCATATAATATAACTTCAAATTGACAACTTATTAATTAATTCAATAATAACCTATACATTAGTAACTAATTTGTTTATTGAACCATAATATTGTATGTGTGTTGGATATGTAGGCATATCTAGCACACACATATCCCACACATAGACAATAATAACAAACAATGCTCCTAATGCATATTTTTAAAATGTTCACAACTAATCATGCATATAGATAAATAAAGTAAATCAAACTTCAAATAATCCTCATTAAAGAAATAATAATATTTCAACATTCATCCATCTTTAAAATTGAATTATTATAATTTAAACATGGTAGGAACTACATGTGAAGAAACAAGGAATGACATATTGAATCCAAAATGTGATCCTCAATTGACTTAGAATCACCCCTCCATTTAAACCCTTAATTCCATCTAGCATCTCCCATCCCTTCCTTTGTTGAAATATGTTGGAGTTTCAATTATATTGATCTAACTCTAGATATAACCCAAATGTGAAAGCATCAAACCTTTCGACCTAACATCTATAGTAGACAACTAGTATTAGTCATCACACATCTAGGGGAGTGTGGATAGCATGACCCTCCCACAACGGAGGAGAGTGTGGACATCTATAGAAATTACCATTTGGAACCGTTAATTTTGTGACAATTAAGACTCAGTCAATTGCATCTTATTTAAAATATATACCCCATTAAAACTCACATTACTATTTGTATAAATAGGCTTCATTACCACCATAAATTTTCTGACAATTACGAATCACTCAAAATCATATTCTTCTTAATGCATATCCCATTAAAACTGACATTATTATGTTTACAATAGGTTATGATGCACTTACATTTGAAATTATTGTCATGATTTCTCTCAATCAGCGTGAATTTCCACCTTATATGACTATATTTTATCTAGATTTCTAACTCCAACTAAGCCTCACAAATATTACATTTTCTCCACCTCATCTTAATTTATATTAGGAATACGAACAACCCTCATACCCATCTCATGTTGATGTTATTAGTGGGTGTGTGAGGTTATGAAGATTAAACTCTTTGTTTTGGGGATTCTAATGCATTGCATTATATGTGGTCTTAGTGGATCCAACCATTGGGAACTTTTAAGGAATCTTAAAGAAATGTTCTAATACGTTTTTTAGTGGATCCAACCATAGGAAACTTTTAATGAATCTTAAAGAAATGTTATAAGTAATATATATGTGGTCTTAGTGGATTCAACTATGTTCAAAGAGTATGCACATGCTATTGAGTTAATTTTGGGTAGTTATCCACTCAATGTTAGACATTATTGCTTTCTATATTCTCAAAAGAGTGGAACAAATTAAATTGATAAAGACATGTTAGAAGTTGAAATCATGTGTCTCAACAAGAATGCATTCTCTTCTCTATTGATCTTAGTAAAAAAGAAGGATAAGTCTCAAAGTATGGTCCTAGACTATAGGGAATTTAATAAATTGCGCTTAAAGATAAGTTTCTCATTCCTACCATTAATAAATTATTAACTTGTATAAATAATCCCCTTGCTTGATGTTTTTCTAAATTGATTTCCCTTGGCGAACCCAACTTCTGATTTCAATGACTTCTATTGTGGGTTTTATTGATTATTATGAAAAGATTGTGATTTTATCTTCTGTCCCTTATACCTTTAGTCATCAGTCTGTGCCTGAGCAGTCGACCAGGAGGCAAATCGACGATCGTCACTTCAATGTTTAAAGACCTATAGATTCAAATGCCCTTATTTTCTTTGCATGGATGATGAGTGAAGGATAAGAATTTCCCCTGTTGTCTATACCTTACTTATATTTGAGTTGATTGATTCATGGCTAAATGTTTAGTCTCTGCACCTTCTTATGAATGAGTACCTTTGCAGATTGATTGATTAAAACTTTGATTTCTCTCTATGTTTTTAATTGCTTGAACTTGGATACATCTCTACATTTTTATTGATAAAATCTACATTGTGGATAGATATTGAGGAGATATGTTGACACGGGGTTCTCCAAACATTCCTCGCAAACTCTCTAGGTTCTCCTAAGAAGGAAGAACAAGAACTCCTTCTTCGACTGAGACTCTGAGTGACCAACAACAATCTCGTCAGAGGAGATTTTCAAATGAGCCTATGAATAGATCAACTACAGAATGTGCTCAAGAAAGTGATATGGATGCAACCTTCTTAGATAGGTTTCATATTGATAATCCTACACCTGAGAATGCAGGGAATACCTCAGGACAAGAGAATATTTCTGGTAATTTTCTTAGATTTTGTTTATTTTTGTTGTATTTTTGTGTATTTAAATTTATGTGAAGTTAAATGTTGTAATTACTTTCAAATGTGTGTGTAGACAATGATTTTTAAAAATAGAATGAAAATGAAAGAGAGAGTGTTTGTCATGAAGATTCAAATGTCGGTGCAGAGGGTGAAGGTGAATTTAGGAGGCCACATTATAAAAAAACAAAAGATTGCATGCCTACGTCCACCTATCCTTCATATGTTGGTAATGAACTTCCATGGGAAGGGATTATTGAAACAATGATGCTTGAATGATGCTCAGGTGTTAAAACGAGGTTGGAAAATGATTTGGTTTTCTTGGAACTCCCTCAGGAGAGTAAACAAAGCTTGCAAATTGTTTTGCATTCATTGGAAAATTTTATGGATGCATATCAGAAGATGGGGCCAACCACTGACAATTTTGTTGATCTAATGAGGCAGTGAAAGTTAGAGGTGATGGGCCCTAATAAATGGGAGGCAGTAAAAAAAAGAGTTTCAAAAGAAGACACCATTTCGATGTTCAGTTTCAAAGATGGGCCAAAGTGGAAGATGTTGAAGGTGCAATATTTTAAGCACCTTGACATTGCAGGACATCTATATAACACATTTTTGGCGGCATATGGGAAATTTATGTGGAACGATTAGGTTCCACACTATTTTGCAAGACACTTTTATGCAGATTTTTTCTTCCACATGCACCCTGATTATACTAGTCTACTGTCAGAATATTATAGGACTGGTAAATGATGGACATATGATTGCAAAGGGGCATATCGAAATGCGACATTGTCGAGGCCTATATAACCTTTAGTACCTCTCCCAACGAGGGAATTTTCTTCACATTCAAAGTTGCAGGCTACATCAGAGGTTGGAAAATACACCAGGAATGAAATTGGGGAAAATTTGGAAGTGGTTTTTTATGGTGTTGATGTTGGCATGAACTGTCAGTGAGCGGAAGCCAATTCCCGCACCATATTTTTTTATAAAATAGATGCGGAGTTAGATACCATGTCAACAAAAGATGTTTTGGAGTATGGAAAATTTTGTTGGGATGGTTTGAAGAAGATCATTCAGAATGATGACCCGAACCACAAATTGGTATGTGTTATAGTTAGTAAATTTTTGACGCATTTTAGGATAGTTTACTTCTAATTCTAGATTTAGATATCATTGTATGTATAGAAATAATCGAGTTTTTATTGCCATTAATTGCAGTTTGGAGATATGTTAAATGAATCTCCAGCAAGTAGGGGACTTGATTCCATAATTTAAATTTGGATGGGTTGAATCAGGTATGTGTTTTCTAATAGTTGTTCAATCTCCAATGTTTTGAATAAGAGATCAACAACATTTATAATTTTGTATAAATTTGAACACATTGAATCCTAGATTTATTACTTAGTTGTGTTGTTCACAGATCCTTATTCCATATCCTACTACTTGGGGAGGCTTGTCTCAGTTCTCATTGGGAGAGTTTGAAGAGGGTGGAAGTTCACAGGTATCATTTAGTGTGTTAAAATCATTTAGATTTAATGTGTTATAATCATTTAAATTTAATTTTTCAAATTTTCAAATTTGAAATGTGTTATATAGGCTAATGTGGAGAAGATAGTACTTGAGAGTGTGTCTGGGAAGGAGATTGGGATTGAGGAGGAAGCAAAGGAAGCACCCATATTTGGGAAGGATGTGTCCATTCAAGATGATTCATAAATGTATGTTTTTTACTTTTATCAAATTTTTGTTTTCTCAAATTTTTAGTTTAGTCTTTCATATTTAACGCTTTGATCAATTATTTTGAAATATATAAAACCCCTAGATAAGTTTATCATTGTATTAAATGGTGTACATTCAAACTTATTTAAGGTTAGATCATGATCAAGACCTAATTTTGAACTTGAACAATTGATTATTTAAAAAAAGACTCTATCCCACATCAGAAAAGAGAAAGTTTTTAAATTTTATTTGATTGCATTCTTTGCTTTCTTGTCCAATAATGGCGTAGTATGAAATTTTTTGTTTTCTACATACAACGAAGTGAATTCCTTCTTGCCAGGGTATTTTCAATCTCTTAACTAAATTGGTTACTAATCACAAAACCTAACATTCAAGTAGATTTACAAATAAGCTCACACATATTGTATATGTAATCTATCTCACATAATTTGAAAGAACATTTGATTATATCTAATATGAATACATCTCATTTAAATGGTTTTTGAAGAATGACTTAATATACATGTGCAGATTTGTGTTTTCTTAATGTACATGCAAGATTATATGAGAACATCTATTCCACCAAAGAAAGAGGAGATAAGTATTTTCCAAAAGAATGGTTTTTAAAATGGAGAGTTGTGAATTTTTTTAGATATAAGTAGTTTTTTGGAAGAATGGCTTAATATGGAGATTTATGAGTCATTTAATTTGAAAGAGCATCATGGAATTTGATTATATGACCACTGCAAAAGAGGAGAGAAGTATTTTACTGCTGAGGAGATTAGTATTTTATTGTTGTGTAAATATGATCAAATAACATCACCTGGGATGAGGATTTCTAAAGGATTTTGGACCTTATCCACAAGGAGAATTCCACCTGAAGTGTAACGACCCTCCTCGTTACGACACCAACTCTGACAACAGGTGCAAATTTTTTTTTTTAGTAGTGTTGCGTGTGTGTGGAAGGGAAACATACACACTTGACTCTACGACACCACATGGAAACCAACAAGATGCAACCACGATGATCACCACCTGACGACAAGATGCACAACAAGTAGCTGCAAGCAATGAACGTCCACAGACCTAAGGCACACAATATGACCATTTAACGACACAATGGGGTAGGCACAATATGAACACAGTGGGAAGAATCCATGGTAGTAGATCTTACTATTTCTGCATAGGAAAGCAGGGCGTTTAATCTTAGTTCTCTGCTCCGGAGAGAGAGAAGGTCAGATAGGCTCTTGGCCGACTGCTGAGGTAGAAACTAGTAATCTCCATCAGGCGTGTCGCAAGAGTCGAAACCCTGCCTTTAAAGGGCCCGAGAGTCTTGATACGGCACTGGCTTCTTACACAGGAATTACAGACAGACATATGTACTAAGCTACAAGGAGGTGTCTACATCCCACCCGACACAAGTAGACAAGCAAGTATTACAACCCAGTACTATAATAGTAAAAACACCACAACTGCGACGGAAGGAGCAAGTCTAGAAGGACTCCGCCAATAACCACCCAAAGGTTAGGACTCAGCCTTACGTGGGACTCAAATGGCGACAAGTACATATCAACACTTCATTTAGTTCCGTTAGTTGACGAGTCACCAACCCATACCTTATTGATGTATACTCTAATAATTTCATCACCCCAATTACTCAGTTAGGATAAGTTAGTGTACTTAATTCCAGGACCTTACACTATATGCTAATCTATGACAACTAACATTTACAATATCACTATCATGAAATGATAAACATACTACACTTACATCCCACTAACCTTGCCAGAATAACAAGTCACCTTACATCTTTAGGTGTTAACCCAATAAGCGAATTTACAGTATCATTGCCATAAAATAGTAACACCATTTCATTAAGTCATAATGACGTTGCAAAATAACATTCACAACCAATAACCGCATTGAAACATAACATTCTATAATTATTAACATAAACAATAGACATTCCATTACATTATCACCACCATTAAATGAAACAACATCAACCTTGTCCTTACTGTAAGCATTTAACATTAGGCATTATATTACCTTTCTTCATTAAGTTATAATGACTTTGCAATTACATAACTATCACCTTATATCTTGTAAATTTCCCATATGATGAAAGCACAATGACACTACCCTA
>JZKD02S0554114.1:230049-254922 GCA_000966675.3 Picea glauca | reverse complement strand
CCAAAAGCACACTCCCTGACTCAGTCCGGAGTCCAAGGGGGTTCTACCGATGCCTCTGCATCCTCAAGGTCAAAAACCTTGCACACTCAATAAAACTGAGTCAATAGCACCTGTCCACATCAAATAGTAACACATCATGTCATCTGTCGATCACATCATAATCAAGTATAAATGGTCTAACATCATAACAGTCCATATCACTTGCGAGCAAGTGTCCTCAAATAATAAGTTTCTCAGTGCGCCAGAGCGGGATGTTACATGAAGGATTTTGGACTTTATCCACAAGGAGATAAGTATTTCATTGGAAGAATGACTTAATATGGAGATTTGTGAATTTTCTTCACACACAGTTCTATATTTATTTTCAAATTATTATCTAACTCTAACTCACAATTTGTTTTACCAAGAACACAATAACATCACCTAGGATGAGAATTTCACCTGAAGGATTTTGGACCTTATCCACAAGGAGAATTTCACCTAAAGGATTTGAGACTTTATTCACAAGGAGATAAGTATTTCATTGGAATAATGACTTAATATGGAGATTTGTGAACTTTCTTCATACACAGTTCTATATTTATTTTCAGATTATTATCTAACTCTAACTTGCAATTTTTTTTTACCAAGAACACAATTTTTCTCTTTAAATTTTTTTAAGATTTTAGATAAGATTTACAAATTGTTTAAATCATGTATGTTTAATGTGGAGAGTATCTATCTTAAATCTATTTAACTGTGGTTGGTTATATTATTATTTTTTATTGTTCATTTAATATTTAGTTACAGTATATATGCTAATATGTGTTATTTGTTTTTTTTATTATTGTTTTTTATTGTTACAGATGTCTAAATTATATTTGGTGGAAAATATGTTTACAATATCTTTTGTGGGAAAGAGTATGTTGGAGGATGATACTTAACTCTTTTGGTATGTATGTCAATTGTGTTTTAATCACAATTTTTGAATTTTGTATTATTTTGCATGTTTGAATTGTAAATTTTTAATTTTTGAATTCTGTTTTTTTTTGCAGGTATGAAGTGATCTATCTTAAAGAGATGGCTTAGAGTCTAGAATTTTGGAGTTAAATGTCTTAGTTCTTTTTATCATCATAAAATGGATGTGGAACCTATGTATTTTACAGTGTAACTATTCAAACTTTGATTATATATATATATATATATATATATATATATATATATATATATATATTTCATAATTTTGGAATTTAAAATATCAATTTATTGTCTCGTATTTGATTTATCAAAGTTGATGGAAAAAAGTGGTAAAGTTGTTAGTATTGAACTAATGTTTTGTATATTCTACTTTTCACAATGCATTAAATTAAGGATCAAACTCTTAAATACTTTTCTAATATGTATTAATTTAAATGTTTCATTTTATGTTCACTGTGGAATGTTAAAAATATGATTCTATTGACGTATCATCAAATATTTTTAGTAGAATAATTTTATATTAAAAGTTTTTTTTTTTTTCTAGTTACTAATGACCAAATACTTTTTTGCTATGTATTACTTTAAATGTTTCATTTTGTGTTCAGTGTGGACTATTAAAAATATGATTCTATTGACATATCACCAAATAATTTTGGCAGAATAATTTTAGCAGAATAATTTTATATTAAAAGATTTTTTTTTTCTAGTTACTTATGACCATGTTGGTTACATAGATGCACTTAACTATAAAAAAAAACTAAAGTAAAGATAGGCATATGATATCTTCTAAATAAATTGGTTACATAGATGGACTTAACTAATAAAAAAACTAAAGGAAAAACTAAATGAAAGATATGCATATGAGATCTGCTAAATAAATGAAAAGAAAAAATTAGAGTGTGAAATAATACTATCTAATGTGTTGTTATTTATCTATTTAAGAATATGCAAAGCCAATAATACAAGAATGTGTTGTTGTTTATATATTTAAGAATATGCAAACCCAATAGATGGACAAGAAAAAAGTGAACTACCAAACATATAAGCTTGTATCATTGCATATCTATTTACGAATATATGATAGTAGACAACATTATAAACCATGCAAAACCTATTTGAGAATATATGGTAGTAGAAAACACTTTAAACCATGAAAAGCCTATGCTGGTATGAACTGCACTAAAAGGAAGAAATTTTCATAATCTACCAATTTCCTTTTAGAAAACTTGTGTTTGATTTTGGAAGAAGGTAACCAATGTGGAATTCATAGGAGGAGGTATGCATTCAAGCATTGTTTTTTAGACATGTCCAGGAACAACACATACCCCTTGTACAACTCAGATAACATGTATGAAAGGAAATTACATTAGGAAAATGATTTGTAGGCTATGGTTTAGTACTATTCACATAAACCCACATTTTTGTAAGGGTCTTCACTTGACTTTAAGCTAGGTTGTATTAATTTCCTTAACATTGTTAAAGAATATCTATTAATTACAATTTATGCAATTTAATTATAATGATTAACACTTCTAAATAAGTTTACATGAAAATCAACTTAATTATTAAAATGGAGATTCTAAATAATTTCAAATTTTAAATGAAAATCAACTTAATAATTAGAATGGAGATATTGGTATATATATATGATATTATTATTGAATTGTTATTACAACAAGTGTAAGAGACGTTTAAATTGTTTTTTAGTTGTTAGAATATTAATTTAAAAAATGAAAAAAAAATTACCACTTAAAGAAGTCAATGCTTTCAAATCTAGGATAGAAGAGATGTTCAACTCTTCTTTGATTGGTGCAATAGTAATAAAAATAAAACTCTCAAGATAGAAGAGATATCCAAATTAATTATAGGTAATGTTTATACAATAAAATCTTGAGATATAAGAGATGTTCAACTCTTTTTTGGTTTTTGTGATAATGATAAAATAAAATGTTCAAAATGATGTGACAATAAAATAAAACCTTCAAATGGAAGAATTGATCAACTCTTGTTTAATTTTATCGTGTAGACATTAAAAAAATTCTCAAAGCTAGAAAGTTCATATACCCTTAATAAAATAAAATCTCAAAATGAAATAGATGTTTTTAATTTTTCTTTAATTTTGAAAACAATAATTAAAAAAAATATTCAAAATAAAAGAGATGCTCAATTCAACTTTAATTTATATAATGCTTGTAAAATAAAATAAAAATCGGAATGAGTTAAAATTTGAAGCAAGATATTATTACAATAGAAAATATAAAATATGTTTAACTTTTTTTTAAATTAATGCAATATTATTAAAAGAAAATATGTCTACCAAGTTAGTCAAGAGGCGAGTGACACCCTTGGAGCACGTAGTGCATCCTGAAAGTCACGTCATGCAAGAAAAATGGAAAGAGACGAGTGGCACCCTTGGAGTATGTAGTGTGTCCTGAAGGGCACGTCGCTCAAGGGAAAGAGAATGAGGCAAGTGACACCCTTGGAGCACCTAGTGCATCCTAAAGGGCATGTTGTGTTGTTAAATAATAAATGAATAAGCCTAGATGTCCTTAGAATGAATAATGTGATAAGAAAGATGTAAAAACAATTTTCCCAATAAAATGTCACCCAACCTCGAAAATTAAAACCTAGGTCTAAGTGATACTTGTGATAATATATATATATATATATATATATATATATATATATATATATATATATATATATATATATATATATATAACTAAAAATAAATAAACAATAATAATAATCATCATTAATAAGGTGACGAGAAGAGGGTAAGTGATTCAATTAATTTATAAAAAAACTTTTGGGGGATAAAATTTTAAAAAAGGGGAAATAATTATTTTGTTACATATCCAAATTAAAAATTTATTAATTAAAAGAAAAAGGGGAAAAAGGTAATTTTCTACACTTGCCAATTTGAGTTTAAATGAAAAGGTAAAGAGGGAAATTTAAAAGAATTAGGAAACTAGGAAAAAGCGGGAACCATAAAGATAAAGGGAAACATAAGGAAAAAGCAGAAAGACAAACTTAGTAAGGTATCTTGCATCTAAAAACTTTCTAAATTGAACTCAACTAGTGAATTAGTAAGGGGGTAAGTCATTAAAATGTGTAAGAGAATATGGGGACACCTAGGAGAGATTCTAGGAATGCTTTTAAGTGGGTGAGGGAAATAGGAGTAATTAATTAATTAATTAAATTATTTTCTTGTGCAATGAAGGGGATGGGTGACACATGTATGGGGAGGATTTTTCTGAATCTAAATATTGGAAATTAAATTAAATGGGAATTTGGGAAAGAAAATGTCTTAGAAACTCTATATAAAGGGGGGAGAAGGAGGAGGTTGGATCCTCTATGTGATGCGTAACGTTACGTTATAGAATTTTAGACTTTAATGACTTAGCTTGTGGGAGTTGGGATACCCATCTCCGTGAGGAGTGGTATCTCGGCCTTGCGAGATAAGTTGGGAGATAGTTGTTCTATGGTTTAGTGTGCGTGGCCCCTTTGCAGCTCGAGGGGCTAAGGGGGAAGAAGAGTACCCCTAGCGTTGGTTGGGAGGTACCTATGAAGTCTCATCGGTCGGCAAGCGGGAGCTACACGAAGCGCGCGGGACAACGACTCTGAGGATTCTTCATGGTAGATTCTTACTATACCTTATGCTTTCATTTACTTATTTTAATTTTGGTAAAGAAAATGTTTGACTTAGCATTTAAACTGATAACTTAATTTCCCCATAGCCTTAAGCTCGCTGCTTGACTTGATTCCCTTGGCTTTCGATCCCTGCATGTTCTGATTGTCCTTGGGTTTTGTTGATTGTTGTGAAGAGTTGTGCTTTTAGTCCTCATCCCTAGTTCGTCAGTCCACGCCTGAGCAGTCGGCCCAAAGCCGAATCATCGGTCGTCACTTCAGTGCACAAAGACCTATAGATTCTAGTGCCTTGATTTTCAATTCATGGATGATGATCGAAGGATGTGTTTGCCCAACTGTTTACCCCTTCTTAGCTATGCATTGATCTCCACCTTGCTTGGGTCTCTACATGTTATACCACCTCTGGGTCTTAATCATTCTCGGCATCCGAAAACTGTTCTTAGTATTCTTTGCATTTCAGCACCCTAAACCATGATTTTTAGCTCTGCGATTTTTATATATTGAATGTGTTTTCATTGTTGGATATATTTCTCTGTGATTTTATATATTGAATGTGTTTCATTGCCGAATATATTGCCCTGTGATTTTTATATATTGAATGTGTTTCATTACCGGATTTATTTCTCTGTGTTTTTATATTGAATGCATTTTCATTGTTGGATATTTTGCTTTGCTTTTGTGCAATGATGTTCCCAGCGAGTAGTGATACTAACTCTGCAACTTGACAGTTATCAATGTTTGAGCTTTTCATTTACACTAACCCTTCTAGTGTTTGCATGTATTCTATTTGCTTGAATGTGATCTTTATTGAAAAGCCAACAATTACAGTTAAGCACGACAAATTCCCTTACGATAGCCATTAATGTCAGTTTAAAACAACAAAAGTTTTACTTGGACACCATGGATAGCAGATTTTAGACTCAACTATGAATTACATAGAAGGAAAACGAGCTACTAAATTTTCGATAAAGAGATTTATAGTTATGTCTGCGTTTCTATGTTTGAAATCATAGTAGAGTGAAAAAGGGCGATACATAATTTGACTATGTTTTAGTTTGACTTCCCAACCAAGTGTCAATGGTAGATGTGCTCATGAATATCAAGAAATTTGGAGTTCTTACTACTTAGAATCCACAATGTCACTCCACAGATGTAAGATACTAAGTAATTTTTTGTAAGAAATCCCATCTAATGCAAGATCCTTCTCCCAGAATTTGTGCAGAAGTTGTCTAGCCTGCTCTCCTTTTCCTTTTTGCAAAGACCATCCACAAGTGTCTTGATAATGATTGTTGCATTGATTTCTTAGTTGATACCTTCCATCATGGAATTTCCACTTGTATGCGTGTGCCTTGTTTGTTGGGGTGATAAGATTCCAGTGGAGGTCCACCTGTGATGTCATGTTGGTCAATCGACTCTTCCTAAGTCTTTGGGTAGAGATACTTCTATGAGAAGTTCATTGACGCCTCCTCTATTCACACCATATGTTAGATATGGTTTATGATTTTTGTATTTCATTATATATTGAGAACCCCGTGAGTCTTTTATGACAACTTATCCCTTGGCCTCTTGACATTCTTCTCCTACTATTTACCTTGTGTGTACACCTACATGGATGGCAGTTACCACTCAACATTTTATTTCAACATTAAAATTTGTGTTTCAAAAACTGAACATTTTTTGGGGCGTTTTAATTAGCTAATTAAGGCATTGGCTCAACGATTCCTGCAGAAATGTTTTTGAGCATTATTATTAATATGTGCCAGATAATTACTAAATTTAGGTACAATGTGTCCGTGACAGTACTGTCATCTTTACCAGGAATTAATTGTTAGCGATTTCCTTACCTTCCACCATGAAATCTCGTTTAATGTTCATATATTTCATTACTCTAGCATTCCTGTAATTTTGTTGCATGTGGGTGATTGTTGCCAGAAATTTTGGATTTATTAGACAACTTGAATTACTCAACAAATTTAATTGTTAATAGATAGTTGGTTAAACGTTTATACCGTTCATGATGTTGACTGCGTCTTGGATTTTAAACTTGGGTAAAATGTAATAATTATAGCACTATACATTACTATGGCTAATCTGATTATAAATTGGTAATTGCTACAGTTGATTGTATTTAATTCTTAATGTAGACTTGTATTTAGTTTTCAATTTAGGGTTGCATTTAATTTGCAGTTAGACTTGTATTTAATTAGTAATCTAGACTGGTATCTAACTCCAACTTGTATCTAATTTATAATGTAGACTTGTATTTAGTTTGCAATTTAGGCTTGCATTTAATTTGCAGTTAGACTTGTATTAAATTGGTAATATAGGCTGGTATCTAACTCCAACTTATATCTAATTTATAATTTAGACTTGTATATAACTCGTAGTCTAGACTATTGACTAATTGTAGTTTAGACTTGCCAGTTAGATTGGTAACTAATGTTAAATTAAGTTGTATTATTGACAATTTCGACTTGATTAATGGTGGGGTTGTTGGAGAAGTTGTGTATTGGCTTGTGATTTTCTTTGAATGACATCATCTTATATCTTGTCGATTTGTAGCTAGGGACATGGGTGTAATCCTCTTGTCAGTATCTGGCTCCTAGCGCGTCGTAATTATCTAGAGTCCTTGATCTAGGTAGGATGTGTCATGCCAAGGTTATAGTTGTGCCTATCACCTGGGGACGACATGATTCCTGGTGAGGGAATCATTGCGCTCCCTAAGGGATAGAGGCAAAGGATAAATTGGCCAAGGTTTGTGCTTTCCGTGTGGGTGTTGTTGATCGTTGTAAGTTATTGTTAGTGCTTAGGTTGTAACAACTTCATGCATTTGGTTCGCACACCTTGAGGTTCTAGTCATTTGTCATCAAGGTCGTTGTGTCAGGAGGGGGATGTTATCCCTTAACTCGTAGGCATGGTCTTGGTTGTGTCGGGAGGGTAGTTGTTTCTCCTTGTTGTTTATGCATGTTTAGTTTGGTTTCTCTTGTGCCATGGATTGGAGTCGTAGTTGTCTATTGTCTAATCAGTGGGCATCGTGCTCGCCGTCAGATGTGTTGTTTAGCTGTAATCATTGTTTTTGTCCTGTTAAAAAAAAAAATCACTTTCTACTTCGTTTATAGTTGTAACGATAGGTTTGTTACTTATGGTATCAGAGCAGGTTCAACCTGTGACTTGGGATCACTACAGCTTTTGTTGATATGATATTTGATTATATTGTTTCTAATTAAGTTGACCTGTATTCATGTAGCTAATCATGGTTAGAGGAAGCGACAGAGGCAGACGACGGGGTGCTAGGGGAGGAGGCACGACACCTCCAGTATCATCCACTCCTGAGGGGTCTAACCCCCAAGGAGACGAATAGGTTGTTGGGCAAGAGAAGATAGCAGTGGGTGATGTGGTTGGGTTGATGATGTCTTTTCAATGCATGTCTGAGGCACTGATTATTCATTTGGACATAGGTGAGACCAGGGCACTGACAACCCCTAAGGGTCCACTGCATGCTCTGGTTGGTACTAGTAGCATTCACCATGAACTCGAGAAGGTCAAACTTCCCTAGTTCTTTGGTTCCCTAGATGGCGCAGCCACCAAGGAATGGTTGGAGAATATGGCGATGTTCTTTTCACTTAATGACTATACCTCCAACATGAAGGTTTGCATGGCGGTATTTGAACTGAAGGGGAGCGTTCTTCTATAGTGGAAGACGCTCTTGCCACAACTGAGCATGATTGTCAAAGATGTGTCATGGGAACTATCCGAGGAATGGTTCTAAGATAGGTACCTATCAAAGGAATTCATTGAGCGTCAGCTCAACGAGTTCAACGCCTTATGACAGGGCAGTCATACAGTGCCCGAGTACGAGGCCCTTTTTATGGAGTTGCTTCGGTATGCTCTGCATCTTAATACTGAGAAACTTAAGGTCAACAAGTTCGTTTTCAGCCTTAATGGCAACATACGTGAAAAGGTTAGGATTCTGATGCCTCGGCCCTTGCATGATGTCGTCCAGAAGGCCCTCATATTAGAGGAGGAGCTTATCAGCGGGGGTCAGAGAAGGACTCCAGCGAGACCAACAGTGCATGTACCATCTGGTGTTGTGACATCAAACAACAAAGAGACATACGCCAAGATATTGTGGATTCTATAGAGGATCCACTTTCACTGCAGCTTGATGACCAGTGCTTCACCAACCCACCCCTCACTGAGGACGACAGCATCAACGACAACATCGACCACAACAACAACCATTTAGGCATGTTCAGCAGAACAAACCAGGTTTCAAGGCTAGTGGGTCATCATCTTCTACTTCAGGTACCAGGAGTACTAGACCGAAGAAGAGGTGTTGGACTTGTGGGGAGCCACACTACCAGCGTGACTGCCTAGTGGATAGGACTAGAGCATCTGGATCAGCCGGACCCACTACCGTGGGAGATTTGGGCAAGGCCCATCGGATTCATGTAGCAGTGAATAACCGATAGGAAAAGAACCATTTGATTGTGCTCATGATGTCAGGTACTATTGTTGACCATACCCTTAGCATTTTGATATATCCCGGTGCTACCAAAAGTTTCATTTCTAGTGCAGTGCTCAAAAGGATTAAGGTAAAGGTAGTCGAACAGGATGATTTTAGCTTCGTAGAGATGGCTTCGGGAGTCAAACAGAAGGTTGGAAGAAAGGTTATGGGCTATACCCTTAACTTGGGAGAGTTTGTCACTAGGGCCAACCTATACACCACAATATTAGGATCTTATGATGTTGTGATCGGTATGGACTGGTTGGAATCACATGAGGTGATACTCAACTGTAAGACAAAATGGTTGATCTTGGTCAATGATGAGGGAAAGAGATGTGTGATTGTAGGTTGAAACCCAGGATTTTCTCTGAGGTTCATCTCTTCCTTGCAGCTACAGAAGAGCATGCACAAGGGATGTAAGATTTATGCGATCCTTGCGTTAAACGAGAAGGTAGTAGAGGAAGGTCTAGAACACCTTTCGGTGGTGAGAGAGTTTGCAGACATATTTTCGGAGGAGTTACCTAGGATGTTGCCAGAGAGGAAATTGGATTTTACCATAGACATAAAACCGAGGACTAAACCAATAGCAAGAATGCCTTATCGTATGTCTACCCTGGAGTTCCAGGAGTTGAGAATGAAACTGAAGGAGTTACTGGACCTGGGACTTATACATCCAAGTGTGTCACTGTGGGGCGCGACTGTTATTTTCATATGAAAGAAGGATGGGTTGTGGATGCTCTACATTGACTACCGTCAATTGAACATGGCAATGATCAAGAATCAGTATCCATTGTCGAGGATTGTTGATCTGTTCGATCAGATGAAGGGTGTGACGGTGTTCTCAAAGATTTATTTGTGATCAAGGTATCACCAGTTATAGATGAAGGAGGATGAAGTCCCTAAGACCACCTTTAAGACGAGGTTTGGGAATTACAAGTTTATTGTTTTACCATTTGGACTGACAAACACCCCAGGGGTATTTATGACTTTGATGAATGGGGTGTTATGCGAGTACTTGGACAAGTTCGTCCAAATATTCATTAATGATATTTTGATTTACTCTTAGATGACAGAGGAGCATGATGATCACTTACACTTGGTACTACAGTGTCTACGAGAGCACAAATTTTATGGGAAGTTGTCCAAATGCTCATTTTATCAATCGAAGATTCACTACTTAGGGCATGTCATCTTCGGCGAAGGTATCGTCATGGATCAAGCAAAGGTTGAGGCTATTATGGAATGGCCTACACCGACAAATGTCCTAGAAGTGCGTAGCTTCATGGGTTTAGTAGGATAATATCAACTATTCATCGATGGATTTTCAAAGATAAAAACCTCGATTATGGAGTTACAAAAGAAGAACAAGAAGTTTGTTTGGACCGAGAAATGCGTAGAAGCATTTCATAGGCTCAAGGATATTTTGACAACGACATCGATACTAAAGGTCCCTGACATGGACATGGACTTCTTGGTATGCACTAATGCATCCAAGGAAGGCTTAGACAGAGTCTTGATGCAAGACGGTCGAGTGATCTCTTACATCTTGAGGAAACTGAGAAGGCATGAGGAAAACTATGTGACGCATGATTTGGAGTTGTTAGCCATCATATATGCCTTGAAGGTTTGGAGACATTACCTTGTTGGATGAAAATTTCAACTAAATATGGACCATTGTGGACTACAACACATATTTATGCAAAGCGACCTGAATGAACGACAACAACATTGGTCAGAATTTCTTAGCACGCACGATTTTGAGATTACTTACATTAAGGGAACAATGAATCGAGTGGAAGATGCATTGAGCCAAAGACCATGCATATTCTCAGTGTTGCCTCTTTAGACGATTCTATGTGAAAATATTCTAACTTTACAGTGCAACGATGACTGGTACAAAGAGGTTGAGAATTTTATCCGACAAAACACAATGACGGTACCAATATTTGAAGGATTTACATTTGACAATGATGGATTTTTGATGTTTAAAAATCAGATTTATGTACCACTGAATGACGAATTGAGGAGCTTGATCCTAAACGAGACTCATAGAGTAGTATACATTGCTCACCTGGGAGTCACAAAGATGAGGGCAGACATTAAACCCTTATTCTTCTGGAAAGGAATGAAGGTAGACATAGTCAACTATGTGGCTAGATGTCTAGAATGTCAACAAGTAAAGGCCGAACATAGACATCTAGCAATATTACTACAGCCACATGCTATTTTGGAATTGAAATGGGAGGTTATTTCGATGGATTTTATTGTTGGATTTCCACTGATGGCAAGGAGACATGACTCAATTTTTTTGGTTTTCCACACTTTGACGAAGAGTGCTCATTTTATTCTGGTACGTACAACATATCAGGCACCTAACATAGCTAGATTTTTCATCAATGATATTATAAGGCTGTATGTCATGCCTAAGAGGATTATATCTGATCAAGGATAGGTGTTTACTGGATGATTTTGGACTATTTTCCAAGAGGCCTTGGGAACCTAACTTAACTTTAGTACTGCGTATCACCTCTAGACTGACAGGAAGACCGAACGAATGAACCAAACCTTGGAGGACATGTTGTGCATGTACATGATGGACCAACAAAAGCATTGGGAAGAACTCGTTCCACTGGTAGAATTCGATTATAACAACAATTACCAAAGCACCATTAAGATTGCACCTTTCGAGTTTCTTTACGGGTGACCGTGTCGGATGCCTTTGAGTTGGGATTGGCTTGAGGATAGGGTTGTGGTGGGACCAGAAGCAATCCAGTAAATGGAATCTAGCAAATGAAAACAATAAGAAAAAGGATCAAAGAAGTGCAGGATCGACAAAAGAGTTATGCCAATGCACACCATGTAGTTATGAAGTTGGTGATCGAGTCTTCTTACAGGTAAAACCGCATAAGACTTTAATCAAGTTTGGAAAGGGAGATAAAATATCTCATAGTTTTGTGGGACCTTTCGATATTTTGGAGAGGAAGGGGCCCATGTCCTATCGACTAGCCTTGCTTGATTCTTTGAGGCGTATGCACGATGTGTTTCACGTATATGTTTTGAGACATTATATTAGTGATTATACACATGTTATTGACATGAGTTCCTTGCAGGTATCGGATGAGGGGGTGCTCACGACTGATATGATCCGCATCCTGGATCATCACATTCAATGCCTATGACGTTGACCAATAGATCAGGTCAAGGTCCAGTGGGACAACTATAGTCCACACTCGACGACCTGGGAGGATGCATATGATATGCACCAACAGTTTCCATTTTTGTTTGATAGATAGACTTATGATACTATGATACACATTATTTCGGCACTTATATATTGTGAAACTTCGGGACAAAGTTTAGACCAAGAGGGGGTGTATGTAACATCCTGCTCTTGTGTGCACTGAGCAAACTTATTCTTTGAGGACACTTGCTTGCAAGTGATCCAGATTATTATACTATTGGGCATTTGATTATGATTATGAGGCGTTATGGATTGATGACATATTATTTTGTTGTATTGACATAGATAGGTGTTATTGACTCGGTTTTCCTGAGTGTGCAGGATTTCAAACCTCGAGGATGTAGAGGCATCGGTGAAACCCTTGGACTTCGGATCGAGTCAGGGAGTGGACTATTGGGGGTTTTACTATTGTATGTATGACAGTTGTGCATCTGATTAGATGATATGATTATGGATATTATTTCTAACATGATTCGTTGTTGATGTAGGCTGACGATAGCTTTCTGACCAGACTCACATGCGGAGTAGAGGGGTCACGCATGATAACCAAAGACATTGAGGGAGAGGTGTGGACAACATCCCTGCCACAACCTACTATGACACCCATTGTGGCTCGAAATGTAGGTTAACTATTACCCATTTCAAGGAGACCCACGATGTCGTGAGGGGAAACTGCGACAATCACTCACGATGTTTCTAAGGGGTGCGCAATAAGGCAGGGGCCTTATTCCTTAGAGGCCCTTAGTCTCCCACAAGATCACCTAGCGGAGTATTGACTCCATCGATTTTTTTTTTATGTCTACCAAGTCAGTCGAGAGGTGAGTGGCACCCTTGGAGAACGTAGTACATCCTGAAGGGCACATCGCACAAGAAAAATGGAAAGAGGTGAGTGGCACCCTTGGAGCACGTAGTGCGTTCTAAAGGGCATGTCGTGCAAGGGAAACATAATGAGGTGAGTGGCACCCTTGGAGCACCTAGTGCATCCTGAAGGGCATGTTGCATTGTTAAATAATAAATGAATAAACCTAGATGGACTTAGAATGAATAACATGATAAGAAAGATGTAAAAAAAAATTCCCCAATAAAATGTCGCCTAGCCTCGAAAATTAAAACCTAGGTCTAAGTGATACTTGTGATAAAAAATGTATATATTTATATAAAAATAAAAATAAGAATAAATAAAAAATAATAATCATCATCATTAATTAGGTGACGAGAAGGGGGTAAGTGATTCAATTAATTTATAAAATATCTTTTGGGGGATAAAATTTTTAAAAAGGGGAAATAATTTTTTTGTTACATATGCTAATTAAAAATTTATTAATTAAAATAAAAAGGGGAAAAAGGTAATTTTCTACACTTGCCAATTTGAGTTTAAATGAAAAGGGAAAGAGGGAAATTTTAAAGAATTAGGAAACTAGGAAAAAGCGGGAAACATAAGGAAAAAGCAGAAAGACTAACTTAGTAAGGTATCTTTCATTTAAGAACTTTCTAAATTGAACTCAACTAGTCAATTAGTAAGGGGGTAAGTCATTAAAATGTGTAAGGGAATATGGGGACACCTAGGAGAGATTCTAGGAATGTTTTTAGGTGGGTTAGGGAAATAGGAGTAATTAATTAATTAAATAAATTATTTTCTGGTGCAATGAAGGGGATGGGTGACACATATACGAGGAGGATTTTTATGAATATAATTATTGGGAATTAAATTAAATGGTAATTTGGGAAAGAAAATGACTTAGAAACTCTATATAAAGGGGGGAGAAGGAGGAGGATGGATCTCTTCTATGATGCGTAACGTTATGCTACAAAATTTTAGACTTGATTGACTTAGCTTGTGGGAGTTGGGATACCCAGCTCAGTGAGGAGTGGTAGCTCGGCCTTGTGAGGCAAGATGGGAGCTAGCTATTCTCTGGTTTAATGTGTTTGTCCCCTTTGTAGCTCGGGGGGATAAGGGGGAAGAAGTGTACCCCTAGCGTTGGCTGGGAGGTACCGGTGAAGTCTCATCGGTCAGCAAACAGGAGCTGCACGGAGTGCGTGGGACAACGACATAGAGCGGACGACTTGGACTATGGTATGCTTAATTTGATTCTACATGGTAGATTCTTATTATACCTTATGCTTTCATTTATTTATTTTTAATTGGGTAAAGAAAATGTTTGACTTAGCATTTCAACCGATAACTTAATTTCCCCATAGCCTTAAGCTCGTTGCTTGACTTGATTCCCTTGGCTTTCGATCCCTACATGTTGTGATTGTCCTTGGGTTTTGTTGATTGTTGTGAAGAGTTGTGATTTTTGTCCTCATCCCTAGTTTTTCAGTCCACGCCTGAGCAGTCGGCCAGGAGCTGAATCACCAGTCGTCACTTTGGTGCATAACGACCTATATATTCTAATGCCCTATTTTTCTGTGCATAGATGATGATTGAAGGATGTGTTTACCCAACTGTTTACCTCTTATTATCTCTACATTGATCTCCACCTTTCTTGGGTCTCTACATGTTATACCACCTTTGTGTCTTAATCGTTCTCAACATATGAAAACTGTGCTTAGTATTCTCTGCATTTCAACACCCTCAACCACAATTTTATCTCTGTGATTTTTATATATTGAATGTGTTTTCATTGCTGGATATATTGCTCTACTATTTTATATATTTAATTTGTTTCATTGCCAGATATATTGGTCTGCGATTTTTATATATAGAATGTGTTTCACTACCAGATTTACTGCTCTGCGTTTTTATATTGAATGTGTTTTCATTGCTGGATATTTTGCTTTGCATTTGTGCAATGATGTTCCCAGCGAGTAGTGATACTAACTCTACAACTTGACAATTATTAATGTCTGAGTTTTTCATTTACACTAACCATTCCAGCGTTTGCATGTATGCTATTTGCTTGACTATCATCTTTATTGAAAAGCCAACAATTACAGTTAAGCATGGAGAATTCACTTAGGATAGCCACTAATGTTAGTTTAAAACAACAAAATTTTTACTTGGACACTATGGATAGCATATTTTCAACTCAACTGTGAATTACATAGAAGGACAACAAGCTACTCAGTGTTCGATAAAGAGATTTATAGGTCTATCTACATTTCTATGTCTGAAATCCCAGCAGAGTGAAAAAGGGCATTACATAATTTGACTGCGTTTTAGTGTGACTTCCCAGCCAAGAGTCAATGGTAGATGCACTCAAGCATCTCAAGAAATTTGGAATTCTTACTACTTAGAATCCACAATGTCACTCCACAGTAGTAAGAGACTAAGTAATTTTTTGTAAGAAATCCCATCCAATGCAAGATCCTTCTCCTGGAATTCGTGCAAAAGTTGTCTAGCCTGCTCTCCTTTTCCTTCTTGCAAATACCATCCACAAGTGTCTTGATAACGATTGTTGTGTTGAGTTCTTAGTTGATACCTTCCAACTTGGAATTTCCACTTGTATGCGTGTGCCTTGTTTGTTGGGGTGATAAAATTCTAGTGGATGTCCACATGTGATGGCGTATTGGTCAATTGACCCTTCCAAAGTCCTTGGGTAGAGATACTTCCATGAGAAGTTCATTGACACCTCCTCTGTTCACACCATACGTTAGATATGGTTTATGATTTTTTTATTTCATTATATATTGAGAACCCCATGAGTCTTTTCTGACAGCTTATCCCTCGGCCACTTGACATTCTTCTCCTACTATTTACCTTGCGTATACACATACAGGGATGGTGGTTACCACTCAACAATTTATTTCAGCATTAAAATTTGTGTTTCAAAAACCCGACATTTTTTTGGGCATTTTAATGAGATGATTAATGCATTGGCTTATTGATTCCTGCAAAAATGTTTCTGAGATTTATTATTATTATGTGTCAGATAATTACTAAATTTAGTTACAACAAGTCTGTGACAGTACTGCCAGCTTTCCCAGGAATTAAATGTTTGTGATTTGCTTACCTTCCACCGTGTTATCTCGTTTAATTTTCAGCTATTTCATTACTCCAACATTCCTCTATTTTTTTTGCACGTGGGTGATTGGTGTAGACGTCACCCTGTGCCCGTCCGCTTCCACCAGGACCTTCTCTAACTTAGGCCCGAAGAGCTGTATTACTCTTCAAATCCCGTATCGTGACTTTTCTGCACCCACAAGATTCTCCTGGTGATCTCCCCTTCCTCTATCGAGAAATCGGAACTTGTAAGATCGTGAGTTCGACACTCACGAGATCGGGTCTTTCAATTCCCCGAACCCTGATGACTATTTTCTCATGGCTGCCTCGCTCCTTGTCGGGAATTTTCCCGTCGGGAGATCGGTATTCACGAGGTCCCAAAACACTCACCTCACAATTCCCCGAGTCCCGATATGCGATGCCACTTGTCCTCTGAGCTGTCGCCTGGACCCCACGCCATTCGAGTAAATCAGGAAATCATGTTTCAGGAATTTGCAATTTCTATTACCATGATCCACAGGACCTTTCAAGTCCCGAACCCCGATATGCGTGACACCTGTCAACTCCAACCACTATTGCAGTGGGACCCTTCGTAGCTCGGAGTTTCACTATTTCTCCGTGGTTCTTTTGACACCAAGGGTTCCGAAGTGCCGAGCCCTGACTCTCCGGGATCTTGCGCCATGTGTCTCCGCTGAGATCAACGGCCCTGATTTTCTTGAGAAATCGCTAATCGTGATTTCATCATATGAGAGTCCCACGACCACGGAAACCCTGATATCCCAATGAGTCGAGTCTCGATGACTCTCCTTCCTATGCGCCCATGTTTAAACCCTGCACAACTCTCCTCACGATCTAGCGGTTGTCGGGACTTCGCCAATCTCTCCTGTGAATCCTAACCGTTGACTCCTCCTTCTTGATGCTTCTTTTAAAACAACTAATTACTCTGCTGCTGAAACTTGTTCTCCAAACCTGCCCTTGCAGCTTCTGCTCGAAACCTTCCTCGGCACGAACCTTCTCCTTGGCCTATTCCCACAGTATCACAAAGAACTATCCCTTCAAAGCTTGTCAACTCGGAATCCCTCAGAGACTTTGCACACGCTTCTCGCGCTCGACCTTCAACAGCTCTCAAAGTGTTGAATTCTTCTAGGCTCTGTGCACTTCCTACAACAGCAGTCCTTAGCTCCCTGCTCAGATTCACAACTGAAACTTCTTCTAGCCTATGCACACCTTGCATGACTCTGGTGCCTAACCTGCACTCCTGAGAACTTAGAACAAAAGTCACCTCTATCTGAACCCTGCAGTCACGCACTCCTTGCGGACAAATTCCACTGCACTCTATGCAGGAATCTCTGGTTCAGAACAGAGAAACAATTGAAACTAACTCCTTACTCTCACAGACTTCAATTCAACTATGAGATCACATACACATCATATTAAAGCAAATGTATGACCAGAAAACAAACATTTATGAGCACATAAACAACATACACAGAGAAATGAAACCAGCCATGAAATTGAATCAAAGACTTTTTTCTATTAATTCAAATCTGTACATGGGGTTCTACATACAATTTCTCTGCTTTCTCTCCTCTTCTGAATGTTCTTCCCTTTTGTTACAATGTACAAAGGAGGGTGTCTATATCCATTTTCCCTCTCGAAAATTGAAACTATCAAATCTACAAATAAATTCCTATCTAACAACATTAAATCTATTAAATGCCTTCCTATCTACTAAGGAGGAGAGCTTAAAGGCTCAAGGTCCCCTTTACAATACAAGTGCGCTTCTTTAAACATGACTTCATTAAAGAGCGGTGCAACAACTTCCAAAGCATTTCAAAATTTGTATAGGCGCTGTCCAGCTGTCTTTTCTGCTCCACACGCTGGCTCGCTTGATGAGTGAGCGATGCTCCTGCATCATACTCCTCGTCTTGAAAACTTTCATGGGCTCCTGTCCATGAGCTCCTGCACAGTCTGTCCATGCTTTTGTATTGTTGCTTCATTTTCCCAGCTAGCATCTTCGATTGGGTCATTCTTCCATTTCACCAGGTACTCGAAGTACTGCTTCCGCCTGGTCTTCTTTCCTATTCGCTTGTCGAGTATGCACTCCATCTGCGGTTTCTCTGCAACTGGTAATTGCTTCTGCCACTGGATCACCGGTTCCTCAGTTCCGGTCTCTTCTCCTCCATCCTTGTATGGGTATAAATCCGAAACATTAAATATCGGAGATATCCCAATGCCATCAGGCAATTCAATCTCATAAGCATTCTCCCCGAATTTCTTCAGGACTTTACATGGCCCAATTTTCTTCATCTTCATCTTATGGTATGTTCCCCTTGGGAACCTTTCCTTCCTCAAATGTTCCAGAACCAAATCACCAACTTTGAATTGAATTTGTCTCTTCCATTGATCGGATCTACGCTTGTACTCCTAATTTTCATCCATCAGTCATTGCTTCACCCTGTCGTGAAGTTCTTGCATCGCTTCAGCGAATTCTTCTGCGCTCGCACTGCTAGTCGCAGCTTGTTCTGACTCCCTGAGTTCAGAAACTCCTCTCAGTTGTGTCCCATACACGATCTGGAATGGGCTTTTGCCTGTACTTTGATTCACTGAATCATTGTATGCAAACTCTGCCTGTGGTAATATCTGGTCCCAACTACCATGGTGCTCCATCAACAAGGTTCTCAGCAAGTCTCCGAGACTTCTATTGACCACTTCCGTCTGCCCATCCGTCTGTGGATGGTAAGCTAAAATAAACGCTAAGTTTGTCCCTAGCTTCTTCCATAGCGTCCTCCAAAAATGACCTATGAATTTGGTATCCCTATCCGAGACTATGCTTCTCAGCAATCCATGAAGTCTAACAATTTCTTTGAAAAACAAGTTTGCGATGTGGGTTGCATCACTGGTCTTTTGACACGGAATAAAATGTGCCATTTTCAAAAATTTGTCCACCACCACAAAGATGGAATCAACCCCTCTTTGTGTTCTTAGAAATCCCAATACAAAGTCCATGCTAATTGCCTCCCATGGTCTCTCTGGTATGGGCAATGATTGATAAAAACCCATGTTCTGCTTCCAACCTTTAGAATGCTAACAAATTCGACATCTATCAAAAAACCTCTTGACATCTGCTCGCATGCCCAGCCAAAAATACGATTCGCTCAACTTCATGAATGTTTTTTCATGTCCAAAATGACCTACTAATCCTCCACTGTGCTTCTCTTTCAACAAGTTCTCCCTCATGGATCAATTCAGAATGCACAGTTGATTGCCTCTAAACAACAATCCCTCCTGGATCATGTAGTCTATCCATGGGCTTCGATCTCTGAGAACTGGATTCTCAACTGCCTCATAAGCCTCTCCGAAATCTGCATCACTTGCATACATGTCCCTCAAGTTTTCAAAACCTAATGTTTTGACTCGGAACTTCTGCAACAGCAAACATTTCCTGCTCAAAGCATCAGCCACTTTGTTAGTAATTCCTGAAATGTGTTTAATTACAAATGTGAAATTCTGCATATACTCTACCCATTTTGCATGCTTTTGATTCAACTTCTCCTATTGAATTACAAACTACAATGCATGATTATCACTATACAAAACAAATTCCTTTGGGATCAAGTAATGCCTCCACTTCTTCAATGCCTGTATGATAGCATAAAATTATTTATCATACGTGGAGTATTTCAACTTTTCTTCATCCAGCTTCTCGCTGTAATATGAAATTGGCCTGTCATCCTAACTCAAGACCCCTCCTATGGCATAGCCACTCGCGTCACACTTCACTTGAAATGTCTTCTTGAAATCCGACAACACTAACACCAGTTGCTCTGTTATCTTCTGCTTCAACAGATTGAAGCTCTTCTCAGCCTCGGCTGTCCAGTGAAAAGTATTATGTCACTTCTTCACTGTGTCCATCATCGTGGCACTAATTCCACTGAAATTCCGAATGAATTTTCGGTAGAAACTAGCCAAACCATGGAAACTCCTCACCTCGAAAACATTTCTCGGTGATGGCCAATTCTTAATCACTTCTACCTTTTCTGGATCCATTTTCAACTCATTCGCTGATATGACAAAACCCAAATAAATGAGCTCTGTCTTCATGAAGGAGCACTTCTTCATGTTTTCCAACAACTTCTCCTACTGCAGTCTTCTCATCACAATGGCCAAATGCTTTAAATGCTTAGCCTTAGTCTTGCTGAAAATCAATATATCATCCAGATATACAACTACAAACTTCCCGATGAACTCCCTCAGGACTTCATTCATCAGCCTCATGAATGTGCTCGGCGCGTTCATCAAGCCAAATGGCATGACTATCCATTCATACAAACCTTCATTTTTCTTGAATGCTGTCTTCCATTCATCACCTTCCCTCATGCGAATCTAGTGATATCCTCTCTTCAGATCAATCTTCGAAAAATAATTTTCCCCACTCAGGCAATCCATCAGATCATCCATTCTTGGTAGTGGAAATCTGTACCAGATGGTAATTTTGTTTATCGCTCTGGAGTCTGTACACATCCTCCAGCCTCCATCCTTCTTCGGACTTAGCACTGTTGGAACAGCACACGGACTTAGACTCTCCCTGACCAATCTTTTATCCAGCAGCTCCTGTACCTGCCTCTTGACCTCCTCATTTTCCTGTCGCGTCAGTCTGTACGTAGCCTTATTCGGCAAACTTGCTCCTGGTATGAAGTCGATGTGATGACTCACACTCCTCATCAGTGGCAACGAACGAGGTAATTCATCCATGATGATGTCAGGGAACTCTCCCAGCAGTTCCTAAATCTCCTCTGGTAAGTCGTCCACTCTTGTGCTAGTCAGGACAATTCTCGGCTTCCTGACCATAAAGAATTGTGGATCTTCTTTCTTCTCCATCTCTGTGAAAAGCTCCTTCCCACTCATGAGAAGTATTGTATTTCTTACTTCCGGTTTCACTTCTTTATCTTTTATCGGAAGCAATCTGTGTGTCCTCCCATCCTTCTCCAAAGTATATGTGTTCATCCTCCCATCATGAACCACATTTCGGTCATACAGCCATGGTCTCCCCAATAATACATGACAGACATCCATGGGAATGACATCACATTGGACTTTATCCTTATATTCACCCATTTTGAATTCAACTAAACATTCTTTAGTGACACTCACCTGATGTCCTTTTTGCAGCCATGATACTTTGTATGGACTCAGGTGATCAGTTGTCTCCAGCTCTAATTTCTCCACCATCTCAGTTGAAACGAGATTGTCTGTGCTTCCACTGTCCACAATAACCTTGCATTTCCAGCCCATGGTCTTGCATGTGGTTCTGAACAGTCTGGTCCTCTAAGTTGTGTCCTCCATCTCTTTCTCGGGTGTCAAGAGAACTTTGTGCATTGTCAGGGACTTCCCACTTCCGCTATCTTCATCCTCAACATCACTCCTCTGCGCTTCAGTGATGTGAGCTTCTCCTCTGTCCATTTTCCTATCTGGACAATCAATGGAGCATCGCTCACTCATCAAGCGAGCCAGTGCATGGAGTAGAAAAGACAGCTGGACAATGCCTATACAAATTTTGAAATGCTTTGGAAGTTGTTGCGCCGCTCTTTAATGAAGTCATGTTTAAAGAAGCACACTTGTATTGTAAAGGGGACCTTAAGCCTTTAAGCTCTCGTCCTTAGTAGATAGGAAGGCATTTAATAGATTTAATGTTGTTAGATAGGAATTTAATTGTAGATTTGATAGTTTCAGTTTTCGAGAGGGAAAACGGATATAGACACCCTCCTTTGTACATTGTAACAAAAGGGAAGAACATTCAGAAGAGGAGAGAAAGCAGAGAAATTGTATGTAGAACCCCATGTACAGATTTGAATTAATAGAAAGAAGTCTTTGATTCAATTTCATGGCTGGTTTCATTTCTCTGTGTATGTTGTTTATGTGCTCATAAATGTTTGTTTTCTGGTCATACATTTGCTTTAATATGCTGTGTATGTGATCTCATAGTTGAATTGAAGTCTATGAGAGTAAGGAGTTAGTTTCAATTGTTTCTCTGTTCTGAACCAGAGATTCCTGCATAGAGTGCAGTGGAATTTATCCGCAAGGAGTGCGTGACTGCAGGGTTCAGATAGAGGTGACTTTTGTTCTAAGTTCTCAGGAGTGCAGGTTAGGCACCAGAGTCGTGTAAGGTGTGCACAGACTAGAAGAAGTCTCAGTTGTGAATTTGAGCAGGGAGCTAAGGAATGTTGTTGCAGGAAGTGCACAGAGCCTGGAATAATTCAACTCTTTGAGAGCTATTGGAGGTCGAGCGCGAGAAGCATTTGCAAAGTCTTTGAGGGAGTCAGAGTTGACAAGCTCCGAAGGGATAGTTCCGCGTGATACTATGGGAATAGGCCAAGGAGAAGGTTCGTGCCGAGGAAGGTTTTGAGTAGAAGCTGCAAGGGAAGGTTTGGAGAACAGGTTTCAACAGCAGAGTAATTAGTTGTTTTAAAAGAAGCATCAAGGAGGAGGAGTCGACGGTTAGGATTCCCAAGCAAGATTGGTGAAGTCCCGACAACCGCTAGATTGTGAGGAGAGTTGCGCAGGGTTTAAACGTGGGCGCATAGGAAGGAGAGTCATTGGGACTCGACTCATCAGGATATCGGGGTTTCCGTGGTCGTGGGACTCTCATATGACGAAATCGCGATTAGCGATTTCCCGAGAAAATCAGGGCCATTGATCTCAGTGGAGGCACGTGGCGCAAGATCCCGGAGAGTCAGGGCTCGGCACTTTGGAACCCTTGGTGTCGAAAGAACCACAGAGAAATAGCAAAACTCCAAGCTTCGAAGGGTCCCACTGCTATAGTGGTTGGAGTTGACAGGTGTCGCGCATATCGGGGTTCAGGACTTGAAAGGTCCTGTGGATCGTGGCAATAGAAATTGAGAATTATCAAAACACTATTTCCCGATTTACTTGGAAGGCATGGGGTCCAGGCGACAGCTCAGAGGACAGGTGGCATCGCATATCGGGACTCGGGGAATTGTGAGGTGAGTGTTTTGGGACCTCATGAATACCAATCTCCCGACGGGAAAATTCCTGACGAGGAGCGAGGCAGCCATGAGCAAATAGTTATTGGGGTTCGGGGAATTGAAAGACCCGATCTCGTGAGTGCTGAATTCACGAAATCATGAATTTTGATTTCCCGATTTGGAAGGGAGATCAGTGGAGAGGTGTTGTGGGTAAAGAACTTCCGACGGGGAAGTTGAAGGGCATTTTAGCTCTTCGGGCCAAAGTTAGAGAAGGTCCTGGTAGAAGCGGATGGGCACTGGGTGACGTCTGCACCAGTGATTGTTGCCAGGAATTTTGGATTTATTAGATAGTTTGATTTACTCAACAGATTAAAAATTTTAATAGTTATCTAGTTAAACTTCAATACCGTTCATGATGTTGACCGCGTCTTAGACTTTAAAGTTGGGTAAAATGTAATAATTATAGCGCTATACAATACTATGGTTAATATGGTTATATATTGGTAATTGCTAAATTTGATTGTATTTAATTCATAATGTAGACTTGTATTTAGTTTGCAATTTAGGCTTGCATTTAATTTGCAGTCAGACTTGTATTTAATTGGTAATCTAGACTGGTATCTAACTCCAATTTGTATCTAATTTATAATGTACACTTGTATTTAGTTTGCAATTTAGGCTTGCATTTAATTTGCAGTTAGACTTGTATTCAATTGGTAATCAAGACTGGTATATAACTCAAACTTGTATCTAATTTATAATTTAGACTTGTATTTAACTTGTAGTCTAGACTTGTATCTATTCTAGATGTGTATCTAAGTTGTAAATTAGACTTGTATTTAATGTTAAATTAAATTTGTAATTTATTGACTAATTGTAGTTTAGACTTGCCAGTTAGATTGGTAACTAATGTTAAATTAAATTGTATTATTGACAATTTAGACTTGATTAAGGATGGGATTGTTGGTGAAGTCATGTATTAGCTTGCGCTTCTTTTTGAATGGCATCATCTTATATCTTGTCGATCTGTAGCTTGGAGCGTGGGTGTAGTCCTCTTGTTAGTATTCGGCTCCTAGCATGTCGGAAGTATCTAGAGTCCTTGATCCAGGTAGGATGTGTCACGCCAAGGTTATAGATGTGCCTATCACCTAAGGACGACATGATTCCTGATGAGGGAATCATTGCATGCCCTAAGGGATAGAGGTGAAGGATAACTTGGCCAAGGTATGTGCTTTTTGTGTGGGTGTTGTTGATGGATGTAATTTGTTGTTAGTTCTTAGGTTGTAATGCCTTCATGCATTTGGTTCATGCGCCTTGAGGTTCTAGTCATTGGTCGTTAAGGTCGTTGTGTCAAGAGGGGGATGTTGTCCCTTAGCTCGTAGGTGTGGTCTTGGTTGCGTCGGGCAGATAGTTGTTTCTCCTTGTTGTTTACGTATGTTTATCTCAGTTGCTCTTATGCCAGGGCATGGATTCGTAGTTGTATGTTGCCTGTTGAATGGGTGCGGTGTTCATCGTAAGATGTGTTGTTTAGCTATAATCGTTGTTGTCGTCCCGTTAATATATATATATATATATATATGTGTGTGTG
>JZKD02S0554114.1:219037-229962 GCA_000966675.3 Picea glauca | reverse complement strand
CATGTGCCACTTTCTTAAAAACATCGTAATGGTATTCCATCTTCAATTATTCATTCATGATCGACTTTGGACATTTTCCATTTTCTAATTTTTTTTTTTTGATTGAACTTCTATTAACTTTCTACGTGTTGCACATACCAAATGACTATATTGACAACTTGTGACATATGTCTGGTAGTCTTGAAAGTGAACATGAGTATCAGTTTGATGGGTTTCTTGAAAAAAATATCCTTTCAACACAATGGATCCTCTTTCATATATAAAACCATTATCATCAAAATCTTCTAATAGCCTCATATTTTGTTCTGTGCATCACATCAAATAATATTTCACATTTTCAGTGTTTCTTATAGGTGCAACCATGGTAAAAACATCTCTTGCAAATAATTGGATATATTGGACAACAAATAGTTTGTGGTAGATTATCACAAAAGTACATATAGAAGTTATTTGAAAAAATTTAAACATAAAAATTACCTTCTCTAACAAGATTAGAAAATGTATTTCCATCTACTGACGCTATAGTTTCATTTGATTCCATATCCTATGAGCTTGCAAGTGTCATTTTCCCTTTTATATTAAGTTTAGTATGTCTACAAGCTTTAACAAATCCTAGATTTTTTGTTTTCGCAAATATCTATGGATTATGTGTCCTATATGCAAACTGAACAAAAATAAGACTCATTTCTTCTATTGAATGCAAACACATTTTGAAAACGTTTTGTTTTAACTGAATGTATTTTTTGTGTCCCAGGTATTGTACTGGCATCATATGAGTTTGATCTATTTACATTTTGGATTCCAACATACCAAAAAAACCTGCACAAGACAATAACTTTTTAACTTGAAATCTCTCAAGAAAATGATTGAATTTTGAATATAAATTTGAACACGTTCAAATAAAAATATCCTGTGTACATATGTAACATTTATATATAGACACATCTGTGCACATCCCTTGATGGATTGTATTAATTTCTTAGCACCATTTTGCACCATTCAACAACTTGTTCAGCGGATTCAAATCGATCGGCATGAGGGTTCATCTGATACCTTCTAAGTGCTCATTTTACACATGCCCCTGCACCGTCGTGCTCTCCTTTTCCATGACCAGTCTCAAAAAAATTCCAACAATGTGTAATGATTATTTTTTTATGAAGATGACATAACCAATAAAATGATCATGAATATTTGAACTGACCCGCACACCCATCTTACTATATCCAATGTCGATCAAATCCAATTTCACATTCTTTCAATGAATCATAAAATGTATCAAAACAATGTTGTACATAATGTGTGTCGTGTGCTCGATCATCACTTATATAAAAGTGATATTCTTTAATAACATGTTGATTATCGTTGGTGCTTTCTATGTTATCACGACTTCGTTGAGCATGTCTATATAGAACGTGGACAAATATCGTGACTTGATCGGAATGATAATATTCACTCTGTATTTCTTTTTGTGCAACGAACGTGTAATTCTCTGCAAAATCAGCTACAGATAAAATTTTCCCTGGTGACAACACTTCACGGGATTGTTTGAATTGTAGATCTTTCCATCGAGCTCTATGTGAATTCTTGGTGTATTTATAAATTTCTTCCTCAAACTTCTTCAAAAAATCTATCACACTGATTTTATCTACCTTCAAATCAATCCTTTTGGAAATAACATTTGAAGAATGTGGAGTCATGTTGTTGATATATTCATATCTCTTCCAATTGACTGTTATATTAGAAAATGATTGATCATTCATATCAATATGATACTTTGAATGAAACGAACTTATATTTCCACAACAATCACATTATTTCCACCAACACATTTTTTTTTGTAAAAGAAATCATCATCTTCTCTTTCACATAGAATTTCAGATATAAAAACACGGAATGTGGAAGGAGGATTTGAACCTAGCCATAAATTTTTACCAAAATCAAAAAATGTGTTATAATACAACTCAAATTCCACATGATAACGACAACAACATGTGTCACGAACAATGATGGGTCTAACAAACCATGGTTATTGTTGCACAAATGTATTGATGGAAATTTAATCACTCTACGTGCAACACCGACATTTGTTTTTCAAGATTTTCCAAAATCTTTTAATACACTAGTTATATTTTCAAAGACATTCGATTTCACCTTTGTATCCTTTGTCGACTTTTGAATACCCAATAATGATGTAGCTTCATTTAACTTTCTTGAATTCATTAGATAGAATAAAATTTGAGCTTGTACTGTTACCGATTCATATTTGAAAAAAGTATTATACATATTCTTAGTTCGATATCTTATATAATGCTTATCTTTTTTCTTCCTAAATTTGTCAGTATCAACATTTTCTAATATTTCATCATCAATGTTGATAGATTCTCCTACATATTTCAATTTAACGTTTATATTAAAAAAAAAAACCTGAAAATAAATTCACTAAACTATATATACAAGTGTTCATCTTGTATTATCTAAATTTATGTACATACCTGTAGGTGATTCATCTTTTGCTTCAATTTCGGTTTCAATGTCTTCTGCTTCCATTTCTGTTTCAATGCCTTCTTCTTCAATTTCGGTTTCAACGTTTTCTTCGACATTATGAGACAAATATATTTATGTTTTTTGAAAAATACCAAATTGTAATTACAATCAATTATATTATTTACAAAAATTTTAATTTGAATTCTATACTTTTTGAATACAGTCCCAATGTGTGTCATGTGCTCGATCATCATATGCGCATGCATACCTATTTGAACTTCTTCTTGTTGAAAATCTCTATTTACATTATCATCGTTTCTTTCTTCAATATTTGCACGTTCTCATTTCTTTTTCCAATAATGCTCTTTCCTTTGTTCGTTTTGGAGAGTATCATCTCGAGTGCAATCAAATTTTCTCTTGTGCAAAATTTTGTTTCCCATGACTTTTACAATTATCTGTAAAAGATATGTTCAACAAAGACTTCACCTTGAAAAAATGCTCAACATTTATCTTTCAACATATAAATTTTTATTCCAATAAAAACTTGAACAAACATCAACTACCTTATTAAAAAACAAAACTAAAAGATGATTTGAAACTTTGTTTAGGTGCTCTAGAAAACCATCATGTATCGATATTGATCCTCCGATTAAGCCTATGGACTAGAGGGAAGAAATAAAGAAAGAAAAGAATACAACTACAATCAATAATAGAAATGCTTTGAAATCCCTATCCCTGATCTCATATATGTTCGTCCATCCGATGAATTGTGTTAAATGTGTTCGGATGAAAGCGTATTTATACGATTTGGCGAGAAATGAAACGATACAATGTGTCTTTTCATTTTTTCCGACTGACGAAATTCTCTCAACAATCTTTCAGCTGAAACAAGGTTTTTTCGGCTGAAAACCTTGGAAACTATTTAGTTTTTATGGTTTCCATTAGAATTTTTGTTTTCGGCTGAAATATTATTGTTTTGGACGAAATATTATTTCGGCTGAAAACTAAAAATTGGTATTGTATTCAGAAACCAGAGAATTTCCCCAAGCTTACATGAACTTCGAAGGTTGCAGACTCCTGCAAATACTCATAATTTGGTTTTGAAAATGACACGAACATTTGAAAAATTGAATCTACTTTCAATTCCTATAATTTGTTTTCATTTTCATTATTTTTATCTATTTTTATTAAAAAAAATTAAAAAATCACTCCATAATAGTTTCAACATACATTATGATTCAGTGAAATGAGATATTTGTATCTGTAAAAATATATAGTGAAAAATTTAGAAAAATTTATATTCATAATCCTTAAATTGTTCTTTTCAAAAGGGTATATTTAGATTTTACTTTTAAGTAACAATTTAAGATAGATACAAAGTGTAGAAAAACATGTGTTTAAAATATGCAACGTTTTCAGCGTGGTCAACTTCAAAAAATTCTAGAAATTATAATATTTATCCGTTAGATTCAAAATTATAGTCATAATAAAATAAAGTGTTTGTAGATTGTTGCAGTATATTTCGTTTCTTAAAAACATAAGTTTAATAATAGATACATTGTTGTGGGAAAAAATAACTCGTTATCATTCCTTCCATGTTTAAGGAACATACTGTTAAACAAATGTCAAATTGACATATCAAATATCGATAAAAAAAAATTAAAAATAGTCATTCGAAAGCTAGCAAAATTATTCACAAGTTTTATTTTTACTGTAAAGTGAAATTCTAAATAAAAAAAACACTTTTGTATGCCAGAAGTTGAAGAACTTGTGAAAATACAAATTTTTTTCTCATAAAACAAGCAAAAGTGTTACCCATCTTCATGATTTTACCCAGAAGCTCTCTTTCGTATATGCACATTTTGTCTTTCGTATATGCGCATTTTGGCTTCTGTAAATGCGCATTTACGGAAACCAAAATGCACATATACGGAAGAGATATTTATGGAAGCCAAAATGTGCATATACGTAAGCTCTCTTCCATATATGCGCATGTTGGCTTCCGTAAATGAGCATTGTTTCCTTTCGTAAATGTGCGCATATAAAGAAGCTCTCTTCTGTATATACACATTTTGTCTTCCACATATGCACATTTACAAAATCTCTCTTTATTATATAGATCTTTCGTATATGTGCATTTGGCTTTCGTAAATGTGCATATACAGAAGTCAAAATGATATATAGAAGCTCTCTTCCATATATGCACATTTTGGCTTCTGTATATGCATATTGTTTCCTTCCATAAATGTGCATATACGCAAGTCAAAATGCACATATACGGAAGACAACTTTCGTATATGCACATTTTGGCTTCCGTATATGTACATTTACGGAAACAAAAATGCGCATATACGGAAGCTATATTTTGTATATGTGCATTCTATCTTTCGTATATGCACATTTTGGCTTCCGTAAATGCGCATATATGGAAGCTATATATACGAAAGAGATCATCTGTATATGATCCAGGTGGATCATCTTAAAATTCGATAGAGTTAAAGTATTCAAATAGAAAACTAAAGCTTACAAAGTGGAAGAGCTCGTCAACAGCTATCTAGTGATGTTCGTTTCAGGCAAAATGGCTTCCAGGTGACAAAGATATGAACAGTTGAAGTTCTGTCAAAGTTGGTGGAATATGGCTAGAAATAGTTTACAAATGGTTTACAAAAAAGGAGGTAGTTGAAGTTCCATCAAAGCTGATGAAATATGGCTAGAAATAGTTTACAAATGGTTTACAAAAAAAGGGGTAGTTGAAGTTCTATCAAAATTGGTGAAATATGGCTAGAAATAGTTTAAAAAAAAGGGGGTGGTCAAGGGCCTATCCCTTGACCTTGCCAACACCGAGGCATCCCCTTGGTATTTTTATGTATTTAAAACCATATGTTAAAAACCCAAAACATAAACCAAATGTCAAAAACCCAAAGCACATGTTATAATATCAAAAACCATATAACAAAACCCAAAATATGAATGTGATTTTATAAAGCGCAACATATAATATAATGGTTTTTTAATCATAAAAAAACATATGTTTAAAACACATGTAATACATACCATATGTTCAAACTATAGTGCGCCAACCATAAAACATGGATATATATGTTGAACTATAACCAAAGTCCAAAAGTTAATGCGCCCAAAATTTTGTTGGAACTAAAACTATACCATATACATATTATGACATGTAATATAACAAATCGCGCAAGGAGGGGAGGCCCGCTGGTTTAACCCCAGGACTTCCGCCCCCCCAAACCATTATAACCACTTCCACTACCAATGCACCATCGCCTTGGGATGTAGCAGGATATGGCGCACATTCCTTAAACTTTGAAGAGATGCGGGGATTTTGGAGGGCACGTGGCCCATAACTTGCGCCCCCAAAACTATCATTGTTTATTATTTAAATGGGGTTTTTGCACGCATCCCGGGGAAAGAATGAGTTTTGATGTAGGTAGATATAGGCACGTAGATCGAGGTGATGCTGCACAGTGACTGAAGTGAATTTGCACGTAGAGCGAGGTGGTATTTTCACATAGTTCGAGGTGGTACAGAATTGGCACACATCCCGAGGCTGTACGGACTATACAATCAGGGGCAGATTGGGAATAGTGCCAAAAAGGGTAGTGGGAGTCTAGTTTCAGAAATAGATCGAGTTTATACTCAAAAGTCTCGATTTTTCACGAGGATTCCAGATACAACTTTAGTTTTTGCATTCAAGCATCTAGAAAGAAAAGTGCTCGCAATATATTCCAGATACACAGAAAGGTATCCATGTTCATACTTAAAAGTCTCAGAATTTCATCTTGCAGCTGTTGTTGAAGTTTGTTACTGTATATGACAGACAGAACTCAAAAATCACTTTGTAAGCATTTGAATACTTAATCTATCGGCCTTCCCATTTGGAAAGTGGTCTGGAGAGGTAGCTAGGAAGTTTGGTGAACTCCGTTACCAATTCTTGTTCTTAGATAGTATGCTTACATGTTTATGTGTGATGAAATTTCTTTAATTTTGCATTCATAAAGATGGTTAACAATTAAGAAATTCACATGCAAGTAATGGTTAAAGATCAAGTAAAAATTTCAAATCAGTGTATGCGCATTTTGGCTTCCGTAAATGTGGATATACAAAAGCCAAAATGCGCATATACGGAAGAGAGTTTTCGTATATGTGCATTTTGGCTTCTGTATATGCGAATTTATGAAAGCCAAAATGTGCATATACGGAAGAGAGCTTTCGCAAATGTGCATATACGGAAGAAAAATGTGCATACACAAAATTATGACCCCACGAAATATGAACCCAAGAACTGTGACCTCTTGAACTATGAAATTATGACCCCATGAAATATGAACCCAAGAACTATGACCTCTCGGACTATGACCATGGTCACCATGTTCTATCACACAGTATGCAATAAATTGTATGATCGTTGTCGTAGAAGATTAAATTAAATGGCGAACATGATGGGCATATGCATTAATTGATATGACAAGGTTTGTGTGGTGACTACAAACATGTACTTGTGTTGTCGAGTTGAAACAATATGGATATGTATCATTTGATGAAATCAATTTGATTCTGGCGCAAGAGTTGGAAGCTCAAAATTAATTAAAGCAATAACTAATTTGTCAATCTCTCCTATAATTGCACACAATTAATAAATACCCTTGATAATTATTTTTATGACAAGTGCCAAAAATCTTCAAACGTAATACATTATCTAATTTTAGTCTACACTTGTCCCCTCCAAATTTCATATGACAAGGTTTGTTTTAAGTTTTGGATTTTTTTTTTATCAATTTTTTATCATTTCATTATTTTATAAGATTTACTCTAAATGTATTATATTTTGGATTTTTAGATGGTATTATTTTTTAAAAATTTTGTTTGAAATTCAAACAAGAATTATTGAAAATGTACATTTGATTTGTTAAATTTATATAATTTAGTATTTCATAACACTAAATTCATTTATATATTAGAAAATGCAAATGGCATAATCTAATTTTAATAATAATTACTTGAAATTGTATATTTGATTTGTTAAATTTACATAATTTAACATTTCATAATACTAAATCCATTTATACATTAGAAAATGAAAATTTCACCATATAATTTTAATAATTAATTGAAAAAATCAAAACTTACAAACATTTAAATTACATCATTTTTATACAACAAAAACAAAACACTTTTATAACATAAACACTATTAGTTTTTAGAACCACATAAATTTATATAATCAAAATTAAGGTTACCTACAACATCCAAGTTTTTATATAATTAAAATTAACTTTACCCAAAACATCCAAGTTTGTAGGAACACATAAATTTGTATAATTAAATTAAAAACATTAAATTTTATTTTTTTAATAAAATTATAAACGGTTATGAATTTAAAGAATTTAAACATTTTGTATAAAAAGAATTTAAACATTTTGTATAAAAGAATTATATATAGACAGTTAGTCTTAATAATGATTGCAAGATATATTTGTTTTGTTTTTTTACTCATTTGAGACATCTAGCAAGAATAAGAGTACCTCTTGAAAATCACCAACAAAACATTTTAAATGATATGAGTTTTTTAAAATAATAATGATGATTTAATTTATATTCATTAATAAAAAACAATAATAGTTATAAGTGAGTTATGACAATTTTTACCACCTTTAAATTAAAAAAAATATCGAATTTAATTTTCAAAATATTCAATAAAAAATCATAGAAAAATTCAAACTAATTAATTTAATTCATTGATATCAAGAATAAGGAACAAATATACCCCTTGTGCTTTCGGTAAAAGAACATTTAATTAATGTCAATGAATCTCAATCAAAATTGATATCAATGAAGAATAGTGAACAAAGATACCCCTCCTCCTTTGGAAAAAAAAAACATTTAATTAGTTTCATTGAATATCAATCATTCATGGTAATTTCATCTTATTAATTCAAAATAATCTTTGAAAATCATGTCAAAAGAAGAGGTGTTGTAAGGCTTTGTGTTAATTTTTTTATGATATGTTCACAATCAAGTCTTTAAATTCAAATTTAGTAAAATTTTGATGACTTTTATTTATTTTTTATGTTTTATGTATATTTATGAGTGTCCAATTTATTATTTCGTGTTGTGTTTTTATATGTAAATTTCACCATTATAAATTTTCATAAGGTTTATAATTTGATTATACAATTTTTTATAATAGAAAATCAACAAACAAAAAAACCTCAAATTCATAATAATAAACATTCTAGTCAAGATTCTCTACAACTTGTATTATCAAAACAAAATACTCTTGAATGTTACATAATATATATTGAATTAAATATTTTTGAATATTGCATTAGCTCCAAAATAAGATTTTAAACAGTTTCACTCACCTAACATTTGGAGTAGGCTAACTCAGGAGCAATCTTCCCCCCGAGCCTACTCCCTCTGGCAAGTAGCTTTCCGCTTTCTGGTGACTCCCCGTTTGTGTTGTGGCACTATCCCCCAGATAAGAACCTCATCACCCCATGGCATGCATCATCGGCCAATGATCCCTCCTCACCATGTACTTAGACCATCCCGTCATTTTAATTAATTGCAACTATAGGTTGGTAGATGGACAAGGGCATGCTTCGAAACCAAATTCAATTTTGAATGTTCAAATGAGAGGAAAGCAATTTTGCGCCCATTCCCCATTTGAAATTTGACTACCGGCAAAGTAGGAGATGTCGCGGGTGGAGGAGGAGTATTGTTTGAGCGAGTATTTGTTTTAAGCCACTGATGATCAACTCTAGAGGCCTCAGAGTCCTTTGCAAAATGCAAAAGATCTCATTAATAATTTGGTCATTGTTGTTGTACTATATGATGCCTCATTACTCTTCTCATTATCTGGTGCTCATGTTGTCAATGGTGGACTTACTATGTATGAGTGAGGCCGTGAATGGTCCAAACATAAGAGATATCTTGGCGGGAAAGGAGTTTCAAGTATCGATGGGGAAATCATGGAAGGAGAGCTTCTCAGGGAATGATTTTTAAGAAGTTAGAGGATGATGGGTTTACGCCGATTCAAACAATCCAACATTGTGAAAAGTTCAACATGCAAACACACAACATTCCACCCAACAACTATCGCCACTACTCAGAGTGACTACTCTTTTCTCTATGTAGCCATCAAATAATTGGCTAATTTTACATTCTTGAATTGATACATATGATGTTTTTCCATACACAATGCCCATTTTGCCAATGCGAATTGATGTTTGTAATTGCAGGCAACAAAACAGAACTTTATAATCATGAGAAATACGATGTGCCAACAGAAGAGGGTAGGAATTACATGGTGGTGGAAGACTTCCACACTCACCCATTCCTGGGACAGAGGCAAAGGCCATACTTAGACGACGTGAGCAAATCATATGAGAGAGGAGTGTCAGGGATTGTGGTGTGGTGTGCAGGCGTGTTCTACTATGGCCCTCAGAGCTTCCATGGATGGTCCTATTGGTTATCCTTAGACTTTTGGCTAGCTATAAGGGGAAGAAAGAAGTCAGATTCAGTGACAACACAATCGATTCTGAAGGTCGATGAAAACCATAATCGTCTATCTATGTCTGTCTATGTTGTAAGTAGGTAACGTCGAATTCTAGTACATGTTCAGTTCTGGGTGTAGTGGTGTGGTTGTGGCTCTGGGTATGAGAAATAATGTAAGAGGACATGGACTTATAATGGCCATATGTGTTGTGTATGAAATAAAATATTAACTTCTTGAATAACGCTCGTGAATAATTTTTGTGTTGTGAATAAAGCTCGTGAATCTTCGAATACGTGTTTGTGATCACTGGGTGTTATGAATAACTCTCTTGATTCTATGAATAAGTAGTCAAGATTTTGTTAAGTTGTATTCTTGTTAGTATCTTATGTTAATTTGGTCCTTCAAAATGCAATCATTAAAGAAATTTAATCAAAATTTTACATATCAATTCATCACCCTGATATTTTTAATTTATAAAATTATCTTCATTTTCTAATAGTTATCATATATAATTAAGGTGATTTACTGATAGTTTTTATACATATCAATCCATCACCGTGATATTTTTAATTTATAAAATTATCTTCATTTTCTAATAGTTATAATATATATAATTGAGATGATTTAATGATAGTTTTTATATGATTCGTTGTATCTATAATATGCTATATGATTTGTTTTGTTTTATTTATAGTAATAAAGTGTTTTATAATTTAATATAGTTATATATTTACTTGAAATATCTTAAAAAATAAAATAACATATATTTATATAAAATTTAGATTTATTAAGTAATGAATATATAAATTTTTTTATCATTAATTCTATATCATGTATTATGGTGTAACCATAAAAAAAAAATAGACCTCAAAAAAATTGATTTTCTCAATGTTTATGTTTAATAAATTTGAGTTTAAAA
>JZKD02S0554114.1:189768-206249 GCA_000966675.3 Picea glauca | reverse complement strand
GGGGGTCCGGAATTGGATGTGGTGCATGGATTATATTAGTCGTGGGTGTGAATGGCTGTAGTGTATAGAATGTGTGTGGGAATTAAGGTGGGTTGGAGTGTAAGGGTTAGTGGGGAGTGATGTAAGGAAATGGGTAGTGGAGGTAGGTGGGGTAGGAGTAATGGCATGGGGGCGTGATGACTCCTCATTGGCTCCTGCTGTGCTAGTGCTACATTAAATATTCTGAACTCTTGCAGGCCCACAATACAGACTTGTTGTTTGCCATCTTAAATTATGAAAATCTTCCTCCTTTCTCTAAGTAGATCATAAAGCTTGCCACCATAAATTTCAAAGAAACTGAAGCATAATTGATATCCTTGGTCTTTGTCAACTTGATCCATTAATCTCAGAATATCTTGGGAGGTCTTCAGTGGCAGGGGCTGCATGGTAAAAGTCTTTCTGCTGCCTGTTTGCCCATATGCAAAGCATGTTTCTTTAGCCCGTTGAAATATTGTCGGAACAATGGGCTTAACAGTCACTCTATACACTTCATCATTAGATACTTGGTCATCTAACACTGCATCAAAACAAATTCATGTTTCTCAACATATGCAGTCAAGTCCACCTTAATCTTAGTCCCGTGAACTTGYGGTTTCTTGCTCGCGCTCACCTATCATATCGGTTATCAGGACARCAACTACACCGTCTGGAATTTCTTCCTCTCCCTTTACTYTSTTTGCAACTAAGATTWCTTTCCAAKCTATGAMAGTCAAAGTAATCATGATGACAATGTTGCGTTTCAGATCTGCAAACAGGCTTCCAGCATGAAACTTGTCGCTCAATTTCCAACAAATACCAGCGTGCTCCAAAAACTCTGGATGACAACTCATCATCTATTCCCTGCTTAGAGCGAATCATCTCTATTTTCTGCTAATATTGGTGCACATAGCTCTCTTGTCGTGGCTAGCTAAAAAATAGAGAAAAATATTATATGCAGCACCGACCCAAGTTGTCTAAATCACCCCGCCTGTAGTCCTTATAATTTGTGATGATAATGGAAAATCTATGTAAAGCCTTGGAAGAAATCGAAAAATTACAATCAAGCGCAATATATTTTTTGTGTAATCTGCTATAGAATCACCCAAATAGGGAATACCAAACCATAGTATGACCTGAGGTAGGAGCAATACATTAATGAAATCGATCCAGAATCTATTCATCAAGTATCTTGAAGATATCTTTGCAGGGTCTATTACGAGTTCACCCTTCCAAATACTCGAGAAGACGGAGCAACATAAGCATCTCAGAACTCACAATACACACTAACTTTATTTCCCGCTGTAGTTGTATGTTCTATACATGCGCCCTCCTCTGCGTTGGACACCTTTAACTTGGTTCAACACATGGCACGGGTTTTAAATCTATGTTTTGTATATTTTTTATTCTCTGCGGGTGATATCCCACATGCATGTGGTAGACTCACCGTTTGGTGTTTATATATGCCAGCAGTTAAATGTAGTGTCAATGAAATGAGCCCGAGGGTTGGGCTTTGGGGTTTGTTGTTGGTGTTGCACGCTGACTTTGGTTTGTGTTTGCTGTAGGTATATTGGACGATGCTTATACCTTGGTGTCGAGCTTTAGGAGGTTGGCCCGAGGCCAATGTATTTTTTGCTAAAAAATTTTGTTAATTTTTTCACAAAACCTCTGCATAATGCAAAGGCCGAGGGGCCATTTTTAACTTTTTGGCCAAATTTACCAAATTTTGGCAAACCAACAAACTCTGTCTTTGGCCACCAGCATCAAACTTTTACCACTTCGAACCAATCCACTATTCTTTTTGCTAGACAATACATCAAAACTCACTTTGAAGCTTGCACGCCGGGACTCGTTTTATGCTTGGGCAGTGTCGAGCATTTTCCTCTGTAATCGCCATGCATCATGAGCGAATACATTGGCCTGAAAATAAATAACTAATATTCAGAAGATTGATCCCCTATTATATAGGGTTCTAACATAATCCAAGATTAAAATGAATTTTCTATGATGTGTAATAGCTCAAACAATTACATTCTGATTATAAAAGTGTTATAAAATTATGTTCATAAATGTGTTATATAGTTTGGTATAGGTAGAAGAAATCTTTATGTCTATTTCAAATTTGTTAATATTTGTACATTTGTTAATATTTGTACATTTTGATTATAAAAGTGTTATAAAATACTGTGCATAAATGTGTTATATAGTTTGGTACAGGTAGAAGAAATCTTTATGTTTATCTTTATGTTTATTTTAAATTTGTTAAAATTAGTATTTAGATTTTAGATTTGGTATGTGCGCATTTGTTTTGGTCCAGTTTAGATTTAAAGACAATATTTTATTGACTGGTAATAGTTCCAGTCTATTGTTTGACCACATAATTTATTAAGTGGTTTAATTCAAATAAATTTATGCATAGAAATATTTTTCGTTCTTTTAGTTATATTCAAATATTATCCGACAAACCTCATCTTAATATTTTTAATAAATTGTCTTTCTTGTATATATAAATATATTTTTATATTTAAAAATAAATCTCTCTCTCTCTCTCTCTCTCTCTCTCTCTCTCTCTCTCTCTCTCTCTATATATATATATATATATATATATATATATATATATATACATAAAATGGAAAAATTTTAAAACATATATTTTTAATTTTTTTTTTAATAAATTTAAAAATAAAATAGGAAGACAATTTAAAAATTACACGTTTATATGTTCAAATTATACGTGCACAAACAATAAATTTATAAGCAATATGTAATTACTTGAAAATGGGAATTTGATATAGAAATTAATTAATAATGTATAAACAATATGGATTTAGTTAATTTGATGTAGACATTTAACAATCAAATATTAAATTTTTAAATTTGATATAGACATTTAACAATCAAATATTAAGAATAGAGTAAGAATTTAAGTGATTAGTTGCATGAGCAGGCAGCTAGGAGTCGAATCTATTGTCTTTCACTCCAGTGTTAAAGACTTAGATTCAAATGCCTTGCTTTTCCGTGCATAGATAATCTCTTATTAAAATTGGTTGTGACTTGGCCGCGGGGGCCAGCCCTGTGGCCAAGCCATGGGCATGCCCATGGCTTGGCCACATGGATGCCCCCCTGTGGCCAAGTCATAATCATTTCAAACTTTTTGTATTTCATAAAAATTTCGAACTCTCCAATTTTTAATTTCAAACCTTTTTTATTTTATAAAAATTTCAAATCTTTAGGAATTCAATTTATAAATCCATTTTTACATATGTAATAATAGATTATCATAACTTATAAATATTATTTTATAGATTGTTGATTCTGGAATTCATTGCTGTACATTATTGTTTATCTTATAATTTGTAAAGGAATATTTGTGAAATATACATACAATGCAAAATATTTAAAACATATATATGCAATTATTTTTTAATAAATTTAAAAATAAAATAGGAAAACAATTTAAAAACTACTTGTTTATATGTTCAAATTATACACACAAACAATAAATTTATAAACAATATGGATTTACTTAAAAATGGGAATTTGATATATAGACATTAATAAATAATTTATAAACAATATGGATTTAGTTAGTTTGATATATGACATTTAACAATCAAATATTAAGTTTTTAAATTTGATATAGACATTTAAAAATCAAATATTAAGAATAGAGTACTCATTTAAGTGATTAGTCTGTGCCTGAGCAAACGGCCAGGAGCCGAATCTACAGTCTTTCACTCCAGTGTTAAAGACTTAGATTCAAATGCCCTTCTTTTATGTGCATAAATAATCTCTTATTAAAATTGGTTGTGACTTAGCCGTGGGGGGCCAGCCCTGTGGCCAAGCCATGGGCATGCCCACGGCTTGGCCACATGGTCGGCTCCTCTCGACCAACTCACAGTCATTTCAAATGTTTTGTATTTTATAAAAATTTCATAAAAATTTCAAACTGTCCAACTTTTTATTTCAAATGTTTTGTATTTTATAAATATTTCAAATCTTTAGGAATTCAATTTATAAATCCATTTTTACATATGTAATATTAGATTATCATAAGTTTCTTACAAATTTTAGCTTACAAAGTTTCTTACAATGCCTTGTTTACCATTAAATTATATTAACTCTTTCATAAGTTATGTTGTTTTCAATATTTTTGCACTTGATGCTACAAAACATTGGTTGTAGGTTTCTAATAATGTGAATCTATATTATAAAATGTATTCAAAATATTTTGATGATATAAAATATTGGTTGTATGGTTTTAATAATGCAAGTAGATTATAAAGTTTATTCAAAATAATGAAGATATTGAAGGAGTCCTACACATGAAATGATGTCCTTATTAGATGGGATTCTCATATTATAAATAAAATCCATGGGATCCCTTGATCTATAACACCTTTAATACCATTGCAATACTTCTCAACAAGTTAATGCATATGGTATGTTTGTAGCATGTACAAGGATAAAATTCCCTCAATCCCTTAGATACCTTACATTTACGAATGTCAATTTTTCCAAGGAGACAATACCTTTGATTGAAGGAGTCCTGCACATGAAATGATGTCCTTATTAGATGGGATTTTCATATTATAAATAAAATCCATGGGATCCCTTGATCTATAACACCTTTAATACCATTGCACCACTTCGCAACAAGTGAATGGATATGGTATGTTTTTTGTGTGTATAGACATTAATAAATAATTTATAAACAATATGGATTTAGTTAATTTGATATAAAGATTTAACAATCAAATAATAAGTTTTTAAATTTGATATAGACATTTAATAATCAAATATTAAGAATAGAGTAAGCATTTAAGTGACTAATCTATGCCTGAGCAGTCGGCCAAGAGCCAAATCAACTATCTTTCACTCCAGTGTTAAAGATTTAGATTTAATTTCCCTACTTTTCTGTGCATAAATAATCTCTTATTAAAATTGTCTTTGACTTGGCCGCGGGGGGACAACCTTGTGGCTAAGCTGCGTGCATTCCCATGGCATGGATACATGGCTTGTTCCCCACAGCCAAGTCACAGTCATTTCAAACATTTTGTATTTTATAAAAATTTCATACTGGTGCAGCACGCACCACTCGTGCGCCCCGCTCCCACCAGGACCTTCTTTTTCCTCGTCCCGAAGAACTGTATTGCTCTTCAAATCCCATATTGGGACTTTTCTACACCCACAGGATTCTCCTGGTAATCTCCCCTTCCTCTATCGAGAAATCGGAACTCGCAAGATCGCGAGTCCGACACTCACAAGATCGGTTCTTACAAATCCCCGAACCCCGATGACTAATTGCTCACGGCTGCCCTTACTCCTTATTAAGAATTTTCCCGTCGGGAAATCGGTACTCACGAGGTCCCAAATCACTCACCTCACAATTCCCCGATTCCCGATCTGCGATGCCACCTGTCTTCCACTTGCTTCGTGGTCCACATGCTATCCGGTGGTTGTCGAGATTTCGCCCCTCGCAACCTCGCAAACCTTTACGCCAGTTTTCACGGCTCTAACTCACGAACCCCGAGTTCACGATATGCCGATGCCACTTGGCGCTTACTCCCTACAAGAGTTTACCTGCTGACACTTGTCCTCCACCGAAGTGTTGTAGCTGTGGGACCCCTCGCATTTCGCGAAATCACGGTTTCTCCTGTCGTGATTTCGTTGCATGCGAAAACCCCGAAACACCGAACCCCGACTCCTCCAGATCTCTGGACATGTGTCCCGCAAATCAATGGACCTGATCGCGTCGGGAAATCGCTAATCGCGATTTTAACACACAAGGCCCCGTCTTTGGAATCCCGATCCTCCGATGAACTGAGTCTCGATGGCTCCGGGATCCTTCTCTGCTCACTAGGGATTAAACCTTGCGCAACTCTCCTGAAATCTAACGGCTGTCAGGATTTTGCTGATTCCTTCTGCGAATCCTGACCGTCGATTCTCCTTCTTGAAGATTTCTTCCACTCTAAAGCTCTGTCTTGTTCGAACCTTCTCCTGGGTTCATCTCCACAGTATCACGAAGGAACTATCCCTCCCGAGCTTGTAAATTCTGACTCCTTTAGAGACTTTGCACACACTTCTCATGCTCAACCTTCAACAACTCTCAAAGTGTTGAGTTTTTTAGACTCTGTGCACTTCTGGCAATAGCAGTCTATGCCTCCCTTTGCTCAGACTAGCTACTGAGACTTCAAATTCAGCCTGCACTTCTCCTGCACGGCTCTACCAACCCAATCAACTTCTGGGCGAATGAGAATAAGAGTTTAACTGTCGAGCCTCATCAACGCACTCTATGTGGATGAATTCAACTGCACTCTATGCAGGAATATTCTGGCTTAGATAGAGAAACAATTGAAACTTATTCTCTTCTCTCTCAGAATTTAATTAAAAACCCTGAAATCACATGCACAGCATATTCAAAGCAATTGCATGACCAGAAAACAAATATTCATGAGCACATAAACATCATACGCATAGAAAACAACACCAGCCATGAAATTGAATCAAAGACTCTCTTCTATTAATTCAAAAACATCTGTACATGGGTGTTCGTCACAAATTCCCCTACTTGCTCTCTCTTCCTGCTCCTAAATGAATGGTTCTGAATTATGTTACAATGTACAAGTGAGGGTGTCTATATTCGTTTTCCCTCTCAGACTCTAAAACTATCTAATCTAGACTTAAACATCTATCTATCTGCATTAAATCTAGTAAATGCCTCCTATCTAATTTAGACAAGAGCATAAGGCTCGAGGTCTGCTACAATACAACAGGCGCTCCTTCATAAATGTTTCATTAAAGGATATGGCGCTTCATCTTAAATGAAATTTCAAAAAGAGTTATCAAGCTTATATGTCATGTGTTTGAAAACAGATGTGATGGCTCCACGCTTGCTGAGTTGGCGATGCTCCTGCATCATACTCCTTGGCTTGAAAACTTTCATGGGCTCCTGTCCATGAGCTCCTGCACGGTCTGTCCATATTTCTGTATCACTGCTTCTGTCTCCCAGCTGGCATCCTCCACTGGGTGGCTCTTTCATTTGACCAGGTATTCAAAATACTACTTTTGCCTGGTCTTCTTTCCCACTCGCTTGTCTAGTATGCACTCCATCTGCACTTTCTCTGCAACTAGTAATTGCTTCTACCACTGGATCACTGGTTCCTCAATTCTACTCTTTGCTTCTCCAACCTTATATGGGTATAAATCCAAAACATTAAATATCAAAGATATTCCGATGCCATCTGGCAACTCGATTTCATATGCATTCTCTCTGAATTTCTTTAGGACTCTGGACGGTCTGATTATCTTCATCTTTAACTTATTGTATGTTCCCCTTGGGAACCTTTCTTTCCTCAAATGTTATAGAACAAGATCCCCAACTTCGAACTGAAGTTGTCTCCGATGCTAATCTGCTCTGCGTTTGTACTCCTGATTTGAATCCATCAGTCTCTGCTTCACCCTGCCGTGAAGTTCCTTCATCGCCTCAGCGAACTCCTCTGCACTTGCACTGCTAATCGTAGCCTATTCTAACTCCCTAAGTTCATAAACTCCCCTCGGTTGTGTCCCATAAAAAATCTGGAATGGGCTTTTTCCTGTACTCCAATTCACTGAATCATTATACGCAAACTCTGCCTGTGGTAATATGTTGTCCCATCTACCATGGTGCTCCGTCACCAAGCTCCTCAGTAAGTCTCCAAGACTTCTATTGACCACCTTGGTCTATCCGTCTGTCTGTGGATGGTAAGCTGAACTAAACACTAAGTTAGTCCCTAGCTTCTTCCATAGCGTCCTCCAAAAATCACCTATGAATTTGGTATCCCTGTCTGAGACTATACTTCTCGGCAATCCATGAAGTCTAACAACCTCTTTGAAAAACAAGTTTGCGATGTGGGTTGCATCGCTGGTCTTCTGACATGGAATAAAATGTGCCATCTTCGAGAACCTATCCACCACCACAAAGATGGAATCAACCCCTCTTTGCATTCTCGGCAAACCCAGAACAAAATCCATGCTTATTGCCTCCCATGGTCTCTCCGGTATGGGCAATGGATGATAAAGACCTACATTCTGCTTCCTGCCTTTCGAATGTTGACAAATCCTACATCTGTCAACAAATCATTTGACATCTTCTCACATTCCTGGCCAAAAATACGATGCCCTCAGCTTCGCGAAAGTCTTTTCGTGACCAAAGTGCCCTGCTAATCCACTGCTGTGCTTCTCCTTTAGCAGGTTCTCCCTCATGGAGCAATTTGGAATGCATAACTGGTTGCCTCTGAACAACAGTCCATTCTGGATCATGTAATCTATCCATGGGCTCCGATTTCTGAGAACTGGGTTCTCGGCTGCTTCATAAGCCTCCCCGAAATCTGCATCTTCGACGTACATATCGCTCAAGTTTTCAAAACCCAATGTCTTGACTCTGAACTCCTGTAATAGCAAACATTTCCTGCTCAAAGCATCAACCACTTTGTTGGCAGTTCCTGAAATGTGTTTGATCACAAACGTGAAATTCTGCATATACTCTACCCTTTTTGCATGTTTCTAGTTCAACTTCTCCTATTGACTCACAAACTGCAATGCATGATTATCGTTGTACAATACAAATTCCTTTGGGATCAAGTAATGCCTCCACTTCTTTGATGCCTGTATGACGGCATAAAACTCTTTATCATACGTGGAGTATTTTATCTTTGCGTCATCCATCTTCTCACTGAAATATGCAACTGGCCTGTCCTCTTGACTCAAGACCGCTCCTATGGCATATCCGCTTGTGTCACACTTCACCTGAAATGTCTTCTGGAAGTCAGGCAACACCAGAATTGGTTGCTTTGTGATCTTCCACTTCAATAGATTGAAGCTCCTTTCAGCCTCTGCTGTCCAATGAAAAGACTTGTGCCTCTTTTTCACTGTGTCCATCATCACTGTACTAATTCCACTAAAATTCCTGATGAGCTTTCGGTAGAAACTAGCCAAACCATGAAAACTCCTCACCTCGAAAATATTTCTCGGTGATGACCAATTCTTTATTACCTCCACTTTACTTGGATCCATTTTCAATTCATTTGCTGAAATAACAAAACCCAAATAAATGAGCTCTGTCTTCATAAATGAGGACTTCTTCATGTTGATCAACAGCTTCTCTTGTTGTAGCTTCCTCATCACAATGGCCAAATGTTTCAAATGTTTGGCCTTTGTCTTACTATAGATCAATATATCATCCAGATATATGACTACAAACTTCCCGATGAACTCCCTTAGGACTTCATTCATCAACCTCATGAATGTGCTCGGCGCGTTTGTCAGACCAAATGGCATGACCAGCCATTCGTACAAACCTTCATTTGTCTTGAATGTTGTCTTCCATTCATCACCTTCTCTCATGCAAATCTGGTGATGTCCACTCTTCAGATCTATCTTTGAAAAATAATTTTCCCCACTCAGGCAATCCATCAGATCATCCATTCTCGGCAGTGGAAATATGTACCTGATGGTGATTTTGTTGATCACTCTGGAATCAGTGCACATTCTCCAGCCTCCATCCTTATTTGGACTAAGCACTGTTGGAACAGCACATGGACTCAGGCTCTCCCTAACCAGTCCCTTATCCAGTAGCTCTTGTACCTGCTTCTTGACCTCCTCATTTTCCTGTGGTGTCAATCTATATGCAACCTTGTTCAGCAAACTGGCTCTGGGTATGAGATCAATGTGATGACTCACGCTCCTCATCGATGGTAACGAATGAGGTAGTTCATCCATGATGATATCAACGAACTCTCCTAGCAGTTCCTGAATCTCTTCTGGCAAGTCGTCCACTCTTGTGCTAGTCAGGACAATTCTCGGTTTCCTAACCACAAAGAATTGTGGATTTTCTTTCTTCTCCATCTCTGTGAGAAGCTCTTTCCCACTCATGAGAAGTATGGCACTGCTTACTTCTGGCTTCACTTCTTTATCCTTTATCGGAAGCAATTTGTGTGTCATCCCATTATTCTCTAAAGTATATGTGTCCATTCTCTCGTCATGAACCACATTCCTATCATACTGCCATGGTCTACCCAACAACACATGACAGACATCCATGGGAATGACATCACATCGGACTTTATCCTTATATTCACCCATTTTGAAATCAACTAAACATTGTTTAGTGACACTCACCTGATGTCCCTTCTGTAGCCATGATACTTTGTATGGACTCGGGTGATCAGTCATCTCCAGCTCTAATTTCTCCACCATCTCGGTTGAAACGAGATTGTCGGTGCTTCCACTGTCCACAATGACCTTACATTTCCAGCCCTTGGTCTTGCACGTGGTCCTGAACAGTCTGCTTCTTTGAGCTGTGTCCTCCACCTGTTTCTTGGGTGTCAAAAGAACCTTATGCATCGTCAGCGACCTCCCACTTTTGGTGTCTTCATTCTCAACATCATGCCTCTGTGCCTCAGCGATGTGAGCTTCTCCTTTGTCTGTTTTCCTGTCTGGACAATCAACGGCTTTATGTCCATCCTTTCCACATGTGAAACATGTGACGATTCCTCCTCTGCCTCTTCCCCTTCCTCTGGTACGAGGAAAAGTGTTCGCGTTAGCATATCCACCACCCTGCTCTGTATGTTGTCTCATCGGCTCAGCATATTGCTGTCCTCTCTGTGAGGTTCCACCTCTCTCAATCTTACCTTGAGGTTTCTTCCATTCCTCTTTGGGATTCTGAAATTTCTCCTGGGAAACTGCCTGGCCTCTGGGCTAACTCCTGCCTCGCCCTCGCTGTCCTTTCTTTTGGCTCAGCTTCTCCTCGGCTTTCAGAGCCATCTAGTAAGCATACTCAACCGTTCTGATGGTTTTCATGCTTAATTCATCCTAAATGTCATATCTCAGACCATTCAGGTATCTCGCTACCTTCTCATCATCGCTCTCCCGATGACCTCCTCTGATATTGAGCTTGTAAAACTCCTCATTGTACTCCTTCACCGTCATCAACTTCTACCTCAGGTTCTACATTCGCCTGAACAGTGTGATCTGATAATCCCTTGGGATGATCTTCGCTTTGATCTTTGCGATCATCCGATCCCAGCTTTTAATCTTTTGTTTTCCTTTGGAACGTCTATCTGCCTGTAGCTCATCCCACCATAAGGCTGCATGTCCTTTCAACTTGGTAACAACATGCCTTACCTTCTTATCCTCTTTGATATCCTCATAATCGAAGTAGGTGTCAAGAGCTCTGATCCAGTCCAGCAACTCTTCTGCATCCAGGCTTCCTTCATAAGCTGGAATATCCATTTTGGTCTTTGAACTCATCCTGGCGATAACTTTTATCAATGTCTCAATTGATGCATCCTCTGTTGTGACCACTTCTTCATGTCCAGCTTCCTCTTCAACTTTGGAATCACTAAGATCCCCTTCACCAACTCCATGTCTCTACGCTGTCTCCATCTCCTCAAGTCTTGCTCGGAGATCTCTCATCTGTCGCTCCATTTCTAGATTTCTTGCTGGCCTACCTCTTCTTCGCTCCTCCCTGTCTTCAGGATCATGCGATTACCTTTCTCTCCTGGGTGGTATGATAAATTTCTCTTCTCTGCTTCAGAAAGCAAAGATTTTCTAGCTCTGATACCACTTGGTGCAGCACATGCCACTCGCGCACCCCGCTCCCACCAGGACCTTCTCTTTCCTCAGCCCGAAGAACTATATTGCTCTTCAAATCCCATATCGGGACTTTTCTGCACCCACAAGATTCTCCTGGTAATCTCCCCTTTCTCTATCGAGAAATCGGAACTCGCAAGATCGTGAGTCTGGCACTCATGACATTGGGTCTTACAAATCCCCGAACCCCGATGACTAATTGCTCACAGCTATCCTTACTCCTTATCGGGAATTTTCTCGTCGGGAAATCAGTACTCACGAGGTCCCAAATCACTCACCTCACAATTCCGTGATTCCCGATCTGCGATGCCACCTGTCTTCCACTTGCTCCGTGGTCCCCACACTATCCAGTGGTTGCCGAGATTTCACCCCTCGCGACCTCGCAAACCTTTACGCCAGTTTTCATGGCTCTAACTCACGAACCCCAAGTTCACAATATGCTGATGCCACTTGGCGCTTACTCCCTACGAGAGTTTACCTGCTGACACTTGTCCTCCATGGAAGTGGTGTAGCTGTGGGACCCATCGCATTTCACAAAATCACGGTTTCTCCTGTCGCGATTTCGTTGCATGCGAAAACCCCGAAACACTGACCCCGACTCCTCCAGAGCTTTGGACACATGTCTCGCAGATCAATGGACCTGATCGCATCAGGAAATCGCTAATCACGATTTTAACACACAAGGCCCCGTCTCTGGAATCCCGATCCTCCGATGAATCGAGTCCCGATGGCTCTGGGCTCCTTCTCTGCTCACTCGGAATTAAACCCTGTGCAACTCTCTTGAAATCTAATGGCTGTCAGGATCTCGCTGATTCCTTCTGCGAATCCTGACCGTCAATTCTCCTTCTTGGAGATTTCTTCTGCTCTAAAGCTCTGTCTTGTTCGAACCTTCTCCTGGGTTTGTCTCCACAGTATCACGAAGGAACTATCCCTCCCGAGTTTGTAAATTTTGACTCCTTCAGAGACTTTGCACACACTTCTTGTGCTCAACCTTCAACAACTCTCAAAGTGTTGAGGTTTTCAGACTCTGTGCACTTCTGGCAACAGCAGTCTACGCCTCCCTTTGCTCAGACTAGCTACTGAGACTTCAAATTCAACCTGCACTTCTCCTGCACGACTCTACCAACCCAATCAACTTCTGGGTGAATGAGAATAAGATTTTAACTGTCAAGCCTCATCAACGCACTCTATGCGGATGAATTCAACTACACTCTATGCAGGAATCTCTTGGATCAGACAGAGAAACAATTGAAACTTATTCTCTTCTCTCTCAGACTTCAATTAAAAACCCTGAAATCACATGCACAACATATTCAAAGCAATTGCATGACCAGAAAACAAATATTCATGAGCACATAAACATCATACGCAGATAAAACAACACCAGCCATGAAATTGAATCAAAGACTCTCTTCTATTAATTCAAAAACATTTGTACATGGTTGTTCTTCACAAATTCCCCTGCTTGCTTTCTCTTCCTGCTCCTGAATGAATGGTTTTGAATTATGTTACAATGTACAAGTGAGGGTGTCTATATCCATTTTCCCTCTCAGACTCTAAAACTGTCTAATCTAGACTTAAACATCTATCTACCTGCATTAAATCTAGTAAATTCCTCCTATCTAATTTAGACAAGAGCATAAGGCTCGAGGTCTGCTACAATACAACATGCGCTCCTTCATAAATGTTTCATTAAAGGATATGTCGCTTCATCATAAATGAAATTTCAAAAAGAGTTATCAAGCTTATATGTCATGTGTTTAAAAACACATGTGTTGGCTCCATGCTTGCTGAGTTGGCAATGCTCCTGCATCACATACAAATTTCAAACTATCTAACTTTTTATTTCAAACATTTTGTATTTTATAAAAATTTCAAATCTTTAGGAATTCAATTTATAAATCCATTTTTACATATGTAATATTAGAGTATCATAAGTTATAAATATTATTTTACTAAATTGATTGTTGTAGTAACAACTTTATATTTCCTTCAAGCTAATTCTCCACTTTGATTAATGCCTATTTGACAGGGTACCCCACCTCAGCAGGGTCCACTTGACCTCTTGGTCTTTGGATCTTCCAATTCCTGAGCCAAAATGGCTCCTTGGTCCCTCCTGGAACCTTTGACACTTATAAACCACAGGTCCTTTTCTATGCTCTTCCTACGTGAACATGCACTAAACACGGGCCTCCACTCCACGTGACCACAGAATTAACCCCAAAAGGCATTTCTCATTTCATGATTTTGGGACTTTCGTTGCGAGTCACCCCGACTCCTCCGATTCCCGAAATGTCAAAATTTTGGAGCACCCAATCAGTGGCCCATGCTCCACTAGATATGACAGCTACCCTTTCTTCTTGGCTTGTGAGTGTTGATATAAACTCGGTCTTATCCTCTCCGCGGATCTACTGGATCCAATGGTCCACAGAAATTAGTGCTTCTCCCTCTGAGAATTCCAATTGTCTATTCAAGCTCTCAATAGTTCCTCACCAAATAACTCGGCGACCTTCCTCCTGAGCTTGGTTTCTTCAAGGTGACTTCGACCCTCGTCCTTCCTTTGAACTTCTCCATGTATCTATCCTTCCTGAGATTGATCATTGCTACAAACTCAAGGATTCTAAGGAATCTAGTATGCACTCCTTGTGGCCTTCACGATAATCTTTAATTATCTGATATCTTCCAACTCTGCGCACTCCTTGTGACAAAATTTATTCAACCGCTCTCTTGGGTTTGAAAAGTCTAAGACTTCGACTTGGCCTCCACACACTTTGCATGAATCTGTTTTATGCTTGCAGTTCTGTTGGTATAAGAACAACTCTATCTCTCTTGAGCGTTTCTGAGGTGAAACTCAAAATATTATCAACGCACTCCTTGTGAACCTTCACTGCACTCCTTGCAGAAATTCTCAAGAAGAGAAGCAATTGCAACTTATACTCTCCCTCTCACAGACTTCATTCATTCAACATGAAATCATACACATAAATCATTGAAACAAATGTGTAACAGAGAATATAAGCAAACTATAAACATAACATTCAATAGATGCAAACAATAACTATAACAACACCATGAAATTGGATCAAAGCATTCTTTTATTAATTCAAGTTCTTCTCTACATGGTTTCCATAGCAACAACTATCTACTCAAACAAATTCTATAATATTTGTTCTTCTCTTCTCTCCTATGCTCTCTTTCTCTACAACTTCAGCTTAATTTACAATGAGAATAATAATACTACAATACATACGAGGGAGATTTATTGAGTTTTCCCTCCTACTACTCTTAGCTATCTTATCAAAATTAAAGGCTACAACTAATTTACATTTATTACATTAAATTCCTACAACCGACAGATGAGAGCAACGCTCAAGATATGCATTACAATCCCCAAAACATTTAAGAGAAATTACATCCTCTCATCTATTACATTAATGTTCTTCTTTTGAGATTCAAAATGCACGCTGGTGTATATCCAGTTGTCCTCCACTTGCACTTTCTTGCGATGCTCTTGCATCACTATTTCAATTTCTTCATATTGTCATGAGTCTTGGTCACATCTCTTTGTAAGACATGAGTGACCTACTTGTGTAGATTTGGCTTGTCCTTGAAATTCATCTGATCAACATTTAATGTAATATGGTTGGCTTTATAGTCAACAACTCACTAAATTTCACATTTTTTAGTCTCTAGAACAACCAAATTCAATACTCACTTTTGATATGGCTCCTCTTCCAAACCATAGACTCTTATCATAGTAAACTGCTCAAAAAGGAACCAGTCTCCCACTCTGGTGTTGTTTTGCAATTGTAGTGACCCTTTGACTAAAGGAATAATTATAATGAATACTTCATTGTGGATAATAAAGTCTAATATAGACATAAAAGAGTTTACAGAATGTAAAAAACCTTCATTTGTGACATGCTCTCATACCATAGGCAACCACTCAATGGTTGGGAGAGAAACATCTTGGCTGGTCATTCACCATCCTAGGCTTAAAATAACCCATGTGTGAGTAGTTTTGATGGATTAACATATGTATCAAGTGAAACTTGTACCTAAATGACTGGGTACCCCTAAAATCTAAAAACTATTGGTGCATTGTATTTGCCAAGAACTTGTAGAAGTCAATTTTTATGAATGTTTGATTCTTGGGGTGTGACAAGGCTACTAAGAAATAATATGTTACAATGTAACATACAATTACATTGTAATATGTTATGGAAAATTTGCATTAATATAGCACATCAAATAGAAAACAAACAGTGAAACATAGGTAGTATATTCACTATAGTCATTCCCTCAACCTCCAAAATAGATACAGTTGTGTAGATTTGGTTTTTCCTTGAAATTCATCTGATCAAAATTTAATGCAATATGCTTGGTTTTTTAGTCAGCAACTAACTAAATTTCACTTTTTTCAGTCTCTAGAACAACCAAATTCAGCACTCACTTTTGATATGGATTCTCTTCCAAACCATAGACTCTTATCATAGTAAACTGATCTAGGTGGATATCGGTCACCACCCACCTTTTCTGACTGGCTCAAAACAGTTTTCTAGCAATTTTGGCATTTTACTATTTTTAGCAGATTTTAACTTCTGGGGCCATTTTGAGGGCCTAAATGAAGGGTATTTTTGAGATCGAGGTTCTGAATGATAGATGAAGGAATAATTGAGCCCCCAAAATGAATCTCCTCGACGATACCTTTCCAACTAGATATCACATGCCTAAAATGGAGATCGTATGCAAAAGTTACGACCTCGGGAAGTTGATGTACTAACTTACCCAAACGGGGCCCACATGACTTTTGGCGCTTCATCTCCTAGGGTTAG
>JZKD02S0554114.1:152367-184908 GCA_000966675.3 Picea glauca | reverse complement strand
TCTCTTCTCAGAGATAAGCTACCAGCACCCTAGCTAGTTTATTTCCATTCTGTCTGCAAGCATATTTCAGTCATTTGTTATTAATGAAATGAAGTCTTATTTCCACTGCATCTCTATGTTTATGTGTATTTCTATATTTCATTGTGTTCCTACATAAATCCGGATCATAAACTTAGAAAAAAGGAACCAGTCTCCCACTTTGGTGTTGTTTTGCAATTGTAGTGACCCTTTGACTAAAGGAATAATTATAACGAATAGTTCATTTTGGATAATAAAATCTAATATAGACATAAAAGTGTTTACATACTGCAAAAAACCTTCACTTACATAAAATAGTTTACATGATCTCTTGCCATAGGCAACCACTCAATGGTTGGGAGAGCAACATGTTGGCTAGTCATTCACCATCCTAGACTTAAAATAACCCAGATGTGAGTATTTTTGATGGATTAACATATGGATCAAGTGAGACTGATACCTAAATGACCTGGTACCCGTAAAATTTAAAAATTGTTGGTGCATTGTATTTTCCAAGAACTTGCAGAAGTCAAACTTTATGAAGGTTTGATTCTCAGGGTGTGACAAGGCTACTAGGAAACCCAAAAACAATGATATCCATTATAAAACTATTATAAATAGAAACAAAATTTGAAACATATGTAGTATATTCACTGAAGTCATTCCCTCAACCCCCAGAATAGATTCACTAAAATATGTAACAATTGCTTTGCATTGATAGTGAAACTGATAAACGACATCAATATTTCATGTCAAAGACTCATTTACACAAGAATTTGAGCTAATAGATCATTGACCCTTGTTAATGATCTATTACCCTTTGTATTTACACAAGCATTTATTTGAAGATGAGCTTCTATTACCCTTTCGATAAGATACTAGTTAAATATGGTGATGTATTACCCTTTGTATTTACACAAGCATTGGAATCACTCGGCCAAGTCTTGGTTTTCTGCGGGATTTCTTACAGGATGGATCTACCAAAATGATTGAAAGGCCATTCTCATCCCCTGTATCGACAAGGTCACTAGAAGAAGGTTGGTAAGCATGTAAACAACGCTTTATAACCGCATATAAATGAATGTTTAGCAACGTCAAATCATCTAAACTCATATGCTTAGTATATAAAAAGGTCTTTCATAAACAGAATTCCAACAACTTGCAATCATATAATACATTTTATCTATTAATGCCCCCTCCAAGTGTAAAACAAACTTGTTGATACTCAGTTCCATTGCTTTGTAGATGGAATATTTCTTCCATCCAGCCAAACATGACGTAAAGTTAATCATTGAGTTTCATGGACTGTCCTCCATACCTATTGGAAGCATGAAATATGATTGCCCATATACATAACTGCTACTTCGTTACCAGATTTTGACCCATGTACTATTGGTGGATTTATCAAGGTTATTTGTGCTAATATTAGGGAACCAAAATATATTTTAAATGGGAATGGGTAGTGGAGTTATGCATCACCCTATTATAATTGTGTCTAACATAAAGAGCAATTCTATTAATTTTGTCTTATTTTGTTTTCTTTCTTCATATTTTTTGTTGGTCAATGCTGAAGATATTAACTCGTACTTGTCTTATTCTTAAATTTTCATAAATTTCCAAAGGACAGATATTGAGGAGAGATGTTGACACGAGATTCTCCAAACATTCCTTGCAAACGCTCTAGGCTCTCCCAAGAAGGAAGAAGAGGAACTCCTTCGACTGAGACTCTGAGTGACCAACAACAATCTCGTCAGAGGAGATTTTCAAACGAGTCTATGAATAGATCAACTGTAGAATGTGCTCAGGAAAGTTCTATGGATGAAACCTTCTTATATAGGTTGCACATTGATACTCCTACACCTAAAAATGTAGGGAATACCTCAGGACAAGAGAATATTTCTGGTAATTTTCTTTGATTTTGTTTATTTTTGTGTATTTAAATTTATGTCAAGTTAAATGTTGTAATTACTTTCAAAAATGTTTGTATACAATGAGTTTAGAGAAAGGGATGACAATGAAAGAGAGAGTGGTTTTCATGAAGATTCTAATGTTGGTGCAGAGGGTGAAGGTAGATTTAGGAGGTTGCATTATCAAGAAACAAAAGATTAAACACCTACGTCCACCTATCCTTCAGATTTTGGTGATGAACTTCCCTGAGAAGAGATTATTAAAGCAATGAACCTTGAGCGATGCTCAAGTCTTAAAATGAGGTTGGAAAATGATATGGTGATCTTGAAACTCTCTCAGGAGAGTAAAAAAATCTTGCAAATTGTTTTTCATTCATTGCAAAATTTTATGGATGCATATCAAAATATGGGGCCAACCATTGACAATTTTGTCGATCTAATGAGGTGGCAAAAGTTAGAGGTGATCGGCCCTGATAAATGGGAGGCATTAAAAAATAAAGTTTCAAAAGAAGACACAATTTCGATGTGCAACTTCAAAGATGGGCCAAAGCAGAAGATCTTGAAGGTGCAATATTTTAAGCACCCCGACATTGCAGGACATCTGTATAACACATTTTTGGCGACATATGGGAAATTGTCGTGGAACGATGAGGTTCTACACTATTTTGCAAGACACTTTTATGCAGAGTTTTTCTTGCACATGTACCCTGATTATACTAGTCTACCATCTGATTATTATGGGACTGGTAAAGGATAGACATATGATCGTAAATGGGCATATCAAAATGTGACATTTCCCAGGCCTCCACAACCTTTAGTACCTCACCCAACATCAGAATTTTATTCACATTCAAAGTTGTAAGCTACATCAGAGGTTGTAAAATAGGCTAGGAATGCAATCGGGGAAAATTTGGAAGCGATTGTTTATGATGTTGATGTTAGCATGAACCATCATTTAGCGGAAGCCAATTCCTGGGCCATATTTGTTTATAAAATAGATGCAGAGTTAGATACCATGTTAGTAGAAGATGTTAATGAGTATGAAAAATAAATTCATGATGGTTGGAAGAAGGTCACTCAGAATGATGACCCAAACAACAAATTGGTATGTGTTCTAGTTAGTAAGTGTTTGACGCATTTTAGAATAGTTTACTTCTAATTCTAGATTTAGATATCATTGTATCTATAGAAATAATTGAGTTGTTATTGTCATTAATTGCAGTTTGGAGATATGTCAAATGAATCTCCAGTAAATTGGGAACTTGATTCCACAAGCTTAAATTTATATGGGTTGAATCAGGTATGTGTTTTCTAATATCCACATATGAGCACTTTAGTTGTTCAATATCCAATCTTTTGAATAAGAGATCAACAAAATTTATAGTTTTGTATAAATGTGAACACGTTGAATCCTAAATTTAGTACTTAGTTTTGTTGTTCATAGATCCATATTCCATCTCCTACTACTTGGGCAGGCTTGTCTCAATTCTCAATGGGAGCGTTTGAAGAGGGCGGGAGTTCATAGGTGTAACATCCCACTCTGGTGCACTGAGTGAACTTATTCTTTGAGGACACTTGCTCTTAAGTGATCCAGATTATTATTCTATTAAAACATTTAACTTTGATTATGGTGTGTTATGGGTAGATGACAGGTTGTTTTACTACATTGACATAGGCAGGTGCTATTGACTCAGTTTTCACTGAGTGTGCAGGGTTTTGGACCCTGAGGATGCGGAGGCATCGATGGAACCCCTTGGACTCCAAATCAAGTCAGGGAGTGTGCTATTAGGGTTTGATTATTTTACTATGATATTAGTGCATCTGATTAGATGATATGATGTGGATATGTTCTGACATGATTTTTTGATGATGCAGGTTGACGATAGCTTGTCGATCAGACTCACATATGGAGTAAAAGGGTCACACACGACTACCAGAGATGTTGAGGGAGAGGTGTGGACAACAGCCCTGCCACAACCTACTAACACTCCTACCATGGCTCAAACTGTAGGTTAACGATTACCTAGTCCGAGAGGACCCACGATGCCATGGGGGAAGACTACGATAGTCACTCACGATGATTCTAAGGGGTGCACAATAAGGCAAGGGACTTATTCCTTAGAATCCCTTAGTCTCCCACAAGTTCACCTGGTGGAGCATTGACTCGAGGGGTTATTAATGTCTACTAATCAGTCAAGAGATGAGTGGCACCCTTGGAGCACGTAGTGCATCCTGAAGGGAACAATGCACAAGGGAACAAATGAGGCGAGTTGCACCCTTGGAGCACCTAGTGCTCCGTGAAGGGCACGTCGCATTGATGATGATAGAAGGATGGACCTAGATGGCCCTAAGGCAATTAACAGGTTAAGAAATTTTAAAACAATTTCCCTAATTAAATGTCGCCCAGTACAGAATTTAAGTACTAAGTCTAAAATCTCGCTAGGGGTAAAATTTTGTCTACCTTTAAAAAAATAAATAATAATAAATAAAAATAAAATAAAAATAAAATAAAATAAATGGATAAAATAAAATAAAATAATAAAATTTAAAATAAAAACCACTTAAGTAATAATTATGGTCTTCATAGATTTTGTAACATGAAGGGAGTAAGAAATTATATTATTAATAAGAAATAAAATTTGTGGATATAAAAAAAAAGTAAAGAGGGAATTAATTATTTTATCATTTGATAATTTAAAAGATACTAAATTAATGATGAAAGGGGAAAGGGGTTAAATTCCACTCCTGCCTTTTTATTTCTAAGTAAAAAGGGGAAAGAGGGAAAATAAAATAAAATAAAAATAAAATAGGAAACTAGGGAAAAGAGGTAACATAAAAGGGGAAAAAGGGGAACTCGAGGGAAAAAGCGGGAAGTCAACTTAGTAAGGAATCCACATTTAAGAGCTTTCTAATTTTAAACTGAATTAGCAATTTCATATTAGGGAAAGCCTTTAAAACTTGTAAGGGAATCTAGGTACACCTAGGAGTGATTCTAGGAGTAACTCTAGGTGGGTGAGGGAAATAAAGATATTTACTTAATTAAAGAAATTAATTAATGGATGGATGTAGGGGATGAGAGACACTTGTACGGAGAAGAATTTTTAGGAATTTATTTTAAAAAGATTTAATTAAATGAGATTTTAGGAAAGAGAAGAAGTGGGAAATTCTATATAATGAAGGAGAAGGAGAAAGGATCATCTTCTGTTTGCGTAACATTATACTGTAGAAATATTGATTGACTGATTTACTTGTGGGGAGTTGGGATACCTAGCTCAGAGAGGAGTGGTAGTTCGGCCTTGCGAGGCGAGCTGGGAGCTAGACGAAATCTCTGGATAGTGTGTGTGACCCATTTGCGGCTCGGGGGGATAAGGAGGAAGAAGAGTACCCCTAGCATTGCCTGGGAGGTATCGGTATAGTCTCAACGGTTGGCAAGCGTGAGTTTCACGGAGCGCGTGGACGACACTTGGAGCAGGCAAACAGGCAACGATACGCTTTTACGATTGAATGATAGAATGTTGTAGGCTGTATGATTTCGATCTGCATGTGTATTGAGTAGGTAAACTGATTGTCTAGTTTCATGACTGAAATTTTATAGCCTGGCTGAGTGATTGGTTGATTGATTTCTGTGACCTTCGTCTTGATGCATGTCGTGACCACCCTATGTGTTGATTTTGACCTTGAGGTTGTTATCCTTCATCCCTATCTCACCATTCCTCGCCTGAGTATTCGGCTAGGAGCCTGATCTGCAGTCGTCACCTTAGCATTAAAAGATCTATGGATCTCAACGCCCTTCTTTCTTATGCAAGGATGGTGAAGTGAAGGTGAACCTTTTAGCTGTCTAGCTCCCTTGTTTGTCCTTGGCCGAATGATTGTCGTGCACCTTCTTGAGTTTGAATACTTATGTGTTTTTTATCCCTTTTTCTTGAGATCATCTCGTTACCTTCTGCGTTGTCTCCCCTCTTTATTTTTGGAGGGTATGTTGTTCTCTGCAATTGACCATTACCCATTGTATGGCAGCTTGATTTGTTGTTTGTGACTACATCTGAATTTACACATTGACTATAAACAACTGAATGGAGGCCTTATCTTTGGGGTCTGTGATTTCCTGTTATTACATGACAGCCTTATCTCTTAACCAATGTGTGATTCATCGCTGTTTATGCCATCTTGATTGTTTATCTGCACTACACTTTACTTATCTATTGATTGCCTATTTATTCATTTAATTAAATAGTGATTGCATATTTCCTTATTTCAGAAAGCATTTATGTATATACTAGTGAAGGCATAATTCCTTATTTCAGAAAGCATTTATACATACACCGGTGAATGCATATATCCTTATTTCAGAAAGAAATTATATATATTCCAGTGATTTCTCTGTTATTTTATAATGTTGTTCTTTGAGATTTTATAATGTTTAAGGGATAGTGATTTTGTATTGTTTCTTTGCATTCTTATAATGTTTAGAGGATAGCGATTCTCTGTGATTTTATAATGTTTCTCTATTCTCTTAACCTTCACGTTTTCCTGGACTTTATACGCTGAACAGAACCCATTGTGTTAGCTTAGAATGAGGAGACTTTCATTTTTCCCTACTAGAGATATGACTAAAAAGAATATTAATCAAACCCTGATCGCTGAAAAGATCGAGCTAAATACCATTAAGACTTTAATGTTTAACCATTGGTGACTAACTTCTTGCTGTGGTCATGGGTGGTCTTGCACCAACAAACAAGACTCCTTTCCAGTTCATGGGAGGTCTTACGCTCATGAACATAACAATATTAACCTTACACTTGGAATGATTCTGGAATGTGATCCAGGTTACAGTTCGTTTACTTAAATCTCTATTAATTCTTGCGTGAGTGCCTTTTGGAGGAGCATCCGTCAGATAGGCATAGCGTTGACAGGAAATTCATGAACATCCGTCGGGCATGTCCCTGTACCTATCTTCTTTTCTCCCTTTGAGGCATAACACTTATTTGATTGATTCGTTGATGTTGGGCACAAGTGCTAGAGATTGGCAACCTGCAAATGCCGAGGAAGGGTACAGCAAAGCTGTTATCATTTTACTGCTAGCAAGGTAATTTCTCTCTATTGGGTACTTTGCAACAAACCTCTATGTTTTTCCTCTCTATTACCTTGGCGACCTTACTATCTAAGAACTTGATTTTTGAGTTCCTCTAAAAGTGTTTTCCATTGCCCACGCGGTCCCCTTCATTACATCACCTGACAACGACCATTTTTACTAGCATTAACGATCTGAACCATGCTAACATTCTTCGGCGTAAACCTTCTTGTTCCCTGCTAGTGTTAATGTTAGCGTCAATTGCATTGTATCGCTTGACAAAACTCTTAATCTTTACAGCTAGATAACATAAAAGGTGCATTAAACTTTGCATGAAAATGGCGTTCTTTTGACCACAACTTGTTTAAAATTTAGGCAACAATTGAAATTAACCACCTACAGATTTTGATTTATAGTTATTGATAAACAACTAATGTAATTTTTTCTTGCACCAGAAAGTAATTCAGTTTTCTTTTTATTAATTAATAATGTCCCATTTCTTATTTTCATTTAAATAATAATATCTTTTATTTTAACTTTTATTAATCTATTATGTTGTGTGGTGAACCGATAATGTACATGAACTATCATGGTGTAGACCTTTATTGTTCAAAGTTGATGAAGTGTATGATTATTATATCATGGTGTAGACCTTTATTGTTCAAAGTGGATGAAGTGTATGATTATTATAGAAACTTGTTTAGACATCTTCATATTTTTAGGAAATGGTATAAGTTTTTAATGATTATTATATTATAGCAATGAAGTGCTTTTATTAATAATAATAAATTATTATTATTATTATTATTATTGTGGGATGAGGAATTTTGTGTAAATAATTGTTAAGAGGTACATAATCTATCCCTTGGATATTGTTATATAGATATATACATAATTATTGGATATTGATTTTAAAATATAATACTTATAATAAATAATAATATTGTAAGGCAAATTGATTTAGATGGTACTCTGATGACACTGTAATTTAAAATTGCGCAAATAATTGTTTTAAGGCTATTTTAGATCGTACCTTATTGATAATTTGCTTTTAGACATGCTAAGATGGGCACCAGACAGATGACTAAAACAGACAGTAACTATCTACTAGCTTGACTCGATGATTGATCGGGTTTTTGGCGAATTCATTTTTGGCTTGCGCTTCCCATTGAGGGGTTGTGGTTCCTTTTTAATAATGTTGTACTTGGTTTGTAAACATATAATTGCTTGGTCTTCTTGTGTCAGGCGGGATGTAGACACCTCCTAGTTCCTCAGAACAGTTGCCAACCCTGAGACCTTAAATGGTCAAAATCGATGAGAACCTGGGCTTGAGCATTGCTTATGTGTCCTAGAGGTCCTAACCATTGCAAGGTAGGATGGGTGGGTAGTTTGTCTTATTTTTTCCGGTTGATTGTCATTCATTACTTCCAAATTCTTGATGTGCGTCTTAGGTCATCATGTTGTTGTTGCAATTGCATGGGTCATGTTCTTCATCGTGCTGTGACGCAGAGCATAATGTCTTTTTACCCTTGTACACATGCACACACAAAAATTTTGCACTTGTGTGAGAGGATGATGTCGTGATAAATGAGAGGTATGTTACATATGGTATCAGAGTGAGGTTCAACCTGTGACTTGGGATCGCTATGGATTTCGTTGATATGATTGATTATACTATTGCTGATTGAGTTGACTTATGTGCATGCAGATAATCATGGTTAGAGGACGCCGCAGAGACAGATGACAGGGTGCTCAGGGAGGAGGCACGACGCCTCTAGTAGCATCCATGCCTGAGGGGTCTAACCCCCAGGGAGATGAGCAGGTACTCAGATAGGAGCAGATAGCGATTGGCGATGTAGTCAGAATTGTGAGATCTTTTCAGTGCATGTATGAGGCACTGATCAACCATTTGGATAGAGATGAGTCCAGGGCGCTAGTACCTGCTGAGGTTCCACCACACGCTCCAATCGGTACTAGTAGCGTTCACCGTGAACTCGAGAAGGTCAAATTTTCTGAGTTCTTTGGTGCCCTATATGATGCAGCCGTCGAGGCATGGTTGGAGAACACGACGATGTGCTTCACACTTCGTGATTATACATCCAACATGAAGGTCCACATGGCGGTCTTTCAACTGAAGGGGAGCACTCTTCTATGGTGGAAGATGCTCCTACCATAGTTGAACATGGTCATCGAAGACATGTCATGGGAACTGTTCGAGGAACGGTTCAGAGATAGGTAACTTTCAGAGGAATTCATTGAGCGTCAGCTTACTGAGTTCAATGGCTTATGACAGGGAGGTCGTACGGTGCTCAAGTACGAGGCCCATTTTATGGAGTTACTTCGGTATGCTCTACACCTTAACACTGATAAACTTAAGGCCAACAGGTTTGTGTTCGGCCTTAACGACAACCTACGTACAAAGGTTAAGATTTTGATGCCTCAAACCTTACATGATGTCGTCCAGAAAGCCCTCATAGTAGAGGAGGAGCTTATCAGTGGGGGTCAGACCAGGACTCCAGCGAGACCAGCAGGGCAAGTTTCATCTGGAACACAGTAGCACCAGACACCAGTGAGACATATGTTGAGATATCATGGCTTCTAGAGGGTATCCACATTCACTACAACTCGACGACCGCCACCTCAACAACAGACACCTTATCGAGGACCACAAAATCAACAACATCGTCGATCGCAACAACAACAGTTTAGGCCTGTTCAACAGAACAGACCAGGATTCTAGGTCGGTGGGGCGTCATTTTCTAATTCGGGTACCAAGACTACTGGGCCGAAGAAGGGGTGTTGGACGTGTGGGGAACCACACTACCAGTGCAACTGCCTAGTGGAGAGAACCAGAGCATCTGGATCATCCAGACCAACTACTGTGGGAGATATGGGCAAGGTCCATCGGATTCATGCAGTGGTGAATAACTGCCAAGTAGAGAATCGGTCGACTGTGCTCGAGACGACAGGTACCATTGCTGACCAGACCCTTAGTATTTTGATAGATCTCGGTGCTACCAAGAGTTTCATTTATGGTGTAGCGCAAAAAAGGATTAAGGTAAAGCCATTCGAACAAGATAAGTTTAGCTTCGTAGAGATGGCTTCGGGAAACAAAAGGTTGGAGGAAAGGTTACAAGATGCGTCCTTAACCTGGGAAATTTTGTCACAAGGGCCAATCTGTACGTCACGATATTAGGATCTTATGATGTCATGATTGGTATGGATTGGTTGGAATCACATGAGGCGATACTCAATTGTAAGACAAAATGGTTGAGCTTGGTCGATGACGAGGGATAGAGACGTGTGATTGTAGGAAGAAACTAGGGAGTTTCCCTGAGGTTCATCTCTTCCTTACAACTACGGAAGAGTATGCACAAGGGGTGAAAGATTTATGTGATCCTTGCGTTAAACGAGAAGGGAGTAGCGGAAGGTATAGAACACCTTCTGGTGGTGAGAGAGTTTGCAGACATGTTTCCGGAGGAGTTACCTGGGATGCTACCAGAGAGGGAATTGGAGTTTACCATAGACCTAAAACCGGGGACTGAACCGATAGTAAGAATGCCTTATCAGATGTCGACCCTGGAGTTACAAGAGTTGAAAATGAAACTGAAGGAGTTGTTGGACTTAGGATTGATATGTCCTAGTGTGTCACCATGGGGTGCACTTGTTATTTTCATATGAAAGAAGGATGGATCGTGGAGGCTTTACATTGACGATCGTCAACTGAATAAGGCTACGATCAAGAATCGGTATCCATTGCCAAGAATTGATGATCTGTTCAATCAAATGAAGGGCGCAACAGTTTTCTCCAAGATCAGCTTGCGATCAGGATACCACCAGTTACGGATTAAGGAAGATGATGTCCCTAAGACCAACTTTAAGATGAGGTTTGGACATTATGAGTTTATTGTTTTACCGTTTGGACTGACAAACGCCCCAGGGGTATTTATGAGTTTGATGAATGGGGTGTTCCATGAGTACTTGGACAAGTTCGTCCAAGTACTCATTGATGATATTTTGATCTATTCTTGGATGATGGAGGAACATGACGAGCACTTGCGCTTGGTACTATAGTGTTTACAAGATCACAAATTGTATGGGAAGTTGTCCAAATGATCATTTTATCAATCGAAGATTCACTACTTAGGGCATGTCATCTCCGATGAAGGCATCGTTGTGGATCCAGACAAGATCAAGGCTATTATGGAATGGCCTATGCCTACAAATGTCCCAGAAGTGCATAGCTTCATGGGTTTAGTAGGATACTATCGACAGTTCGTCGAAGGATTTTGGAAGATAGAAAATCTGATCATGGAGTTGCAGAAGAAGAACAAGAAGTTTGTTTGGACTGAGAAATGCGCAGAAGAATTTCAGAGGCCCAAGGAATTGTTGACAACTGCACCGATACTAAAGGTCCATGACATGGACGCAGACTTCTTGGTATGCACTGACGCATCCAAGGAAGGCTTAGGCAGGGTCTTGATGCAAGAAAGATGAGTAATTGCTTACATTTTGAGGAAAATGAGAAGGCATGAGAAGACATAGCTAGAGTTTTCATTAGTGAGATTGTGAGGCTGCATGGCATGCCTAAGAGGATCAATGTTTACTGGACGATTTTGGACGAGTTTCCAAGAGGCCTTGGGAACCCAACTTAACTTTAGTACTGCGTACCACCTGGAGACTAACGGGCAGACCGAATGAATGAAAAAAAACTTGGAGGACATGTTGCGCATGTACCTAATGGACCAACAAAAGCATTGGGAGGAATTCTTGCCACTATTGGAGTTCACTTACAACAATAGTTACCAGAGCACCATTAAGATGGCGCCCTTTGAGTTTCTTTATGGGCGACCGTGTCAGACGCCTTTGAGTTGGGATTGACTTGAGGATAGGGTCTTGGTGGGACCAGAAGTGATCCAACAAATGGAAGAGAAAATGAAAACAATAAGACAAAGGATTAAAGAAGCAAAGGATTAAACAATAAGACAGAAGAGTTATGCCGATGCGCACCGTGTCAACCGTAGTTACGAGGTCGACGATCGAGCTTGTGGGTTAAACCGCATAAGAGTTTGATCAAGTTTGGGAAAGGAGATAAAATATCTCCTATGTTCATGGGACCCTTCAATATTGTGGAGAGAAAGGGGCCAGTGGACTATCAACTAGCCTTGTCTGATTCCTTGAGGCGTATGCACAATTTTTTTCATGTATCTATTTTGAGACATTATATTAGTGATCCTACACATGTTATTGACATGAGTTCCTTGCAATTATTGGATGAGGGGGCACTCACGGCTAAGCCGGTCTGCATCTTGGATCATCGCGTTCGATAGCTACGATGTCGAATGGTAGATTAGGTCAAGGTCTAGTGGGACAATTATAGTCTGCACTCGATGACCTGGGAGGACACATATGATATGGACCAACAGTTTCCATTTTTGTTTGATAGATAGACATATGATACTGTGATACACTTATTTCGACATTTATACTATGAAACTTCAAGATCAAGTTTAGACCAACAGAGGGTGTATGTAACATCCCGCTCTGGCGCACTGAGTGAACTTATTCTTTGAGGAAACTTGCTTGCAAGTGATCCAGATTATTATGCTATTAAAACATTTGACTTTGATTATGATGTGTTATGGGTAGATGACATGTTGTTTTACTACATTGACATAGACAGGTGTTATTGACTCGGTTTTCACTGAGTGTGTAGGGTTTTGGACCCTAAGGATGCAGAAGCATCGATGGAACCCCTTGGACTCCGGATTGAGTAAGGGAGTGTGCTATTAGAGTTTGATTGTTTTATTGTGATATTAGTGCATCTGATTAGATGATATGATGTGGATATGTTCTGACATGATTTGTTGATGATGCAGGCTAACGATAGCTTGCCGACGAGACTCACATATGGAGTAAAGGGGTCACACACGACTACCAGAGATGTTGAGGGAGAGGTGTGGACAACAACCCTACCACAACTTACTAGCACTCCCGCCATGGATCGAACTGTAGGTTAATGATTACCTAGTTCGAGAGGACCCACGATGTCATGGGGGCAGACTGTGATAGTTGCTCATGATGATTCTAAGGGGTGCAAAATAAGGCGGGGGCCTTATTCCTTAGAATCCCTTAGTCTCCCACAAGTTCACCTGGTGGAGTGTTGACTCCAAGGGTTATTGATGTCTACCAAACAGTCAAGAGGCAAGTGACACCCTTGGAGCATGTAGTGCATCCTGAAGGGCACGTCGCGCAAGGGAACAAGTGAGGCGAGTGGCACCCTTGGAGCACCTAGTGCGTCCTGAAGGGCACGTCGCATTGATGATGATAGAAGGATGGACCTAAATGGCCCTAAGGCAATTAACAGGTTAAGAAATTTTAAAAAAATTTCCCTAATTAAATGTCGCCTAGTATAGAATTTAAGTACTAAGTCTAAAATCTCGCTAGGGGTAAAATTTTGTCTACCTTTAAAAAAAATAAAAATAAAAATAAAAAATAAAAAATAAATAAAAATGGATAAAATAAAATAAAATAATAAAATTTAAAATAAAAACCACTTAAATAATAATTATGGTCTTCATAAATTTTGTAATATGAAGGGAGTAAGAAATTAAATTATTAATAAGAAATAAAATTTGTGGATATAAAAAAAAGTAAAGAGGGAATTAATTATTTTATCATTTGATCATTTAAACAATACTAAATTAATGATGAAACGGAAAAGGGGTTAAATTCCACTCCTGCCTTTTTAGTTCCAAGTAAAAAGGGGAAAGAGGGAAAATAAAATAAAATAGGAAACTAGGGAAAAGAGGTAACATAAAAGGGGAAAAAGGGGAACTTGAGGGAAAAAGTGGGAAGTCAAGTTAGTAAGGAATCCACATTTAAGAGCTTTCTAATTTTAAACTGAATTAGCAATTTCATATTAGGGAAAGCCTTTAAAACCTGTAAGGGAATCTAGGTACACCTAGGAGTGATTCTAGGAGTAACTCTAGGTGGATGAGGGAAATAAAGATATTTACTTAATTAAAAAAATTAATTAATGGAGGAATGTAGGGGATGAGGGACACTTGTACGGAGAATAATATTTAGGAATTTATTTTAAAAAGCTTTAATTAAATGAGATTTTAGGAAAGATAGGAAGTGGGAAATTCTATATAATGAAGGAAGGATAAGGAGAAAGGATCATCTTCTGTTTGCGTAACGCTACGCTGCAGAAATATCGATTGACTGATTTACTTGTGGGGAGTTGGGATACCCAGCTTAGAGAGGAGTGGTAGCTCAGCCTTGCGAGGCGAGACGGGAGCTAGACAAAATCTATGGATAGTGTGTGTGACCCCTTTGTGGCTCGGGGGGCTAAGGGGGAAGAAGAGTACCCCTAGCATTGGCTGGGAGGTGATGCAGGAGCATCTACGACTTCATCAAGCGAGCCAGCATGGAAGAAAGGGACCATACAGCTAGACAAGCCAGCAAACCTCAAATTTTGAATTGTTTGGGAAACTGTTGCGCCACCGTTTGAATGAGGGCATTCAAGGCCGAGCGCACTTGTATTGTATTGTAGATAAGAAGGCATTTAATAGTCTTAATGTTGTTAGATAGGAATTAATTATAGATTAGACATTTCTACTTTAGAGAAGGAAAACGGAATATAGACACCCTCCCTTTGTACATTGTATTCAATTCTGGGTTATTTTCATTCATACATGAGCAAGAGAGAAACCGAGCAGAGAGCTGGTGAAGAACTTCCATGTACAGATATTGAATTAATAGAAAAGCTTTGATTCAATCTCATGGATGTATTTGATCTCTATGTGTTGTTGATATTATGCTTATGCATGTTTTCTTCTTTTTATGCTTATCTCCTTTATGCTACATATGTGATTGCATATCAGGTTCGAAACCTGAGGGAATGAGAAATGAGTTTCAATTGTTTCTCTGCTTGAGCCAGGAGATTCCTACATAGAGTGCAGTCGAATTCCTACGCATAGAGTGTGTCGAGGAGGCTAAGTAGTTAAACTCTTGTTCTCGGTTGCCCAGAGTGAATTCTGTTTGTTCGAGTCGTGCAGGTGAAGTGCAGGTCGAACGTGGAGTCTCAGTAGTAAGTCTGAGAAGGGTAAGACCGGGTTTTCCGTGACTGTGAGTGCACGGGATCGGGAAGACTTTAGCACGGTTGAGAGTTGGTTGAAGGTCGAGTGCGAGGAGCGTTCTCGAAAGGGACCTCTGAAGGAGTCAGGGTTACAGAAGCTCAAGAGGGATAGTACTTTTGCTTCACGGAGGGAACGGACCCCGGTGAAGTTCATACAGAGTGGAGGTAGTGAAGTAAAGAACTCTTTAAGAGGAAGAGAATCGACGACTTGAAGTTGTCAAGTAGATCTTTGAAATACCTCAGATCGTCAAGTCGTGAAGGAGCTATGAGGGAGCCAACTCACAGGTGCGTGGAGGAGGCCGTGAGTCATTTGCATATTGGCACATCGGGGTGACGAGTGCAGAGTTGCATGCATGTCGGAATCGCAAGTTGCGATTCCCCGATTTAATCAGACCCATCGATCATCGGAGGGATAGGTGGCCCGAGATCTCAAGGATTCGGGACTTGGCACTTCGGTGTTTTCGAAGTTTGAAGCAGCGCGGAGAGACCACGAAGTTGCGAGCTGCGACGGGACCCACAGAGGTTGTGTGGAGTGTAACACGTGGCATCGGTACCTCGGTACTCGAGGTTTCGAAATACAAGGGCTCAGCATCGCGAGTGACGATACCCCGAGGTTGACTATTGACCATCGGGGATCGGATTTTCAGCGTTTGATTGCACAAGGACATAGCTGCAAGCCTCGCGATATCACGAGACCCGATCACCCGACTAGCGAAGGGGATACCGCCGAGGAGACTGTGGGTGAACAACTCCCAAGAGAGTTGGGAGAGCATCGACTCTTCGGGCCATTGAGAAAGAGAAAGGTCCTGGTGGAGCGACCGCCCACTGAGGTTTAGGTTGGCGTCAGAGTGGTATTAGAGCGGGAGTATCTTTGTTTTTTTTGAAGCAGAGACAGAAAAGACATAAAGCCGCTACGAAGGGAAAGGAAGTCACCTGATCGTGAAGACAGGGACGCTCGAAGAAGGGGTAGGCCAGCAGGTAACCCAGAAATGGAACGTCAGATACGAGATCTCAGGGCGAGACTCGAAGATATGGAGACCACCCAGAGGCGTGGAGCTGGCATAGTAGAGTTCAGCGATTCCGAGGTGGAGGAAGAAGCTGGACACGACCAAGAAGAGGTCACTACAGAGGATGCATCAACACAAAAGTTGATCAGAGCCATTTCGATAATGAGCTTGAAGATGAAAATGGACATTCCCGTCTATGAGGGAAGCCTGAATGCAGAGGAGTTACTGGATTGGATCCGAGCACTCGACACCTACTTCGATTACAAAGATATCGAAGAGGACAAGAAGGTGAGGCATGCAGTCATGAAGCTGAAAGGACATGCAGCGCTATGGTGGGACGAGCTGCAGGAAGATAGGCGTTTCAAAGGGAAACAGAAGATCAAAAGCTGGGATCGGATGATCGCCAAGATGAAGGTGAAGTTTATTCCAAGGGACTACCAGATCACTCTGTTCAGGCGCATGCAAAACCTGAGACAGAAGTTGATGTCGGTGAAGGAGTACAACGAAGAATTTTATAGGCTCAACATCCAAGCAGGTCATCGGGAGAGTGATGACGAAAAGGTGGCGAGGTACCTGAATGGTCTCAGGTATGACATTCAGGACGAGTTGAGCATGGTTACCATCCGAACTGTTGAGGATGCGTACCAGATGGCTCTGAAAGCTGAAGAAAATCTGAGCCACAGACAAGGACAGCGAGGGCGAGGCAGAAGCTAGCCAAGAGACAAAGCGGTTTCCCAAGACAAAATTCAAAAGCCCAAGGAGGAGTGGAAGAGACCTCAGGGAAAAGCTGAAAAAGGTGGAACCTCACAGCAAAGGCAGCAAAATTTTGAGCTGAGGAGGCAGCAGGATGATCAACAGGGAGGATATGCTGATGCAATTACATTTCCTCGTACCCGAGGTCGAGGCAGAGGTCGAGGAGGAGTTATCACATGTTTCACGTGTGGTAAAGACGGACATAAAGCCGTGGACTGTCCAAAGAGAAAAATGGACAGAGGAAAAGCTCACGTCGCTGAGGCACAGAGGCGTGACGTTGAGAGTGAAGAAACTGACAGCGGGAGATCACTAGGGATGCATAAGATCCTTTTGACACCCGAGAAAGAGGTGGACAGCTCAGCGCAGAGAAGCAGACTATTCAGAACGGCTTGTACAGCCAAGGACAGGAAATGCAAAGTCATCATTGACAGTGGGAGCACTGATAATCTCGTTTCATCTGAGATGGTGGAGAAACTGGAGCTGACAACAACTAAGCACCCGAGTCCATATAAAATCTCGTGGTTACAAAAAGGGAACCGGGTAAGTGTCACTAAACAATGCTTAGTTAAATTTAAAATTGGAAATTATCATGATGAGATCCTATGTGATGTCATTCCTATGGACGTATGCCATATACTGCTGGGTAGACCATGGCAATATGATAGAAATTTTGTTCATGACGGGATGATGAACACATACACCTTGGAGAAGGATGGGAGACACCATAAGCTGCTGCCGATAAAAGATAAGGAAGTGAAGCCAGAGAGTAGCAGCACAATACTTCTCATGAGTGGGAAGGAACTTCTCACAGAGCTAGAGAGGGATGAGGATCCACAATTCTTTGTTGTCAGGGAGCCGAGAGTTGTTCTGACAAGCACAAGAGTGGACGACTTGCCAGAGGAGATTCAACAACTGCTGGGAGAGTTTGCTGATATCATTGTGGATGAACTACCGTGTTCATTACCACTGATGAGGAGTGTGAGTCACCACATTGACCTCATTCCTGGAGCAAGTTTGCCGAACAAGGCAGCGTACAGATTGACACCTCAGGAGAACGAGGAAGTCAAAATGCAGGTTCAGGATCTGCAGGATAAGGGACTGGTAAGAGAGAATCTGAGTCTGTGTGTCGTTCCAACAGTACTAAGCCCAAAGAAGGACGGAGGCTGGAGGATGTGTACAGACTCCAGAGTGATAAACAAGATCACCATCAGGTATAGGTTCCCGTTACCGAGGATGGACGACTTAATGGATTGCCTGAGTGGGGCAAATTATTTTTCTAAGATTGATCTCAAGAGCGGATATCATCAGATCTGGATGAGAGAGGGAGATGAATGGAAAACAACATTCAAAACAAACGAGGGTTTGTACGAATGGTTGGTCATGCCGTTTGGGTTGACAAACACGCCTAATACATTGATGCGGCTGATGAATGAAGTCCTGAGGTAATTCGTTGGCAAGTTTGTGGTCGTGTATTTGGACGACATATTGATATTCAACAAGACGAAGGCTGAACACTTGAGGCATTTAGCCATTGTGATGAGAAGGTTACAGCAGGAGAAACTGCTGATCAATTTGAAGAAGTGTTCCTTCATGCAGACAGAACTCATTTATTTGGGTTTTGTGATCTCGGCAAATGAATTAAAGATGGATCCTGAGAAGGTTGAGGTGATCAGAAATTGGCCGTCGTCGAGAAATGTTTTTGAGGTAAGGAGCTTTCACGGTTTGGCAAGCTTCTATAGGAAATTCATTCAAAATTTCAGTGGAATTAGCGCTGCGATGATGGACACTGTGAGGAAGTGGCATAAGGTTTTTCAGTGGACGACCGAGGCCGAGAAGAGCTTCAATCTGTTGAAGTGAAAGATTACTGAGCAGCCAATCCTGGTGCTGCCAGATTTTCAGAAAACCTTTCAGGTAAAGTGTGATGCCAGCGGATACGCTGTTGGAGGGGTTTTAAGTCAGGATGACAGACCTGTAGTGTATTACAGTGAGAAGCTAGATGATGCCAAAGTAAAGTACTCCACATACGATAAAGAGTTCTATGCCATCATTCAGGCATTAAAGAAGTGGAGTCATTATTTGATACCCAAGGAGTTCGTTTTGTACAGCGACAACCATGCATTACAGTTTGTAAGTCAGCAAGAGAAGCTGAATCAAAAACATGCAAAGTGGGTGGAATAAATGCAGAATTTCATGTTTGTGATCAAACACATTTTGGGAGCCACGAATAAAGTAGCAGACGCCTTGAGCAGGAAATGTTTAATGCTGCAGGAATTCAGGATCAAAACGCTGGTTTTTGAGAACTTGAAGGACATGTATGCAGGTGACGCTGATTTCGGTGAGGCATACGAAGCAGCCGAGAATCCAGTGCTAAGAGATAGAAGTCCATGGATAGATTTCCTGATACAGGATGGATTTCTATTCAAGGGAAATCAATTGTGCATACCAGATTGCTCTATGAGAGAGAATTTGGTGAGAGAGAAGCACAGCGAAGGCTTAGCAGGTCATTTCGGGCATGACAAAACGTTCACCAAGCTGAGCGAATCTTATTTTTGGCCAGGCATGCGAGTAGATGTGAAGAGATTTGTTGATAGGTGCAAAATATGTCAACACGTGAAGGGCCGAAAGCAGAACACGGGGTTTTATCAGCCGTTGCCTATACCAGAGAGGCCATGGGAAGCCATTAGTATGGATTTTGTGTTGGGTTTGCCGAGAACACAGCGAGGAGTGGATTCTATCTTTGTGGTAGTAGACAGGTTCTCGAAGATGGCACATTTCATACCATGTCATAAGACCAACGATGCAACACACATCGTGAATTTGTTCTTTAAGGAGATTGTGTGATTGCATGGATTGCCGAGAAGCATAGTCTCGGATCAGGACACGAAGTTCATAGGTCATTTTTGGAGGACGCTATGGAAGAAATTGGGGACTGATTTAGCATTCAGTTCTTCTTACCATCCGCAGACAGATGGGCAGACAGAAGTGGTCAACAGAAGCTTGGGAGATCTGTTGAGGAGCCTAGTGGTGGAGCATCACGCCAGTTGGGATCAGATTCTACCCCAGGCGGAATTTGCGTACAATGGTTTGGTGAATCGGAGCACAGGTAAGAGTCTGTTCCAGATTCTGTATGGGACACAGCCGAGAGGAGTGTCTGAGCTCAGGGAGCCAGAACAGGCTGAAACTAGCAGCGCAAGGGCTGAAGAATTCGCTGAGGCGATGAGAGAACTTCACGCGGAGGTGAAGCAGTAGTTGCAGAAGTCGAATCAGGAGTACAAGCGCAGAGCCAATCAGCGAAAGAGGCAGCTTCAGTTTGAATTTGGAGATATGGTTCTGGCGCACTTACGAAAAGAAAGGTTCCCAAGGGGAACATATAACAAGCTCAAGATGAAGAAGATTGGACCGTGCAGAATTCTGAAGAAATTTGGCGAGAACGCATACGAACTTGAGTTGCCAGAGGGCATCGGGATATCTCCGATTTTCAACATTTCGGATTTATACCCATACAAGGCTGAAGAAACATGCACTGGAACTAAGGAACCAATGATCCAGTGGCAGAAGCAATTTCCAGTTGCACAGAAACCTCAGATAGAGTGCATACTGGATAAGAGAGTTGGAAGAAAGACCAGGAGGAAGCAGTATTTTGAATACCTGGTGAAATGGAAGGATCACCCAGTGGAGGATGCCAGTTGGGAGACAGAGGCAGTCATACAGAAGCATGGACACACCGTGCAGCAGCTCATGGACAGGAGCCCATGAAATATTTTTGAGCCGAGGAGTATGATGCAGGAGCATCTACGACTTCATCAAGCGAGCCAGCGTGGAAGAAAGGGACCATACAGCTGGACAAGCCAGCAAACCTCAAATTTTGAATTGTTTGGGAAACTGTTGCATCGCCGTTTGAATGAGGGCATTTAAGGCCGAGCGCACTTGTATTGTATTGTAGATAAGAAGGCATTTAATAGTCTTAATGATGTTAGATAGGAATTAATTATAGATTAGACATTTCTACTTTAGAGAGGGAAAACGGAATATAGACACCCTCCCTTTGTACATTGTATTCAATTCTGGGTTATTTTCATTCATACAGGAGCAAGAGAGAAACCGAGCAGAGAGCTGGTGAAGAACTTCCATGTACAGATATTGAATTAATAGAAAAGCTTTGATTCAATCTCATGGATGTATTTGATCTCTGTGTGTTTTTGATATTATGCTTATGCATGTTTGCTTCTTTTTATGCTTATCTCCTTTATGCTGCATATGTGATTGCATATCAGGTTCGAAACCTGAGGGAATGAGAAATGAGTTTCAATTGTTTCTCTGCTTGAGCCAGGAGATTCCTGCATAGAGTGCAGTCGAATTCCTCCGCATAGAGTGTGTCGAGGAGGCTAAGTAGTTAAACTCTTGTTCTCGGTTTCCCAGAGTGAATTCTGTTTGTTCGAGTCGTGCAGGTGAAGTGCAGGTCGAACGTGGAGTCTCAGTAGTAAGTCTGAGAAGGGTAAGACCAGGTTTGCCGTGACTGTGAGTGCACAGGATCGGGAAGACTTTAGCACGGTTGAGATTTGGTTGAAGGCCGAGTGCGGGGAGCGTTCTCGAAAGGGACCTCTGAAGGAGTCAGGGTTACAGAAGCTCAAGAGGGATAGTACTTTTGCTTCACGGAGGGAACAGACCCCGGTGAAGTTCATACAGAGCGGAGGTAGTGAAGTAAAGAACTCTTCAAGAGGAAGAGAATTGATGACTTGAAGTTGTCGAGTAGATCTTTGAAATACCTCAGACCGTCAAGTCGTGAAGGAGCTATGAGGGAGCCAACTCGCAGGTGCGCGGAGGAGGCCGTGAGTCATTTGCATATTGGCACATCGGGGTGACAAGTGCAGAGTTGCATGCATGTCGGAATCGCAAGTCGCGATTCCCCGATTTAATCAGACCCATCGATCATCGGAGGGATAGGTGGCCCGAGATATCGAGGATTCGGGACTTGGCACTTCGGTGTTTTCGAAGTTTGAAGCAGCGCGAAGAGACCGCGAAGTTGCGAGCTGCGACGGGACCCACAAAGGTTGTGCGGAGTGTAACACGTGGCATCGATACCTCGGTACTCAAGGTTTCGAAATACAAGGGCTCGGCATCGCGAGTGACGATACCCTGAGGTTGACTATTGACCATCGGGGATCGGATTTTCAGCGTTTGATTGCACGAGGACAGAGCTGCAAGCCTCGCGATATCGCGAGACCCGATCACCCGACTAGCGAAGGGGATACCGCCGAGGAGACTGTGGGTGAACAACTCCCAAGAGAGTTGGGAGTGCACGGGACCGGGAAGACTTCAGCACGGTTGAGATTTGGTTGAAGGCCGAGTGCGGGGAGCGTGCTCGAAAGGGACCTCTAAAGGAGTCAGGGTTACAGAAGCTCAAGAGGGATAGTACTTTTGCTTCACGAAGGGAACGGACCCCGATGAAGTTCATACATAGCAGAGGTAGTGAAGTAAAGAACTCTTCAAGAGGAAGAAAATCGACGACTTGAAGTTGTCGAGTAGATCTTTGAAATACCTCAGACCGTCAAGTCGTGAAGGAGCTGTGAGGGAGCCAACTCGCAGGCGCGCGGAGGAGGCCATGAGTCATTTGCATATCGGCACATCGGGGTGACGAGTGCAGAGTTGCATGCATGTCGGAATCGCGAGTCGCGATTCCCCGATTTAATCAGACCCGTCGATCATCGGAGGGATAGGTGGCCCGAGATCTCGAGGATTCGGGACACGGCACTTCGGCGTTTTCGAAGTTTGAAGCAGCGTGGAGAGACTGCGAAGTTGCGAGCTGCGACGGGACCCACGAAGGTTGTGCGGAGTGTAACACGTGGCATCGGTACCTCGGTACTCGGGGTTTCGAAATACAAGGGCTCGGCATCGTGAGTGACGATACCCCGAGGTTGACTATTGACCATCGGGGATCGGATTTTCGACGTTTGATTACACGAGGACAGAGCTACAAGCCTCGCGATATCGCGAGACCCGATCACCCGACTAGCGAAGAGGATACCGCCGAGGAGACTGTGGGTGAACAACTCCCGAGAGAGTTGGGAGAGCATCGACTCTTTGGGCCATTGAGAAAGAGAAAGGTCCTGGTGGAGCGACTGCCCGCTGAGGGGTAGGTTGGCGTCAGGAGGTATCAGTATAGTCTCAACGGTCGACGAGCAGGAGTTGCACGGAGCGCGCAGATGACACTTGGAGCAGGTGAATAGGCAACAATACAGTTTTTTGGTTGAATGATAGAATGTTGTAGGATATATGATTTAGATTTGCATGTGTATTGAGTAGGTAAACTAATTGTCTAGTTTCATGACTGAAATTTTATAGTCTAGCTGAGTGATTGGTTGATTGATTTCCGTGACCTTCATCTTTCCACATGTCGTGACCACCCTGTGTGTTGATTTTGACCTTGAGGTTTTTATCCTTTGTCCCTAGCTCACTAGTCCTCGCCTGAGTAGTCCGCTAGGAGCTTGATCTATGGTTGTCACCTTAGCATTAGAAGACCTATGGATCTCAACACCCTACTTTCTTGTGTGAGGATGGTGAAGCGAAGGCGAACCTTTTAGCCGTCTACCTCCATTGTTTGTCCTTGGATGAATGATTGTCATGCACCTTCTTGGGTTTGAATACTTCTGCGTTGTTTATCCCTTATTCTTGCGATCAACTTGTTATCTTTTGCATTGTATCCCCTCTTTATTTTCGGAGGGTATGTTGTTCTCTCCGATTGACCGTTACCCGTTGTATGACAGCTTGATTTGATTGTTCGTGACTGCATCTGAATTTATACATTGACTGTAAACGATTGAATGGAGGCCTTATCTTTGAGGTCTGTGATTTCCTGTTATTACATGACAGCCTTATCCCATAGCTAATGTGCGATTCATCGGTGTTTCTACTAGCTTGATCCTCTATCTGCACTACACTTTACTTATCTATTGACTGCCTATTTATTCATTTAACTAAATAGTGATTGCATATTCCCTTATTTTAGAAAGCATTTATGTATATACTAGTGAAGGCATAATTCCTTATTTCAGAAAGAATTTATACATACACCAGCGAATGCATATATCCTTATTTCAAAAAGAAGTTAGATATATTCCACCGATTTCTCTACGATTTTATAATGTTGTTCTCTGCGATTTTATAATGTTTAAGGGATAACAATTTTGTATTGTTTCTCTGCGTTCTTATAATGTTTAGAGGATAGAAATTCTCTGTGATTTTATAATGTTGCTGTGTGCTCTTAACCTTGACGTTTTCATGGACTTTATACACTGAACATAACCCATTGTGTTATCTTAGAACGAGGAGACTTTCATTTTTCCCTGCTAGAGAGATGACTAAAAATAATATTAATCAAACCCTGATCACTGAAAAGCTCGAGCTAAATACCATTAAGGCTTTAATGTTTAACCGTTGGTGACTAACTTCTCGCTGTGGTCATGGGCGGTCTTGTACCAACAAACATGAATCCTTTTAAGTTCATGGGCGGTCTTATGCCAGTGAACATAACAATCTTAACCTTACACTTGGAATGATTCTAGAATGTGATCCGGGTTACAGTTCGTTTACTTAAATCTGTATTAATTCTTGCATGAGTGCCTTTTGGAGGAGCATCCATCAGATAGGCATAGCATTGACAAAAAATTCATGAACATTCATCGGGCGTGTCCCTGTACCCATCTTCCTTTATCCCTTTGAGGCATAGCACTTATTTTATTGAGTCACTGATGTTAGTCATGAATGTCAGAGATTGGCAGCCTGCAAATGCTGAGGAAGGGTACAACAAAGCTGTTATCATTTTACTGCCAGTGAGGTAATTTCTCTCTGTTGGGTATTTTGCAGTGAACCTTTATGTTTTTCCTCTCTGTTACCTTGGAGACCTTACTATCTAAGAACTTGATTTTCAGGTTCCTCTAAAAGAGCGGCCTGTTGCCCACGCGGTCCCCTTCATTACATCACCTGACATCAACCATTTTTACTGGCATTAACAATCTGAATCGCGCTAACATTCTTTGGCGTAAACCTTCTTGTTCCCTGCTAACGTTAATGTTAGCGTCAATTACATTGTATGGCTTGACAATACTCTTAGTCCTTACAGCTAGATAGCATAAAAATGGCATTAAAATTTGCATGAAAAATGGTGTTCTTCTGACCACGACTTCTTTATAATTTAGGCAAAAATTGAAATTAACCGCCTACAGATTTTGATTTATAGTTATTGATGAACAACTAATGTAATGTTTTCTTGCACCAGAAAGTAATTTAGTTTTCTTTTTATTAATTAATAATGTCCCATTTCTTCTTTTCATTTAAATAATAATATCTTTTATTTTAACTTTTATCAATCTATTATGTTATGTGTTGAACTGATAATGTACATGAACTATCATGGTGTAGACCTTTATTGTTCAAAGAGGATGAAGTGTATGATTATTATAGAAACTTGTTTAGACATCCTCATATGTTTAGGAAATGGTATAAGTTTTTAATGATTATTATATTATAGAAATGAAGTGCTTTTATTAATAATAATAAATTATTATTATTATTATTGTGGGATGAGGAATTTTGTGTAAATAATTGTCAAGAGGTACATAATCTATCCCTTGGATATTGTTATATAGATATATACATAATTATTGGATATTGATTTTAAAATAGAATACTTATAACAAATAATAATATTGTAAGGCAAATTGATTTAGATGGTACTCTGATGACACTGTAATTTAAAATTGCGCAAATAATTGTTTTAAGGCTATTTTAGATCCTACCTTATTGATAACTTTCTTTTAGACATGCTAAGATGGGCACCTGACAGATGACTAAAACAGACGGTAACTATCTACTAGCTTGACTCGACGATTGATCGGGTTTTTGGCGAAGTCGTTTTTGGCTTGCGCTTCCTGTTGAGGGGTTGTGGTTCCTTTTTAATAATGTTGTACTTGGTTTGTAAACATATAATTGCTTGGTCTACTTGTGTCGGGTGGGATGTAGACACCTCCCAATTCCTCATAACAGTCGCCATCCCTGAGAACTTAAATGTTCAAAATCGATGGGAACCTGGGCTTGAGTGTTGCTTATGTGTCCTGGAGGTCCTAACCATTGCAGGGTAGGACGAGTGGGTAGTTCGGCTTATTTTTTATGGTTGATTGTCGTTCATTGCTTCCATATGCTTGATGTGCATCTTAGGTTGTCATGTTGTTGTTGCAATTGCATGTGTCGTGTTCGTCATCGTGTTATGACGTAGAGTATAATGTATTTTTACCCTTGTACACATGCACACAAAAACAATTTTCACTTGTGTGAGAGGTTGATGTCATGACAAACATGAGGTATGTTATAGCAGGTATCATTTAGTGTGTTAAAATCATTTAAATTTAATGTGTTATAATCATTTAAATTTAATTTTTCAAATTTTCAAATTTGAAATGTGTTGTATAGGGTAATGTGGAGAAGAGAGTACCTGAGAGTGTGTTTGGGAGGGAGATTTGGATTAATGAGGAAGTGGAGGAAGCACCCTTATTTTGGTAAGGATGTGTCCATTCAGAATGATTCATAAATGTATGTTTTTTACTTTTATCAAAATTTTTGTTTTCTCAAATTTTTAGTTTAGCCAAGTTCCTATTCAATGCTTTGATCAATTATTTTGAAATATATAGAAACCCTATATAAGATTATCGTTGTCTTAAATGATGTACATTCAAAATTATTTAAGTTTAGATCATGATGAGGACCTAATTTTGAACTTGAACATTTGATTATTTGAGAACAGACTCCATCCCACATCAGAAAAGGGAAAGTTTCTAAATTTTCTTCGATTTAATTCCTTGATTCCTTGTCCAAGAATGGTGTAGTATGGACATTTGTGTTTTCTACATACAACAAAGTTAATTCCTTCTTGCCAGGGTATTGTCAAACTCTTAACTAAATTGGTTACTAACCACAAAGACCAACACTCAAGTAGATTTACAAATAATCTATCCATATGTATATGTGAGCTAGCTCACACATAATTTCAAAGATAATTTGATTATATGTAATATGAATACATCCTAAAGATGAAATATTTAAATGGTTTTTGAAGAATGACTTAATATACATGTGCAGATTTGTGTTTTCTTCATGTACATGAAAGATTATATTAGAACATCCATTCCACTGCAGAAAGAGGAGATAAGTATTTTTCGAAAGAATGGTTTTTTAAATGGATATTTGTGAACTTTCATAGATATAAGTAGTTTTTTGGAAGAATGGCTTAATATGGATATTTATGAGTCCTTTAATTTGAAAGGGAAATATGGAATTTGATTATATGACCACTATAGAAGAGGAGAGAAGTATTTTACTACTAAGGAGATTAGTATTTTATTGCTGAGTAAATAATATCAAATAACATCACCTAGGATGAGAATTTCACCTGAAGGATTTGAGACTTTATACAAGGAGAATTTCACCTGAAGGATTTGGGACTTTATCCACAAGGAGATAAGTATTTTATTGGAAGGATGAATTAATATGGAGATTTGTGAAATTTTGTCATACATAGTTCTATATTTATTTTCAGATTATTATCTAACTCTAACTCACAATTTTTTTTTTACCAAAAATACAATTTTTCTCACCAAAAATACAATTTTTCTCTTTAAATATTTTTAAGATTTTAGATAAGATTTTACAAATTGTTTAAATCATGTATGCTTAAAGTGGAGAGTAACTATATTAAATATGTTTAGCTGTGGTTGGGTATGCTATTATTTCTTATTGTTTATTTAATATTTAATTACAATATATATGCTAATTTGTGTTATTTGTTTTTTTTTTATTGTTTTTTATTGTTATAGATGTCTAAATTATATTTGGTGCAAAATATGTTTCAATATATTTTGTTGGAAAGAGTATGTTGGAGGATAAGACTTAACTCTTTTGGTATGTATGTCAATTTTGTTTTAATCACAATTTTTGAATTCTGTTTTATTTCGCATGTTTGAATTGTAAATTTTTAATATTTGAATTCTGGTTTTTTTGTAGGTTTGAATTGTAAATTTTTAATTTTTGAATTATGTTTTTTTTTTTCAAGTTTGAATTGCAAGTATGAAGTGATCTATCTTAAATTGATGGATTAGAGTCCATAATTTTGAATTTAAATGTCTTATTTTTTGTTATCATCCTAAAATGGATGTGGAACTTATGTATTTGACAGTGTAACTATTCAGACTTTGATTACAATCTATCTATCTATCTATCTATCTATCTATCTATCTATATCTATCTATCTATCTATCTATCTATCTATATATATGGAATTCAAAATACCAATTTATTGTCTCGTATTTGATTTCTCAAAGTTGATGGAAAAAAGTTAGTTTTGAACTAATGTTTTGTATATTCTCCTTTTTACAATGCATTAAATTAAGCATCAAACTCCTAAATACTTTTTTGTTGTGTATTAATTTAAATGATTCATTTTATGTTCATTGTGGACTGCTAAAAAACACATGATAAAATTCAACATATTTCATTGTGGACTATTCTTGGGCCTATGGGGACTGATAAAATTCAACATAAAACTGAAATATTGGGCCTATCCTACTATGTATTAATTTAAATGCTTCCTTTTATGTTCATTGTGGACTTCTTAAAAACACATATAAAATTCAACATATTTCATTGTGCACTATTCTTAGGCCTATAGGGACTGATAAAATTCAACACATTTCATTGTGGACTGATAAAATTCAACATAAAGTTGAACTCTTGGGCCTATCCTACTATGTATTAATTTAAATGTTTTATTTTATGTTCACTGTGGACTGTTCACAAACAGATGATAAAATTCAACATATTTCATTATGGACTGTTATTAGGCCTATGGGGATTGATAAAATTCAACATATTTAATTGTAGATTGATAAAATTCAATGTAAATATGAACTCTTGGGCCTATCCTACTATGTATTAATTTAGATACTTCCATTTATGTTCACCGTGGACTGTCCAAAAACACATGATAAAATTCAACATATTTCATTGTGGATTGTTCTTGGGCCTTTGGGGACTGATAAAATTCAACATATTTCATTGTGGACTAATAAAATTTAACATAAAGATGAACTCTTGGGCCTATGGGTATTATTATTACTCCTTTCCTACTTTTCCATAAAAAAATCGATGGTTGCGGGAGATTCTAAGGTCACTTGTAATGGCCTCCTCATTACGACAACAACTCTGATAACAGATGCAATTTTTTTTTTTTTTAGTTTTTAAAAGTGTGTGCGTGCGTGTTAAAAGGAAACAGACACACTTGACTCTACGTCATCACCTGACGACTAACAAGACGCAAGCAAGACGAACACAGTAAGATGAAATACGACGTACCACAATAACAACATGTGTTTAACGATGATCAGACGACAATAAGTAAGACCGACTACCCATCCGTCCTACCCAGCAATGGTTAGGACCTCCAAGACACACAATCAACGCTCAAGCCCAGGTTCCCATCGATTTTAACCATTTAAGGTCTCCGGGCTGGCGATTGTTCTTATGAATATGGAGGTGTCTACATCCTGCCCGACACCATCCAGACCCAAAAATACTAAATCGACAAACACCAATGACGATCGTTGTGCAATAAAGTTCTACAAATCAACACATACTAAAAAAATTCCATGTTGCAAGAGAACTTGATTACGAACTACATCATGAAAATACATAAGTGTGAGCGAAGGGAAAACACTTTAATTAGATCAAGAAGAAAAGGTAGTCATCTACTTCACTTCAAGGCACGAAATTGATCATCCATTAATTCAAATGTAGCTAACAATTCTAGAGGCATATGAAGTGACTACACACATGCCTGTCATACCTATCATGGTGTCATATAAGTAATCTGCTATGATTAGTCAGTCCCAATGCAAAATTAAACACAATGGAGCAATAGGATAATACATGAAGAATAATCGGATACACAAGAGCACAACTACAACTATTAATTGATATAAATCTATTTTGATCGTTATTAGTAATTTTGTTAAGATTAGGTTCATTCCAGTCAAGCATCACTTATCAAGTGATTCAACTCATGTATTAAGTGCTACTTCTATGTAGACTCACTAAGTATCATAAGGAAATGAACTATCTTACTTAAGTGACAATTAATAATTCAATACCAAAATACATATCCATTTATTTATTTATTCTTTTTACAAGGTAATCACAAAAGAGCAACTTAATGAACGATTAAGGGAAGTAAAAGGTTGCTTTATACATCAAGGAAATAAAGAAATCTACACCTATTAACAATAGGTAAGAATTCAATACTAAATTAAACGAACTGTAAGTAGATCAAACCAAATTTAGATCAAATATCTAAATTAAACGAACTGTAAAACGAACTAGATTAAACGAACTGTAAAACGAACTGTAAAACGAACTAAATTAAACGAACTGTAAAATGAGATAAATTAAACAAACTGTAAAACGAACTAGATTAAATGAACTGTAAGTAGATCAAACCAAATTTAGGAGTTGAATAAGATAAATTACCTAATAACTCACATATCTATAAAAGGTTTTAAAGAAGGTTGAATTTTTAATTAAACACTGCAATTTGAGAACTTGGCGTTGACTTATAATTCTATTTAAGGAGTTTAAAAAGGGCCCATGCAATACAATAAAGAAATCTACTAATCCAAGAAAGGAACTAAGGATGACCCCACTTTAATCAACTACATACAAATACACAAATCCATTAGTGTATCGACTCAGCCAAGGCGTGAGGTACGTGGATCAATCAAGGACGAAGTAGGCAGGGCAACGGTGAAGGGCCAAGATAAAATATGAAGGCTGGTGTTAAAACATGAAGGTTGGGTACGCATAGCTAAATCACTTGTCATAGTTTCTACCTAGGCATAGCCGAAATACAACCAAACTTTAAAATCCTTTACAGCAGAAAAAGGGGGTGGTTTTCCAAAATCACACATGGAGCAACGTTCAGGCATGAGAGCTCAAAGATCAACCACAAAAACGTGGTTCGAGTCACAGCAAGAATCCCAATGGATTGGAAACTAAATCTATGGCAGAAGTCAGCGCGCTTCGGCATCCGTTTGAGCTTAAAATCGGGATACACACAGAGAGCTCAGGAAAACAATCATTAAAAACGCAGAAGAAAAGAAACAGTCACTCAGACATTCGTCTGGTTCAGTGCAAAGGTAAAAATTGCCAGACTGGTGTCTAAAATTTCGTTGTAGCTGATTTAAGGGTATGTTCGGCCTCCAGGCAGTGCCCAGGATCAGTTAGCTGGAAGATATAAAATATCATTCATCAGTCTTGATGTCAGGCGTAACGTAAGCCCTTACAACCGTGTTCTAAGAAGTCATTGCTGTGCTTGCAATAAGAGACTATCTAGAATGATAATTACAAAATCGAAGTGCATAGACAAGAGACCACCCAGAAATAGTTATGAATCACCGTTTATTTAATTAAGAACAATAAGAATAAAGTGAAACCACCGAGTGTACAATTGAGAGACAACCCCAATAATAAAATGCAATAGCCATGTATACGATCCTGAGAATGAATACAAAATTGTTGTATATCTAAATAAAAGATAATCAAAATATTATGAAATCGCTGTGTATTAATACATTTCGCTACAATGCTTTAACATCGCCAAATACAACTCTTCATTAATTGAAGTTAACTCGAATATGAAAATCCATGAAAAAGTCTGCTGAGTGAATTCACTATTTAAACTAAATTAATCCATAATTGGCAGATCAATAGGTACATATGGAATGGGTACCGATATAGGTTGATTTACACAGGCACTGAATTTCAGTTGCAACCGATCAAGGTAGATTCGTAGAGTTTTAGGTACTAAACACAACTAGAAGTATAAAAGGCAGAGTTGAAAATTGGGGAGGGGTGTGATAACAAGGGCAAAAATACTCAGCTCTAGGTAGCGCAAGGGCCACAATCAGGAAAAACCAATGGGGTAGATGGTGGGCCAGAACGTCCTCCGCTCTTTCAAAATGCAGAACCCATAAGCAGCAATATAATGCATTCAAGGAAGCAATACAAAAAAATGATCACCGAAATATAAAAATGAAGTAAATGACATAACACTAAGTATAAACAAGCCAGATTCATTTACAATCAGTATTTAGATTCAAGCATAGGGCCTAATGCATTCTACTCTACAAATAAAGGAACATATCATTGCCTTATCCCCTACCTCGAATGACATCTGCGCTCCATGCCGCTCCCGCTCGCCGACCGTCGAGACCTCACCGGTACCTCCTAGCCAATTTCTAGGGGTACTCTGCTTCCCCTTTAGCCCCCAGAGCCGCAAAGGAGCCAATCACTATCCAGAAGGTATGTCTAGCTTCCCAGCTCGCCTTGCAAGGACGAGCTACCACTCCTATCTGAGCTGGAAAATCCCAACTCTCCATAAGTAATCAGTCAAGTCACAATTCCGGTAGCATAACGTTATGCTAACAGTCGATCCCTTTCTTCCTCATCTCCCTTTTATTTTATAGAGTTTTGAGACCCACCAACTTTCCTAATTCACATTTTAAATTAAGTTTCAATAAAATATTCTAAATATTCTCCATCGCA
>JZKD02S0554114.1:123529-135352 GCA_000966675.3 Picea glauca | reverse complement strand
AAATCCACTATTTTTAATTAAATTCTTACTCTCTTCATTTACCCCAAGAATTTTATGAAGACTAAACTATTACTTAAGTGGGTTTTTGTTTAAATTTTTATTTTTATTTTAGGGTTTTTTTCTTAAAGTTAGACTAAATTTTTACCCTAAAAAGTTTTAGACTTAGGACTTAGATTCTGAATTGGGCGACACTTGGTTAGGGAAGTTGTTTAAGGATTTCTTAATGTCTTAAATGTCTTAGGGCCATCTAGGTTTGTTCTTTCATCAACATCAACACGACATGCCCTTCAGGATTCACCACGTGCTCCAAGGGTGCCACTCGCCAACTTATGTTTCTTTTGCGTGACGTGCCCTTCAAGATGCACCACGTGCTCCAAGGGTGCCACTCGATTCTTGTGCTTCTTTTGCACGACGTGCCCTTCAGGATGCACCACGTGCTCCAAGAGTGCGACTCGCCAACTTGCGTTTCTTTTGCGCGACGTGCCCTTGATGCAAGAGCATCGCTCACTCATCAAGCGAGCCAGTGCGTGGAGAAAAGAACAGCTGGACAAGCCAGCAAACTTCTTTTTGAATTTTACCTTGATATTGGCTGCGCCAAGCATTAATGAGTTAATGTAATGAAGCGCATTTGTATTGTAATGTAGATAAGGAGGCAATTAATAGTTTTAATGCTGGTAGATAGGAATTAACTGTAGATTAGACCGTTTTTACTTTCGAGAGGGAAAAAAGAATATAGGCACCCTCCTTTGTACATTGTATTATTCCAATTCATTCATACAGGAGAGCAAGAAGAGAGCAGAGTAGAGAGCTTGTGAAGAATCCCCATGTACAGATATTGAATTAATAGGAAATCTTTGATTCAATTCCATGGCTGTGATTATTCTCTGTGTGTTGTTGATATTATGTTGTTGCATACTTGCTTCTTTTTATACCTTAGTCATATACGTTGTATATGTAATTTCATGGAAGATTAGGAATCTGGGAGAAAGGAGAGAATAAGTTTTAATTGTTTCACTGTTTGAACCAGGAGATTCCTGCAGAGAGTGAAGTCGAATTCCTCTGCATAGAGTGCATTGAGGAGGTTCAACAATGAAGCTCTTATTCTCGTCGACTAGAGTTGCGTTGGGTTATTCGAATCGTGCAGGTGAAGTGCAGGTTGGATTGAGGTCTTAGTAGTAAGTCTGAGAAGGGAAAGACCGGGTTTGCTGTGACGGTGGGTGCACAGGAACTGGAAAACTTCAAGCACTGTTGGGAGTGGTTTAAGGTTGAGCACAGGGAGCATGTTTGGGAAATATATGAAGGATTCAGAGTTGGAAAAGCTCAAGAGGGATAGTACCTTTACTTCGTTCACATAGGACGAAGGTGGTGAAGCAGAGAAGATCTTCCTAGAGGAAGAGAATCGACGACTTGAAATCGTCATGGAGAAACACTAATTCTTGCGGATCGTTGGATTGCGGATAAGTTGCGCGTCATTTAGCCCTTTGGTGCAGGGGCAAGGACCAATGCCATCGCATATCGGCATATCAGGGTTGGCGAGTGCAAGAGTTGCATGCACGTCAGAATCGCGAGTCGCGATTCCCCGATTTAATCAGAGCTGTCAATCACCAGAGGGACAGGTGGCACGAGATCCCTAGGAGTCAGGACTCGGCACTTCGGCATTTTCAAAGTCGAAAGGAGCATGGAGAAATAGTGAGGTCGCAAGTTGCGACGGGTCCCACAGAAATAGCGCAGAGCGTTAACACGTGGCATCGCGCATCGGTATTCGGGGTTTGAAAGGTGAGTGACTAACGACCTTTCATATGCCGATTCCCTGATAGGGAAATCTCCGATGGAGTGGAAGCGTTGACCTTGACCAAATTGGACCTCGGGGTTTGGGGTTTTGAATTACCGAGGATTGCACACAGGATTCGCGACACACGAGTTCTGATTTCCCGAGAAATGAAGGGGAGAGCACCGAGGAATAACCTATGGGTGACGAAGACTCCCGAGAGGGGTTGGAAGAGCTTTGACTCTTCGGGCCAAGGAGAAAAAGGTCCTGGTCGGTGCAGACAGATCGCGGGTGACGTCTGTAGCAATCAAGTGGTATCAGAGCGGGAGTTGGGGTTCTCTTTGTTCAGGTAGCAGAGAGAAGTAGATATGCCATGCCGCCGAGAAGGGAGAGACAGTCACCTGATCGTGAAGACAGGGATGCGTGAAGAAGGGGTAGACCAGCAGGTAACCCAGAGATGGAGCGCCAAATACGAGATCTTAGGGCGAGACTCGAGGAGATGGAGACCACCCAAAGGCATGGAATTGGCACAAGAGAGTTCAACGATTCCGAGGTTGAGGAGGAAGCTGGACACGATATAGAAGAGGTCTCGGTAGAAGACGCATCAACCGAGCGGTTGATTCGGGCCATCTCCAGGATGAGCTCGAAGACCAAGATGGACATTCTCGTCTATGAGGGGAGTCTAAATGCTGAAGAGTTGTTGGATTGGATCCGAGCACTCGACACCTACTTCGATTACGAAGATATCGAAGAGGATAAGAAAGTGAGGCATGTTGTCACGAAGTTGAAAGGACATGCAGCCTTATGGTGGGATGAGCTGCAAGCAGACAGACGTTCCAAGGGAAAACAGAAGATAAAAAGATGGGACAGGATGATCGTCAAGATGAAAGTGATATTCATCCCGAGAGATTACCAGATCACTCTGTTCAGGCGCATGCAGAACCTGGGACAGAAGTTGATGACGGTGAAGGAGTACACCGAGGAGTTCTACAGGCTCAATATTCGAGCTGGTCATTGGGAGAGTGATGACGAAAAGGTGGCGAGATACCTTAATGGGATGAGGTACGATATTCAGGATGAATTGAGCATGCTGACCATCCAAACAGTTGAGGATGCATACCAGATGGCTCTAAAAGCTGAGGAGAAGTTGAGCCGCAAGCAAGGACAACGAGGGTGAGGCAGAAGTCATCCCCAAGGCAAGATAGTTGCCCAAGAAAGAACTCAGAAGCCCAAGGAGGGTTCTCAGAGACCTCAGGGAAAAGATGAAAGAGGTGGAACTTCACAGCAGAGGCCACAAATTTCTGAGCCGAGGAGGCAGCAAGATGATCAGCAAGGAGGGTATGCTGACATGAATACATTTCCTCGTACCTGAGGTAGAGGACGAGGATGAGGAGGAGTTATCACATGTTTTACATGTGGAAAAGATGGCCATAAAGTTGTATATTGTCCAGAGAGGAAATTGGACAGAGGAAAAGCTCACATCGCTGAGGCGCAGAGGCGTGACATGGAGGATGAGGACACTGGAAGTGGGAAGTCACTGACAGTGCACTAAGTTCTCTTGAAACCTGAGAAAGAGGTGTAGGACACCGCGTAAAGATGCAGACTGTTCTGAACGACTTGCAAGACCAAGGGCTGGAAATGCAAGGTCATCGTGGACAGTGGGAGCACAAACAATCTCGTTTCAACCGAGATGGTGGAGAAATTGGCGCTGGAGACAACTAAGCATCCAAGCCCATACAAAGTGTCATGGCTGCAGAAAGGACACTGGGTAAATGTCACTAAGCAATGCTTGGTTAATTTTAAGATGGGTGAATATAGGGATGAAATTCTGTGTGATGTCATTCCCATGGATGTCTGTCATGTTTTATTGGGAAGACCATGGCAATTTGACAGAAATGTTGTTCATGATGGGAGGATGAACACATACACTTTGGAGAAGGATGGGAAAACACATACACTGCTGCCAATAAAAGATAAGGAAGTAAACACTGAAGTGAGCAGCACAATTCTTCTCATGAGTGGGAAAGAGCTTCTCACGGAGATGGAGAAGGCTGAAGATCCACAATTCTTTATGGTCAGGAAACCAAGAATTGTCCTGACAAGAACAAGAGTGGACAACTTGCCAGAGGAGATTCAGGAATTGTTGGGAGAATTCGCTGATATCATCGTGGACGAACTACCTCGTTCGTTGCCATCGATGAGGAGCGTGAGTCATCACATTGACCTCATACCCGAAGCAAGCTTACCAAATAAGGCAGCGTACAGGTTGACACCTTAGGAGAACGAGGAGGTCAATAGGCAGGTGCAAGACTTGCTGGACAAGGGACTGGTCAGAGAAAGTCTAAGTCCGTGTGCTATTCCGACAGTACTAAGCCCGAAAAAGGATGGAGGCTAGAGAATGTGTACAGATTCCAGGGCGATAAATAAGATCACAATTAGGTATAGATTTCCACTGCCGAGAATGGATGACTTGATGGATTTCCTGAGTGGGGCAAATTATTTTTCGAAGATTGATCTCAAGAGCGGATATCATCAGATCCGAATGAGAGAGGGAGATGAATGGAAAACAACATTCAAAACAAACGAGGGTTTGTACGAATGGTTGGTCATGCTGTTTGGGTTGACAAATGCACCGATCACTTTTATGAGGCTAATGAATGAAGTCCTGTGGGAATTCATTGGCAAATTTGTGGTCGTATACATGGATGACATATTAATTTTCAACAAGACGAAGGCTGAGCACTTGAGGCATTTGGCCATTGTAATGAGAAGGCTGCAGCAGGAGAAGTTGCTGATAAATTTGAAGAAATGCTCATTTATGCAGACATAACTCATTTATTTGGGTTTTGTAATCTCGGTGAATGAATTGAAGATGGATCCTGAGAAGGTGGAAGTGATCAGGAATTGGCCATCGCCAAGAAATGTCTTCGAGGTAAGAAGCTTCCATGGTTTAGCTAGTTTCTATAGGAAGTTTATTCGAAACTTCAGTGGAATTAGCGTCGTGATGATGGATACTGTGAAAAAGCGGCATAAATTTTTTCAGTGGACAGCGGAGGCTGAGAGGAGCTTCAATCTGTTGAAGCGGAAAATAACAGAGCAACCAGTGTTAGTGCTGCCTGATTTTCAGAAGACCTTCCAGGTGAATTGTGATGCGAGCAGGTATGTTGTTGGAGGGGTCTTGAGTCAGGATGACAGACCTGTGGCATATTACAGCGAGAAGCTGGATGATGCGAAGTTGAAATACTCCACATACGATAAAGAATTCTATGCCATTATCCAGGCATTGAAAAAGTGGAGGCATTATCTAATACCCAAGGAATTTGTTTTGTACAGTGATAACCATGCATTACAGTTTGTAAATCAGCAAGAAAAGTTGAATCAGAAGAATGCAAAGTGGGTGGAGTATATGCATAATTTCATGTTTGTGATCAAGCACATTTCAGGGGCTGCTAATAAAGTAGCAGACGCTTTGAGAAGAAAGTGTTTATTGCTGCAGGAATTTAGGGTCAAGACGTTGGGTTTTGAAAACCTAAAAGATATGTATGTTGTAGATGCAGACTTTGCAGAAGCATACGAGGCAGCCGAGAACCTAGTTCTCAGGGATCGGACTTCATGGATTGATTACCTGATCCAGGATGGGTTGTTGTTCAGAGGCAATCAGCTGTGCATTCCAGATTGCTCTATGAGAGAGAACTTGGTGAAGGAAAAGCATAGCAGTGGACTAGCAGGTCATTTTGGGTAGGACAAAACATTCGCCAAGCTGAGCGAATCGTATTTTTGGCCAGGCATGCGCGCAGATGTGAAAAGGTTTTTTGACATTTGCAGCATTTGTCAACACGCGAAGGGCCGAAAACAGAACACAGGGTTCTATCAGCCATTGCCCATACCTGAGAGGCCATGGGAGGCCATTAGTATGGATTTCATTTTGGGTTTTCCGAGAACACAGCGAGGAGTGGATTCCATATTTGTGGTGGTGGATAGGTTCTCGAAAATGGAACATTTTATTCCATGTCATAAGACCAGCGATGCTACCCACATCGCCAATTTATTTTTTAAAGAGATTGTGCGATTGAATGGATTGCCGAGAAGTATTGTCTCAGACAGGGATACAAAGTTCATAGGTCACTTTTAGAGGACGCTATGGAAGAATTTGGGGACTGACTTGGCATTCAGTTCTGCTTACCATCCGCAAACATATGGACAGACGGAGGTGGTCAACAGGAGCTTGGGGGATTTATTAAGAAGCCTGGTGACGGAGCATCACACCAGTTGGGATCAGATCTTACCACAGGCAGAATTCACGTACAACGATTCGGTGAATCGAAGTACAGGTAAAATCCCATTCCAAATTTTGTATGGGATACAGCCGAGAGGAGTTTCTGAGCTCAGGGAGTCAGAACATGCTGAAACTAGCAGCGCGAGGGATGAAGAGTTTGCAGAGGCGATGCAAGAACTTCACACTGAAGTGAAGCAACGACTGATGAAGTCCAATCAGGAGTATAAGCGTCGAGCCGATCAGCAAAAGAGGAAACTTCAGTTCGAAGTCGGGGATATGGTTCTAGCACACCTGAGAAAAGAAAGGTTCCCGAGAGGAACATATAATAAGCTTAAGATGAAAAAGATTGGGCCATGCAGAATCCTGAAGAAATTCGGGGAGAACGCATATGAGCTTGAGTTGCCAAAGGGCATCGAGATATCTCTGATTTTCAATATTTCAGATTTATACCCATACAGGGCTAAGAATGTAGGAACAGGCACCGGAACTGAGGAACCAGTGATCCAGTGGCAGAAGCAATTGCCAGTTGCACAGAAGCCTCAAATGGAGTGCATACTGGACAAGAGAGTAAGCAGAAAGACCAGGAAAAAGCAATATTTTGAATACCTGGTGAAATGGAAGAATCACCCAGTGGAGGATGCCAGCTGGGAGACAGAAGCAGTGATACAAAAGCATGCACATACTGTGTAGGAGCTCATGGACAGGAGCCCATGAAATCTTTTAAGCTGAGGAGTATGATGCAGGAGCATCGCTCGCTCATCAAGCGAGCCAGCGCGTGGAGCAAAGAACAGCTGGACAAGCCAGCAAACTTCTTTTTGAATTTTACCTTGATATTGGATGCGCCAAGCATTAATGAGTTAATGTAATGAAGCACATTTGTATTGTAATGTAGATAAGGAGGTAATTAATAGTTTTAATGCTGGTAGATAGGAATTAACTGTAGATTAGACAATTTTTACTTTCGAGAGGGAAAACGGAATATAGGCACCCTCCTTTGTACATTGTATTATTCCCATTCATTCATACAGGAGAGCAAGAAGTGAGCAGAGAAGAGAGCTTGTGAAGAATCCCCAAGTACAGATATTGAATTAATAGGAAAGCTTTGATTCAATTCCATGGCTGTGATTATTCTCTGTGTGTTGTTGATATTATGTTTTTGCATACTTGCTTCTTTTTATGCCTTAGTCGTATACGCTGTATATGTAATTTCATGGCAGATTAGGAATCTGGGAGAAAGGAGAGAATAAGTTTTAATTGTTTCATTGTTCGAACTAGGAGATTCCTGCATAGAGTCCAGTCGAATTCCTCTGCATAGAGTGCATTGAGGAGGTTCAACAGTGAAGCTCTTATTCTCGTCGACCAGAGTTGCGTTGGGTTATTCGAACCGTGCAGGTGAAGTGTAGGTTGGATTGAGGTCTCAGTAGTAAGTCTGAGAAGGGAAAGACTGCGTTTGTTGTGACGGTGAGTGCACAGGAACTGGAAAACTTCAAGCACTGTTGGGAGTGGTTTAAGGTTGAGCACAGAGAGTGTGTTTGGGAAATCTCTGAAGGATTCAGAGTTGGAAAAGCTCAAGAGGGATAGTACCTTTACTTTGTTCACACAGGATGAAGGTGGTGAAGCAGAGAAGATCTTCCTAGAGGAAGAGAATCGACGACTTGAAATCGTCGTGGAGAAACGCTAATTCCTGCGGATCGTTGGATTGCGGATAAGTTGCACGTCATTTATCCCTTTGGTGCAGGGGAAAGGACCAACGCCATCACATATCAGCATATCGGGGTTGGCGAGTGCAAGAGTTGTATGCACGTCGGAATCGCGAGTCACGATTCCCCGATTTAATCGGAGCCATCAATCACCGGAGGGACAGGTGGCACGAGATCCCAAGGAGTCGGGACTCAGCACTTCGGTGTTTTCAAAGTCGAAAGGAGCATAGAGAAATAGAGAGGTCGCGAGTTGCGACGGGTCCCACAGAAACAGTGCAGAGCGTTAACATGTGGCATCGCACATCGGCATTCGGGGTTTGAAAGGTGAGTGACTAACGACCTTTCATATGCCGATTCCCCGATAGGGAAATCCCCGACGGAGTGGAAGCATTGACCTTGACCAAATCGGACCTCAGGGTTCGAGGTTCTGAATTGTCGAGGATTGCACACAGGATTCGCGACACGCGAGTTCCGATTTCCCGAGAAACGAAGGGGAGAGCGACGAGGAATAACCTGTGGGTGACGAAGACTCCCGAGAGGGGTTGGAAGATCTTTGACTCTTCAGGCCAAGGAGAAAAAGGTCTTGGTTGGCGCAGACAGATCGCGGGTGACGTCTGTAGAAATTAGCCCTTCAGGATGCACCATGTGCTCCAAGGGTGCCACTCACCAACTTGACTGATTGGTAGACATATATAACCCCTAGAGTCAACACTCCCCCAGGTGAACTTGTGGGAGACTAAGGGATCTAAGGAATAAGGCCCCCTCCTTATTGTGTGCCCCTTAGAATCATCATGAGCGACTGTCACAGTCTGCCCTCACGACATTGTGGATCCTCTCAAACTAGGTAATCGTTAACCTACAGTTCGAGCCACGGCGAAAGTGCTGGTAGGCTGTAGCAAGGCTGTTGTCCACACCTCTCCCTCAACCTCTCTGGAAATTGTGTGTGGCCCCTTTACTCCATATGTGAGTCTGGTCAGCAAGCTATCGTTATCCTGCATCATCAACAATCGTGTCAGAACATGTCAACATCATATCATCAAATCAATGAAATATCACAGTAAATAAATCAACCCAAATAGCACACTCCCTGACTCAATTCGGAGTCCAAGGGTTTCCACCGATGCCTCTGCATCCTCAAAGTCCAAAACCCTGAACACTCAATAAAACTAAGGCAAAGCACATGTCTACGTCAAAGCAATAAAACATCATGTCGTCTATCATAATGCATCATAATCAAGGATAAATGTTTTAACATCATAAAAGTCCAGATCACTTGCGAGAAAGTGTCCTCAAAGAATAAGTTTTCTCAATGTGCTAGAGTGGGATGTTACATCACTATCGACTGGATAAATTCCAAATCCAACCTGAACTTGATATATCTCAACAACTAGAAAGACAAGATCATAAACTTAAATAATAGATTTGAATCTATCAAATTTATTCATGTACATAGACAGTTCAACAAAGTAACAAACAATATCAGAAGCTTAAATAATAGATTTAAATCTATCAAATTTATGCACATACATAGACAGTTCAACAAAGTAGCAGACAACCTCTCCAAAAAGGCACTCAAAGGAAATTTTGGCTGGCACTGTTGTATGTCATATGAAGAAATTATTGATGGAACTGTTGTATGTACATAAGATTTTTACATCTTATAGCTTGGATCTTTACAAATGTCCCTTTTTTGAATAATTTTGTATATGACACTAGATGACTTTTTATAACTTTACTACAATGTAAAAAAGTGGAAGAAAGGAAAGACTACAGATTTTTTTTTATCATCACTTCTAGATCCATATGTAGCAAAACATTTCATTTGATTCTAATAGAATAACAGTGAAACTATTCTTTTTGTGTGAAAAAAAAGAAAGAACCAAGAAAATTAGTGTAATAATGGGTTAGAAGACATAGAAAGAAAGAATTACTTGAACAAATGGAATAATGAAGAAAGACACTATAAATATTACAAAGTAAGAGAGACACACACAAGGGGCTCTACACACACTTGAGTTTTAACCTAGGACATTTACATGATCTTTATCATTTTGATATTTTTAGAGAGACATGGTCTCACATTTACATCAAAATCTCAATTTACATCAACATCTCAATGAAAGGTTTTAATGGTCTTTGAATTCACCTTCTTTCTCATATGAACAACTATGAGAAAACTACAAAGATGATAACAATAGCTAAGAAAATCACAAGAAGACATAGAAGAGATAGAAGAGATCACTCATGTAATATTTTGTCTTGTATTGATTTTACTTGCACTATGTTTATTTATATAAAATATTGAATGAAATAATTTCAATTTAATATTTTCTTGATTTCAAAAAAAATTATCCAATTTTATAGCTTATGAAATTTAAAAATGAAATATTCAAGAAAATGTGAAATAAAAATTAAATTTTATATTTCATCAAATTTTATAGTTTCTTATGAAATTTCACAATGAAATATTCAATAAAATGTGAAATAAAAATTATAGTTTCTCACTTATATTTTAAATTTTGTTTGATTTGGAAATATGGTTGAAAATAGTCAAAACAAGTCATCAAATTTAATACAAGTAAGTGATCTTCATTAAAATTTATATTGATATTAAAATTTATCAAAATTTAAAGTTTTTCTAAGCCATCAATAGTCCCTTATAATGACATGGAAATGGGTCCTAGTTTTGATATGAAGTTATCCTTTTCATATGAAAAAACATTGAAAATCAAATTGCAAATAATGAACGCATTTATCCTATATATAGTAAATTGGTTACATGCATTAAAGGATTTGTGTATATGATTTGGATAATTTGTAGGATTAAAGTATAATCATCCAAGTACAGGTCAATTTAGGTTCCCTAGATACAATCTATAGGTTCTTCCTTAAAATTGTAAATAAGGTTTGATAAACTTTATAATTCATGGGAAATACAACTTTTCTTAATTGAATGTACCATGAAAGTAAACCAAACTCGAAATGATTCTAGAATCCTATAAATTCATAAATACATGTACTTTCAATGCAAAATAAAAAATTCTAGAATGTACATGTGTCACTTGTTTAAAAAAATTGTAATGGTATTCCATCTTCAATTATTTGTTCATGATCGACATTGGAAATTTTCCATTTTCTAACTTTTCTTTTTATTGAACTTCTATTAACTTTATGCGCACTGGACATACCAAATGACTATATTGACAACTTGTGACATCTAACTGGTAGTCTTGAAAGTGAACATGACTATCGGTTTGATGGGTTTCTTGAAAAAAATATCATTTCAATACAATGGATCCTCTTTCATATATAAAATCCTTATCATCAAAATATACTAATAGCTTCATATTTTGTTTTGTGAATCACATCAAATAATATTTCACATTTTCAGTGTTGTCTATAGATGAAACCATGGAAAATACATCTCCTACAAGTAATTGGATATATTGGACAATAATTAGTTTGTGTTAGATTATCACACAAGTACATCTACAAGTTATTTGAAAAAAATTAAACATAAAAATTACCTTCTCTAACAATATCAGAAACTCTATCACCATCAAATGACACTATAGTTTCATTTGATTCCATCTCCTCTGAGCTTGGAAGTGGCATTTTCCTTTTTACATTAAGTTCAGTATGTCTCCAAGCTTTAACATATTCTACATTTTTCGTTTTCGTAAATATCTATGGATTATGTGTCCTCTATGCAATTTGAAAAAAAACAAGACTCATTTCCTCTATCAAATGCAAACACATTTTGATAACGTTTTGTTTTAACTGAATGTATTTTCCATGTCCCATGTATTGTACTGGCGTCATATGGGATTGATATATTTACATCTTGGATTCCATCATACCAAAAAAACATGCACAAGACAAGAACTTGTTAACTTGAAATATCTCAAGAAAATGATTGAAGATTGAATGGTACATATCCATGTCGAGTTGAAACGATATGGATATGTGTAACATCCCGCTCTGGCGCACTGACAAAACTTATTCTTTGGGGACACTTGCTCGCAAGTGATCTGGATTTTTATGATGATGAACCACTTAACCTTGATGATAATGCGTCA
>JZKD02S0554114.1:103250-116173 GCA_000966675.3 Picea glauca | reverse complement strand
GAGAATGGACGAATATTTTCAAAGAAGAATATGGAATTCCAGGTTGCTTAATGGCTTTTGTCTTGTAAGTAAAATGGTTTTATTTTCATTATAATATATTCATATTCTTTTAATAATTGATTATGCATTGATTTAAATAGCTTTAGTCTTTTTTATCAATACAAGGTTAATTATTATCATTTATGTACTAATTTTTTCAATCTTTAAAGTCTATTATCCAAACAATTTCTTCTAGGACTACAGAATGGACAAATGATTCAAAAAACTTAATAGAATGACATATATGAATTTTGGCTTTAGCCTTTTGTTTATAATGTTGTTATTTATGTTTTTTTTTTTAATCATGTTACATGTGCAGGTCTGATATCTTTAGATTAAATGATCTGTGATGTGTAGGAGGTTTATATTATAAATGCCATCTATCATTTGCTCCTCAAAATACAAATGTTGTGATTATATCTTTGATTTAAATAATGAGATTTATCTTTGAATTTTAAATTGAATGATAAAATGCATAGATTGCTTCCAGATTTATTTTGCTGTAATCATGTATAATTATGAGATCATAGGTATATGTTTGTGTTTCCTTTTCTATCATTAAAACCTAAGCTGCCAATACATGTTCTAAATTTATTTAGATCAGTAATAAGGTTCATTGTAGATTTCTCTCTTGGACATGGTAGTTGGATGTTCACCACTCATGGAGATGCTTGGATACACCTCACTAATTCATTGACATGATAGCTTCTTTGTATTTTTATGTCATTTACATATCATTAAAACTAGAATGTATGGTTCATCTTTGACTATCCACATGTTCATGTTTCATTAACTTTTTTTTGCAATATTTTTTAAATTTATAAAAGAAAAACAATAAATATTTTTATGTTCTTTCTTTATCTGCTTCCTAGAAACAATCATTTTTCAATTGATTTCCATAAGTTTCGATTAAAACTTGCATCTTGTAAATCATGTAAATAAACGAGACTTGTATATCTTCTGCTTAAATACAACTACTATAGTTACATTTGAATATATGTCCATATATATAGTGTGTTTAGTAATTAGTTAGTTATTTCTCTCTTTTATTCGTTTCTTTTAGGATTCTTATATTGCCTAACGGAGCCATTAAACCCATTAGAACGAGTTACACCAAATGGCTTGGGTTTTTAGAAAACCCTGGACTAGACTCACTCTTCCAGTTGACGGATGGTCAATTTCATCCATCAACAAATGGCACTAGAAGGAGGGCCAGACTGACAAGATGGCCTTATAGGAGTCTTTGTTTCAAATTTAATTAATTTCCCATGGCTCCTCAAATCACTTTGTTGGAACATGCTTTTCACTTCTCATTACCTGATATTCCCAACAAGACAGTCTCTGTCTTGTCCAAACTCACCTTTGATGGTGGGGGGAATGTATCTGCAAAAGACCATATTAACAAGTTTTGGTGTAAATGCATCAAGCATGATATTTCTGATTTAAAGGTTTTGTGCAGATTATTTTCTTTTACTTTCAGGGGTCGAATTAAACATTGGTTTGAGTCTTTTCCAGCATATCACATTTTTTATTTGTTTCAGTTTGTAGATAAATTTTTAGAGGCTTTTGAAATCTATGATTACAATCAAATATGTGAAGAATTTCAAACTTTGCTAATCAATGGTGATTCATCTTCAAAAGGATTTTTGACAAGAATCCATCGTGTTCTTTGTAAATTTAATCTTGATGACATGTCATTTGTATTAAATCTTCTCTATGCTTCTTGCATCCAGTCATATTCAATCACAAATGATGAAGTAGTTACAAATACTATCACTCAATTGCAAGAAGAATTGTGTTCACAGGATGAGGGAGATCCATCTGAAAATGTTGAACAAGCAAGGGAGGTAGAATCTATTGAAAATGTTCTTACTGACAATCACATTGGTTTTTCCTCTGAATCATTGTATTTTCAGTCCTCGACCATCATGGAAGAAGATTTGATGTTGGGTCAAGGTGAATGTCCTCGTTCTCCTAACTCTTTCTCTAATCATTATTTAAATTCAGTTATTGAAGAAGACTTAGGTGATGAAAATGATCTTAATCATTCTAACATTCAAATGAAACTGATTAGAGATGTAGATCTGCAATTGGAAGAAGAAACATTAAATCCTCATCTACAAATCGTACTTTATCAACATGAAAGATCAGATGTTTTCCATGAAAGTTTTGAATTATCTATCGTACCAGAGGCAAATTTAAATGATCATGTTATGTTGAAGAATTTATCACCAAAATAGAGTGAAAGTTTTAAGGAAAATGAAGAGGAATGTCTTGAGAATACCATTGTTAAATATCATAGCTCAAGATATTATTTTCATGTGCTTATTTCTGATTCCTTTTACTCTTTATATCCCAATCTCTTCTTAGATTCTGGTGGATTTGATACTTTACCCATTGTATCTTACTCTTTTCCATCACAATCAAATCTTTTCGATATGCCAAAATTTGGTGAAACTAATTCGAAACATAACACTTATGAAGTTGGATTTGATGCTCTTTCACTTTAATCACTTGAATGGAAAAAGGACATGTTGCAAGATGATTTTACACGATTTATTTTTGAAAAAGACAATGCACTCATCCTTATGGAAATCAAATATTCTACATTGCATATTCATTCTTTGATTAGTTCGAATTTTAATGTTTATGCTTCACATTTTGAAACAATCAATCTCATCAAAGGAAGTGTTCAAACCAATAATCTAATTGATGTCATGAATCCTCTTATGATGTGTTCCCCATTGATATATCCATTTCATCAAAGTCACAGTTTGCATCCTAATTATTATGACAGGATCTTAGAATGTCTTGAAGATTCGTATACAAAAAATCTTCGTAATAAAGATAAAGTTGTGCTTGCCTTGTTTCTACCTAAATATCTAGGAAGTAAGCATCACATGATTTTTTTAGATCCTCTGTGTGAAGAAATTGATGAACACTTGGAGAATTGTTAGGAGGATGGGGCACTTTGACCTTGGTTGATGGTTATGTCAGGTCCCTATAATAATGACAAGTTTTCCAAACTTACACTCTTCCATGCCATTATGACACATATCATGACAAGATTGCAAAATGGTTGGAGGATTCGTACATCAAGAAGTTTCAAAAGAATGGTAATGTCGTGCTTATTTTGTTTTTAAATGAATATATAGGAGATAAGCGTGGCATATTTCTTTTTCATCTACAAATACTACATTCTTTTATTCTGATTTTCAATTTTCTATGTCATGCAGGTGTAACATCCCCCTCTGGCGCACTGAGAAAACCTATTCTTTGAGGACACTTGCTCGCAAGTGATATGGACTTTTATGATGTTAAAACATTTATCCTTGATTATGATGTGTTATGATAGATGACATGATGTTTTCCTGCTTTGACGTAGACAAGTGATATTGACTCAGTTTTATTGAGTGTGCAGGGTTTTGGACCTTGAGGATGCAGAAGCATCGATGGAACCCCTTGGACTCCGGATTGAGTCAGGGAGTGTGCTATTTGGGTTGATTTATTTACTGTGATATTTCATTGATTTGATGATATGATGTTGACATGTTATGACATAATTGTTGATGATGCAGGTTGACGATAGCTTTCCGACCAAACTCACATATGGAGTAAAGGGGTCACACATGATTTCCAGAGAGGTTGAGGGAGAGGTGTGGACAACAGCCCTACCACAGCCTACTAGCACTCCTGTCGTGGCTCGAACTGTAGGTTAACGATTACCTAGTTTGAGAGGAATCCATGATGTCGTGAGGGCAGACTGCGACAGTTTCTCACGATGATTCTAAGGGGTGCACAATAAGGCAGGGGCCTTATTCCTTAGATCCCTTAGTCTCCCACAAGTTCACCTGGCGGCGTGTTGACTCCAAGGGTTATAGATGTCTACCAATCAATCAAGTTGGCAAGTGGCACCCTTGTAGAACATGGTGCATCCTGAAGGTCACGTCGCACAAAAGAAACACAAGTTAGCGAGTATCACCCTTGGAACACGTGGTGCATCCTGAAGGGCACGTTGCGTGAAAGAAACACATGTTAGCAAGTGGCACCCTTAGAGCATGTGGTGCATCCTGAAGGGCACGTAGCACAAGAGAAACAACTGGGGCAAGTGGCACCCTTGGAGCACTTGGTGCGTCCTGATGCAGGAGCATCACCCACGTCAAGCGAGCCAATGCGAAAGTGGGAGACAGTTGGACAAGCCAGCATAATTTATTTTTGAATTTCACCTTGATATTGTTGCACAAACATTAATGTGTTGATTTGATGAAGCGCACTTTGTATATTGTAATGGACCTTGAGTGGATAGCTCACATCCTTAGGTAGATGAGGCATTTAATAGATTTAATGTAAAGTAGATAGGAATTAAATTCTAGATTTGATAGCTTTAGAGCTTGAGAGGGAAACGAGATATAAACACCCTCCTTTGTACATTGTAACATTAGCTGATTATCATAGAGAGCTTTCTGAAGAGAAGAGCATCCAGAGAAGTGTATGAAGAACACCCATGTACAGATATTTGAATTAATGGAAGAGTTCTGATTCAAATTCATGGCTTATGTTATTCTCTATGTATTTGTGTTAATATTCTCATGAATGTTTGCTTTCTTGTCATACATTTTCTTTATATGCTATGTATGTGATTTCATGGTTGAATTGAAATCTGTGAGAACAAGGAGTTAGTTTCAATTGTTTCTCTATCTTGAACCGGAGAATTCCTGCAAGGAGTGCGTTGACAGAAGGGTTCAAGTAGACGTAACTTTTGTTCTAAGTTCTCAGAAGTGCAGATTTGGCACTGGAGCCATGCAAGGCATGCGCAGGCTAGACGAAGACTCATAGTTGTGATTCTAAGCCAAGGGATTGAAAGATTTCTGCTGCAGGAGTGTGCAGGATCGAAGACTTCAACACTTAGCATGTTTGAAGATTTGCCACAAGGAGTGCGTGCAAGGATTTTCCGGAAGGGACTCGAAAGCTGGGAGAAAATCTCAGAAGGAATAGGCCTTCAAAGTTGTTGAAGGGCAGCGGAGAGAAGTTACGCGAGCAAGTTGAGAAGAAGCATCGTAGGTTGGTGAACAAGTCTCATGGAGAGACACTTCTTGTTCATGGATTGTCGCAAGGAGAAGAGTGGATGGTCAGCATTTTTTGTGGAGAATCAGTGATTTCAGTGAATCGTTGGATCTCATGGAGTCGCAGGAAATCTACAGTGTAGGAGCAGAAGAAGTTCAGAGCTCAAGAGAGCAGGAGTGTTGATCGAGATCACGAGGAGCGCTGATTCTACTCGTGGATCGGCATATCGGCAGCTCATGAGGTAAGACTCCTAATTTACGCAACGAAAGTAGCGAGAGTGAGAGGTGCGACATTCCGACAGCCACGTCAGTAGTGTGGGCCACAGGTGATAGTGGTATATAGGTGGCATAAACCATCGGAGGATCGACATCTTGGGTATCGGGATTCGACGGGGAAAGTAATTGACCTTGTGAGTGGCGAAGTCACGAGGTAGCGATAATCCGACGATTGGCGTCTCGGGCCTCGGGAGTCGAAGAAGGAAACATTTGACCTCACGAGTGGCAAAATCGCAAGAGAACGAAACTGCGAGTGTCAGCATTTCGGCGTCTCGTACATCAAAGGTTGAAACCTCAAACAATTGGCGTCGAAAGTCGCGAAGTCGTGATAGGACGAAGTTCCGATAAGGGAAGAGCGGAGTTAGTGTTGGCTGGCGCATCAGGTCTCGGGGATTTGAGAGCCCGGAGATAGACCGTGAACTCATAAAGCTGCGAGTTCATATTTTTCCGACAAGTGAATAAAGGGGAAGTCGCACAAAGGAACTATGGGTACAGATCTTCCGATTGGGAGATAGAAGAACATTTACATTCTTCAGGCTGAGAAGAAAGAAGGTCCTGTGAGCGAGCGAGGAGTTATTGGGGAAGGTAGCTTGAGCGCTTACATCAAGTGGTATCAGAGCAAGTCTCTGTTTGTATAATTTAGACAGAGGGAGAAAGAGGAAGAAAACAGAGTGGGATTTATATCTTGTTTCTGTAGAAGAGAAAGAGATTCATCATGCTACCCAGAAGAGAAAGACAGTCACCAGACCCAGAAGATAGGGAGGTGAGGAGAAGAGGTAGGCCGGAAGGAAATCCAGAAATGGAGTGGCAGATGAGGGATCTCCGAGCGACACTTGAAGAGATGGAGACAACACAAAGACGCGGAGTTGGCATAGAGGATCTTAGTGATTCCGAGGTTGAAGAAGAAGTTGGACATGAACAAGAGGTCACAACAGAAGACGCATCAAACGAGCGGTTGATCAAAGCCATTGCAAGGATGGGTGTGAAGGCAAAAATGGACATTCCAGTATACGAAGGAAATCTGGATGCAAAAGAGATGCTAGATTGGATTAGAGCTCTTGACACATACTTCGATTATGAAGATGTGGAAGAAGATAAGAAATTCAACCATGAAGTTACATGCTTGAAGGGACATGCAACATTATGGTGGGATGAGCTACAAGCTGACAGACACTGCAAAATCAAGAAAAAGATAAAAAGATGGGATCGAATGATAGCGAAGATGAAGGCAAAGTTCATCCCAAGGGACTATCAAATCACTATGTTCAGGCGAATGTAGAACCTGAGATAGAAGCTGATGATGGTCAAGGAATACACTGAAGAGTTCTATCGACTGAACATCAGATCAGGTCATCGGGAGAGTGATGATGAGAAGGTTGCTAGATACCTGAATGGTCTGAGATATGACATTCAGGATGAATTAAGCATGGTTACCATCCGAACTGTGGAAGATGCGTATCAGATGGCGTTGAAAGCCGAAGAAAAGCTGAGCCATAAGCAAGGACAATGAGGGCGAGGTAGAAGCCAGCCAAGAGGCAAAGCAGTTGCCTAGGATAAATATCAAAAGCCCAAAGAGGAATGGAAGAAACCTCAGGGTAAAGTTGAGAGGTGGAACCTCACGACAGAGAGGGACATATGTTGAGCAGAGAGGACAACAAAATGATCAGCGAGGGGATTATGATGATGCAAACACTCTTCCTCGTACTAGAGGTCGAGGTAGAGGAAGAGGTGGAGTAATCACATGCTTTACATGTGGGAAGAATGGGCACAAATCATATGAGTGTCCAGAGAAAAAGAAGGATGCAGGGGAAGCTCACATCACTGAAGCGCAGAGATGCAATGTTGAGTCAGAAGACGTAGAAAGCGGAAGATTGCTTGGGATGCATAAAGTCCTTTTAACACCTGAGAAGGAGGTGGAAAGCTCAGTGCAAAGGACCAGACTGTTCAGAACAGCTTGCAAGACCAAAGACAGGAAGTGCAAGGTCATTGTGGACAGCGGTAGCATGGATAATCTCGTTTCAACCGAGATGGTGGAGAAACTGGAGCTGGAGACGACTGATCATCCCAGTCCATACAAAGTTTCATGGCTACAGAAGGGACACCAAGTAACAGTTACTAAACAATGTTTGGTTGAATTCAAGATAGGGGGATATAATGATAAGATTTTGTGTGATGTTATTCCCATGGATGTATGTCATTTATTGCTGGGTAGATCGTGGAAATATGACAGAAATGTGATTCATGATGGGAGAATGAACACATATACCCTAGAGAAGAATGGGAGAACCCATACGTTGCTTCCGATAAAGGATAAAGAGGTAAAGTCGGAAGTAAGAAATACAATACTTCTCATGAGTGGGAAGGAACTCCTTTAAGAAATGGAGAAGAATGAAGATCCACAATTCTTTGTGCTCAGAAAACTGAGAATTGTTCTAACTAGCACAAGAGTGGATGATTTTCCAGTTGGAGTTCAGGAACTACTGGAAGAGTTCGCTGACATCATAGTGGATGAATTACCTCATTCGTTGCCACTGATGAGAAGTGTGAGTCATCACATAAACCTCATACCAGGAGCTAGTTTTCCGAATAAAGTTGCATACAGGTTGACACCGCAAGAAAATGAGGAAGTTAAAAGACAAGTCCAAGGTTTGATGGACAAAGGATTGGTCAAAGAAATCTTGAGTCCATGTGTTGTTCCGACAGTGCTCAGTTCGAAGAAAGATGGAGGCTGGAGGATGTGCACCGATTCAAGAGAGATCAACAAGATAACCATTAGATATAGGTTTCCACTGCCAAGAATGGATGATCTGATGGATCGCCTGAGTGGGGCAAATTATTTTTCAAAGATTGATTTGAAGAGCGGATATCACCAAATTCGCATGAGAGAAGGCGATGAGTGGAAAACAACGTTCAAGAGAAACGAGGGTTTGTACGAATGGCTGGTCATGCCATTTGATTTGACGAATGCGCCAAGTACTTTTATGAGGATGATGAATGAAGTCCTGAGGGAATTCATCGAAAAGTTTGTCATTGTTTATTTGGACGACATACTAATTTATAGTAAATCCGAGGATGAACACTTGAAACATTTGGCCATTGTGATGAGGAAGCTACAACAGGAGAAGCTGTTGATAAATATGAAGAAGTCCTCATTTATGTAGACACAACTCATTTATTTAGGTTTTTTTATTTCAGCTAATGAATTGAGGATGGATCCGGATAAAGTGGAAGTAATCAAAAATTGGCCATCATCGAGAAATGTGTTCGAGGTGAGAAGTTTCCATGGTTTGGCTAGTTTATACAGAAAGTTCATCGGGAATTTCAGTGGGATTAGCACAACAATGATGGACACAGTGAAGAAACGACATAAGATTTTTCATTGGACATCAGAGGCTAAGAAGAGCTTCAATCTGTTGAAGCGGAAGATCACAGAGAAACCAGTGTTGGTGTTGCCTGATTTTCAAAAGACATTTCAGGTGAAATGTGATGCCAATGGGTATGCCATAGGAGAGGTCTTAAGTCAGGATGACAGGCCAGTTGCATACTTCAGCGAGAAGATGGATGAAGCGAAGTTAAAATAGTTCACGTATGATAAAGAATTTTATGCTATCATATAGGCGTTGAAGAAGTGGAGGCATTACTTGATCCCAAAGGAATTTGTACTATACAGCGATAATCATGCATTACAGTTTGTGACTCAACAGGAGAAGTTGAATTAGAAACATGCAAAATGGGTAGAGTATATGCATAATTTTACATTTGTAATTAAACACAATTCAGGAACTGCTAACAAAGTGGTTGATGCTTTGAGCAGGAAATGTTTGTTGCTGTAGGAGTTTCGAGTCAAAGCATTGGGTTTTGATAATCTCAGGGACATGTACGCAGGAGATGGAGATTTTGTAGAAGCGTATGAAGCAGCTAAGAATCCAGTTCTCAGAGATCGGAGTCCTTGTATAGATTACATGATCCAGGAAGGATTGTTGTTTAGAGGCAATCAGTTGTGCATTCTGAATTGCTCCATGAGGGAGAACTTGTTGAAGGAGAAGCATAGCGGAGGCTTGGCAGGACATTTTGGCCATGACAAGACATTTGCAAAGTTGAATGAGTCCTATTTTTGGCCAGGGATGCATGCATATGTCAAACGGTTTGTTGACAGATGTCATATTTGTTAGCATTCAAAAGGGAAAAAGAAGAATGCAGGTTTTTATCAGCCATTACCCATACCAGAGAGGCCATGGGAGGCGATAAGCATGGATTTTGTATTGGGATTGCCGAGGACGCAAAGAGGTTTTGATTCCATCTTTGTAGTCATGGACAAGTTTTCAAAGATGGAACATTTCATTCCATGCCAGAAGACCATTGATGTGACACACATCGCAAATTTGTTTTTCAAAGAGATCGTTAGACTTCATGGATTGCCGAAAAGTATAGTTTCGGACAGGGACACTAAATTCATTGGGCATTTTTGGAGGACGCTATGGAAGAAGCTAGGAACTAATCTAGCATTTAGTTATGTGTATCATCCTCAGATGGATGGACAAATGAAAGTCGTCAATAGAAGTCTGGGAGATTTGTTGAGAAGCTTAGTGACAAAGCACCACAGCAGTTGGGACAATGTGTTACCACAGGCAGAATTTGCATACAATGATTCAGTGAATCAGAGTACAGGTAGAAGTCCATTTCAGGTTGCATATGGAATGCAGCTGAAAGGAGTTTCTGAATTACAGGATTTAGGACAGACTGCGACTAGCAGTGCTAGTGCAGAATAGTTCACTGAGGCGATGAAGGAACTTCACAGTCAGGTGAAGCAGCGACTGATGAATTCAAATCAGGAATATAAACGCAGGGAAAATCAGCATCGAAGACAACTTCAGTTTGAAGTTGGTGATCTAATTCTGGCACACTTGAGAAAAGAAAGGTTCTTGAGGGGAACATACAACAAACTCAAAATGAAGAAAATCGAGCCATGTAAGGTCTTACGAAAATTCGGAGAAAATGCATGTGAGATTGAGTTTCCGGATGGCATAGGGATATCTCTGATATTCAACGTTGTAGACTTATACCCATACAAGGCTGGAGAAGCAGAAACTGGAACTGAGGAACCAGTGATCCAGTGGCAGAAGCAAATGCCGATTGCAGAAAATCCACAGATGGAGTGCATACTGGACAAGAGAGTAGGTAAAAAGACCAGGCAAAAGCAGTATTTTGAGTATCTGGTCAAGTGGAAAAATCACCTAGTAGAGGATGCCAGCTGGGAAACTGAAGTAGTCATACAGAAGCATGGATAGACCATGCAGGAGCTCATGGATAGGAGCCCATGAAATTTTTCAAGAGAGGGAGTATGATGCAGGAGCATCGCCCACATCAAGCGAGCCAGCGTGAAAGTGGGAGACAGTTGGACAAGCCAGCATAATTTCTTTTTGAATTTCACCTTGATATTGTTGCACAAACATTAATGTGTTGATTTGATGAAGCGCACTTTGTATATTGTAATGGACCTTGAGCGGATAGCTCATGTCCTTATGTAGATGAGGCATTTAATAGATTTAATGTAAAGTAGATAGGAATTAAATTCTAGATTTGATAGCTTTAGAGCTCGAGAGGGAAATGGGATATAGACACCCTCCTTTGTACATTGTAACATTAGCTGATTATCATAGAGAGCATTCTGAAGAGAAGAGCATGCAGAGAAGTGTATGAAGAACACCCATGTATAGATATTTGAATTAATTGAAGAGTTCTGATTCAAATTCATGGCTTGTGTTATTCTCTGTGTATTTGTGTTAATATGCTCATGAATGTTTGCTTTCTTGTCATACATTTTCTTTATATACTGTGTATGTGATTTCATGGTTGAATTGAAATCTGTGAGAACAAGGAGTTAGTTTCAATTGTTTCTCTATCTTGAACCGGAGAATTCCTGCAAGGAGTGCAGTCGAATCGTCCGCAAGGAGTGACAGAAGGGTTCAAGTAGAGGTAACTTTTGTTCTAAGTTCTCAGAAGTGCAGATTTGGCACTGGAGCCGTGCAAGGCATGCACAGGCTAGATGAAGACTCAGAGTTGCGATTCTGAGCCAAGGGATTGAAAGATTTCTGCTGCAGGAGTGCACAGGATCGAAGACTTCAACACTTAGTGTGTTTGAATATTTTCCGCAAGGAGTGCGTGAAACGAGTTTCCGGAAGGGACTCGAAAGCTGGGAGAAAAGATCAGAAGGAATAGGCCTTCAAAGTTGTTGAAGGGCAATGGAGAGAAGTTACACGAGCAAGTTGAGAAGAAGCGTCGTAGGTTGGTGAACAAGTCTCATGGAGAGACACTTCTTGTTCGTGGATTGCCACAAGGAGAAGAGTGGATGATCAGCATTCTTCGTGGAGAATCAACGAGTTCGGTGAATCATTGGATCTCGTGGAGTTGCAGGAAATCTATAGTGCAGGAGCGGAAGAAGTTCGGATCTCAGGAGAGTAGGAGTGTTGATTGGGATCACGAGGAGCGCTGATTCTACTCGTGGATCAGCATATCGGGAGCTCGTGAGGTAAGACTCCTAATTTACGCAAAGGAAGTCATGAGATTGCGAGGTGCGACATTTCGATAGCCATGTTAGTAGTGTGGGCCACAGGTGATAGTGGTATACAAGTGGCATAAACCATTGGAGGATCGGCGTCTCAGGTATCGGGAGATGACGGGGAAAGTAATTGACCTCGCGAGTGGCGAAGTCGCGAGGCAGCGATAATCCGAGGATCAGCATCTCGGGCCTTGGGAGTCAAGGAAGGAAACATTTGACCTCGCGAGTGGCGAAATCACGAGGGAATGAAACCGCGAGTGTCGGCATTTCAGCGTCTCGTACATCGGAGGTTGAAACCTCAAACAATTGGCATCGAAAGTCATGAAGTCGCGATAGGACGAAATTCCGATAAGGGAAGAGCAGAGTCAGTGTTGGCTGGCGCATCGGGTCTCAGGGATTTGAGAGCCCGAAGATAGACCGTGAACTCGTAAAGCTGCGAGTTCAGATTTTCCCGACAAGTGAATAAAGGGGAAGTTGCGCAAAGGAACTGTGGTTATATATCTTTTGATTGGGGGATAGAAAAACATTTATGTTCTTCGGGTCGAGAAGAAAGAAGGTCCTGTGAGTGAGCGAGGAGTTATCGGGGAAGGTAGCTTGAGTGCTTGCATCACGTCCTGAAGGGCACGTTGCATTGATGTTGAGGAAGGAACAAACCTAGATGGCCCTAAGACATTTAACACCTTAAGAAATTCTTAAAATGACTTCCCTAAATAATTGTCGCCTAGTTCAGAATCTAAACCTAAGTCTAAAACTTCTCTAGGGTAAAATTTTGTTTAGCCTTAAAAAAAAGACTCTATAAAAATAAAAATAAAGATATAAACTAAAACCCACTTAAGTAATAGTTTTTAGACTTCTTAAATTTAGAGGGTAAAATGAAGAGAGGAATAATTTAATTAAAATCTGTGGTTTTAAATTTGTAAAGAGGAAATAAATTATTAACCTGTGGAAGTATAAAAAGATTTTAAATTAATAATAAAGGGAAAAGA
>JZKD02S0554114.1:50907-84791 GCA_000966675.3 Picea glauca | reverse complement strand
TTCATTGCAGATTTCTCTCTTGGACATGGCAGTTGGATGTTCACCACTCATGCAGATGCTTGGATACACCTCACTAATTCATTGACATGATAGCTTCTTTGTATTTTTATGTCATCTACATATCATTAAAACTAGAATGTATGGTTCAGCTTTGACTATCCACATGTTCATGTTTCATTAACTTTTTTTTGCAATATTTTTTAAATTTATAAAAGAAAAACAATAAATATTTTTATGTGCTTTCTTTATCTGCTTCCTAGAAACAATCATTTTTCAATTGATTTTCGTAAGTTTCGATTAAAACTTGCATCTTGTAAATCATGTAAATAAACGAGACTTGTATATCTTCTTCTTAAATACAACTACTATAGTTACATTTGAATATATGTACATATATAGTGTGTGTTTAGTAATTAGTTAGTTAATTCTCTCTTTTATTCGTTTCTTTTAGGATTCTTAGATTGGCTAACGGAGCCATTAAACCCATCAGAACAAGTTACACCAAATGTCTTGGGTTATTTAGACAACCGTGGACCGGAATCGCTCTTCCAGTTGAGGGACGGTCAATTTCATCCATCAACAATCGCTCTACATGCAACACTGACATATTTTTTTCGAGATTTTCCAAAATATTTTAATACACTAGTTATATTGTCAAAGACATTTTGTTTCACCTTTGCATCTTTTGTCGACTTTTGAATACCCAATAATGATGTAACTTGTTTTAACATTCTTGAATTTATTAGACAGAGTAAAAGTTGAGCTTGTATTGTTACGGATTCATCTTTGAAAAAAGTATTATACATATTCTTAGTTCGATACATTATATAATGCTTATCTTTTTTCTTCCCAAATTTGTCAATATCAACATTTTCTAATATTCCGAGGTAAAATCATGAAGATGGGTAACACTTTTGTGACAATCGGGTCTCAAAAATTTCTAGCGGAAAATTTTCGGCTAAAAAAATGTTGCTAGGAATTTTTTCGGCTGAAAATTTGCATGTCGAATTGAACGGTGCCCTGACGATGCCCTCAAAATTCATGTACAATGTTTTTTGGATGAATTATTTTCCTGTGGTAAGCATATTTAGGCCAAAAGACTTTTCGTCTGAAATGTTTATTTTTAACGGATTCCGTTAAAAACAAAGTTTTGACAGAAAGAATATTTCGGTCGAAAACCTAAAAATAGGATTGTTTGCAGGAAACTGCAAATTCTCTCCATCTTACCTGATCTTTGGAGGTAGCGGACTCCTACAAATACTCAAAATTTAGTTTCAGAATTGATGCCAACATTTTTTAAATTGAATCTACTTTCATTGGATATAATTTGTTTTCATTTTCATTGTTTTTATCTAATTTTATTTAATTTTATAAAAAAATCACTACATAACATTTTTAGGTGAGGTTATGATTCAGTGAAATGAAAAATCTATATCTCTGAAAATACACAGTGGAAAATTATGGAAAATGTATATTCATTATCCTTAAATTGTTCTTTTCAAGAGGGTATATTTAGATTTTACTTTTAAGTAAAAATTAAGATAGATACAAGGTGTAGAAAAACATGTGTTTAAAATTTGCAATGTTTTTAGTTTGGTGAACTTCAAAAAATTCTAGAAATTATAATATTCATCCGTTAGATTCAAAATTATAGCCATAATAAAATAGAGTCTCGGTATATTGTTGCAGTATATTTCATTTCTTAAAAACATAAGTTTAATAATAGATACATTGTTGTGTAAAACAATAACTCATTATCATTCCTTTCATGTTTAAGGAACATACTGTTAAACAATTGTCAAATTGACATATCAAATCTTGATTAAAAAAAAAAAATAGTCATTGGAAAGCTATCAAAATTATTCACAAGTTTTGTTTTTACTGTAAAGTGAAATTCTAAATAAAAAAAATAGTTTTGTATTCTAGAAGTTGAAGAACTTGTGAAAATATAGTTTTTAGTCTCATAAAACAAGCAAAAGTGTTACCCATCTTCATGATTTTACCCTCCATCATCAACGTTGATAGATTATCCTGCATATTTCAATTTAATGTTTATATTAAAAAACAAACCTGAACATAAATTCACTAAACTATATATACAAGTGTTCATCTTGTATTATCTAAATTTATGTACATACCTATAGGTGATTCGTCTTCTGCTTCAATTTCGGTTTCAACGTCTTCTTCGACATTATGAGACAAATCTATTTATGTTTTTTGAAAAACATCAAATTGTAATTGCAATCAATTATATTAAACAATATTTTAAATTTGAATTCTATACTTTTAATATAGACAGTATGTGCATACATACCTGGTTGGACTTCTTCTTGTTGAAAATATCTATTTATATTATCATCGTTTCTTTCTTCAATATTTGCACGTTCTTGTTTCTTTCTCCAATAATGCTCTTTCCTTTGTTCGTTATGTCGAGTATCATCTCGAGTGCAATCAAATTTTCTCTTGCGCAAACTTTTTTTTCCCATGACTTTTATAGTTATCTTTAAAAGATATGTTCAACAAAGACTTCACCTTAAAAAAATGTTCGACATTTATCTTTCAACATATAAATTGTTAGTCCAATAAAAAATTGAACAAACATCAATTAGCTTATTCAACAAAAACCAAAAAGATGATTCTAAACTTTGTTTAGGTTCTCTAAAAAACATCAAACAAGCGATGAATTGTGTTAAATGTGTTCGGCTGAAAGCGTATTTATACTATTTGGCATGAAATGAAATGAGACAACGTGTCTTTTCATTTTTTCCGACCAACGAAATTCGCTCAACCTTCTTTCAATCAAAACAAGGTTTTTTCGGTCGAAAACCTTGGAATTCGTTTAGTTTCTGTTAGAATTTAATCTCATAAAACAAGAAAAATAGACACCTATCTTCATAAAACAAGAAAAATAGACACCAATCTTCATGATTTCACCTTTTACACAATCCCACTAGAACAATTATGCAAAGTGAAAAAAGTATTACTTAACTCTTTTGTGGGAGGATCGGCCAGAGATAACTACGACCTAGGAATCCAACAGGGGCCTTCGAAATACCAGTGCAAAACCAGAAAATATGAGAAGAAAAGGGGCAGAAAACCAAAACAACAACTCATCCAAGAAATAGGCCATTTCCTGGTAAACTCGAGACATATCCACATGATCTTAGACAAATTCCCCCCTCTTCATCCCTCACCCTTATCATGAAGCTGCTCTCATGGAACATCAGGGGTCTTAATGGACACAACAAGCAATGCATGCTACGGGAAAGGATCATGAAAGATCATCTAGACATTCTCTTTTTACAAGAAACGAAATGTGTCGGAGACGAAGCTATCCAAATTCTCACAAAATATGAAAAAGTCTTATAAACTGACGTGATTGGCATGGCAGGGGGCCTTTCCATACTTTGGAACCCTTCCACTATTCTCATGGAGTTAATTTTCACCTCCAAATGGACCATCTCAGCCGCCTACAAGATCATTGGATCGAACAAACCAGGATTTTTAACAAATGTGTATGGCCCGACCACTCAAAGAGACAAGGAATCCTTTCTCCATCACCTGGAATGGATCTCCAATCACATAGGAAATCAACACTGGATTTTGGGGGGAGATTTCAACATGATACGTGACATGGAGGAAAAAAGAGGGGGCACTCGAAAATTGGATAGTGACATCATTCACTTCGAAGGAGTCATTGATACGCTAGGCCTTATCGACATGGATATGATAAATGGACCCTTTACCTGGTTAAAAAAAATATCTGACGCCCTATAGGTCACCTATCATCTCGACATATTCCTCATCTCTTAACCTTTCATGATGGAAGGTCTCACATGGTATGACACCGTGGTAGATGCACCAGGTTCAGACCACTGGCCAATTCTGCTTAGAATGGATATTAGTGGAATGTTAGGGAAGAATCCCTTTCACTTCAAAAAATTCTAGTTAACTCACTCATATTTCCAAGCAAACATTAAACAATGGTGGAAGGAATATGCGGTTCCTAAAGGTACTCCCATGTACAAATTCTAGCAGAAGATAAAAAATCTCAAGAAATGCCTAAAAGTATGGAATAAATCCACCTTTAGGAACATCGTCCATGCCCAAGAGCTCTTGAACCATCAAATACAGGCCTTGCAGCAAAAAATAAGACACCAAGACCCCACTAACTCTCCAAAAGAACATGAGGCTAGCTTAAATAAGAAGATTGTTAAGCAACAAGCACAAGAAGAAATCTTATGGAGACAGAAATCATGAATCCAATGGCTCAAAGAGGGGGAGAAGAATTCAAAGTTCTTCCATAGATTGATTCTTCAACGACGAAACATCAACCACATCTCTCACCTCTCCATGGATCAAGGAACATAACTACAACAACACGAAGACATAGAACAAGAGATACTCACTTATTACAGGTAGCTTCTATCTGAACCTCTAATGGACCACACTCAAGCCATAGAAACCATCACATAGCACATTCTGAAGAGTGTCACCGGAGAAAAAAATGAGCTTTGATGTAGCCAATCACACAAGAAGAGGTCGATCAAGCCCTTAAATATACGCATGTAGGTAAAGCCCCTGGGCCTGATAGCTTCATAACCGATTTCTTTCACCACTTCTAGGCTATGATTAGAGAGGAATTTTGGGAAATCATTGAGGATTCAAGAAGGTCTGGATAGGTTCTAATGGCTCTCAATTCCACTTTCCTCACCCTTATTCAAAAAAAGGAAAAAATCACTCATCCAAAACATTTCATACCTATATCACTCTGCAATGTGATCTACAAACTCCTCATGAAGGTTATTTCCAAGAGCCTCAAGAGCATTCTTCCATTTATCATCTCCCAGGAACAATCTAGCTATGTGGAGGGCAGGAAGATCTTGGACAGTGTCATTTTAGCTCATGAGGTGATTCACTCTCTCCAAACCACCAAATCTCCAGGTATGCTCCTTAAACTTGATCTCACCAAGTCCAAAGTCCAATTCCAAAGGATCGTGAGTAGTAAGAGAATCTTGAGCCTGATTATACGGAAGCATGAATATATGAAAGCCAACTTTTGTAAATGTGCACATATGGAAGTTGGATTCTATATATGCACATATATAGAAGCCAACTTCCGTAAATATGCATTTACAGAAGCGTGTTTCTATAAATTTTGAATTTTGTATATGCACGTATACGACAGTGCTCATAAATGCACATATATGGAAGTTGTCTTCCGTATATGTGCTTATATGGAAGTTTTATATAGTATTTGTGCATATACGGAAGTGCACATATACGAAAGTGTATTTTCATAAATACACATTTGCGAAAGTTGGCTTTTGTATATGTGCCCTTCCTTATATGCATGCATTTATGAAAGACACCTTCTGTAAATGCACATATATGGAAGCGCAAATATATGGAAGCCAACTTCTGTGTATGTGCATTTATGGAAACAACCTTCTACATATACACATTTATGAAAGTTGGTTTTTGTATATGCGTGCTTCTATAAATGCACATATATGGAAGTTGGATTACGTATATGCATGTATATAGAAGCCAACTTCCATAAATGTGCATATATGGAAGCTTGCGTATATGGAATCCAACTTCCATAAATGCATGTATATGGAAGTTGGCTTCCGTATATGTGCACTTCCGTATATGCACATATACGGAAGTCAACTTCTGTAAATGCACATTTATAGAAGTGTGCTTCTGTAAATGTTCATATACAGAAGTTGGCTTCTGTATATGCATGTATATGGAAGTGTTCCATAAATACGCATATACGGAAGTTGGCTGGCTTCTGCATATACGCTTGTAAGGAAGCGCTTATATATGGAAGCCAACTCCCATAAATGCACATATATAGAAGAAAATTTTCATAAATGTGCATTTATGGAAGTTAGATTCAGTATATGTGCATATACGAAAGCGCACATATACGAAAATCAATTTCCATAAATGCGCATTTACGAAAGTTGGCTTATGTATATGCACGCTTATAGGAAAGCCAACTTTCGTATATGCCCATTTATGGAAGTTTTCTTCTATATATGCACATATATTGAATGTGCATATACGAAAGTCAACATCTGTATATGTGCATTTACGAAAGCACCCTTCCGTAAATGCACATTTACTGAAGTTGGATTTCGTATATGTGTGCTTTCATATATGCACATATACTGTTTTCAACTTTTGTAGATGCAAATACATTGAAATTCTCTATAAATGTGCATATACAAAAGTTGGTTTCCATATATGCGCTTATATGGAAGCACTCATATATGGAATCCAACTCCCATAAATACACATATATAGAAGTGAACTTTCGTAAATGTGAATTTATGGAAGTTACATTTAGTATATGTGCATATACGGAAGCACACATATACGAAAGTGCACATATATGGAAGTCAATTTTTGTAAATGTGCATATACGGAAGTTGGCTTCCATATATGCATGCATATATAGAAGCCAACTTCCATATATGTGCATTTATGGAAGTTGGCTTTCATGTACAGAAGTGTGCATATACAGAATCCAACTTTAGTAAATTCGTGCATATACGGAAGCCAACTTCCATATATGTGCATTTACAACAGTTTTATTCAGTATGTGAGGATATACGGAAGTGTATTTTAGTAAATGCGCATTTACGAAAGTTGGCTTCCATATATGCATGCTTCTGTATATGCGTTCATTTACAAAATCCACCTTCTGTAAATGCACATATATTGAAGCCAACTTTTGTGCATGTGCATTTACAGAAACAACCTTTTGTATATGTGCATTTACAAAATTTTGTTTTTGTTTATGTGTGCTTCTGTAAATGCGCATATATGGAATTTTCCTGACATATATGTGCGTATACGAAAGCGTGCGTATACTAAAGCATGCATATACGAAAGCCAAATTTTGCAAATGTGCATATATGGAATTTGGCTTCCATATATGTGTGCTTCTATATATGTGCATATACGGAAGTTGGTTGGATTCCATATATGTGCTCATATATGGAAGCCAAGTGGAGAGAATCCATGCATGTAACATCCTTCTCTTGCGTACACTGAGCGAACTTATTCTTGAGGACACTTTCTCGCAAGTGATATGGATTATTATACTATTAAACCTTTGATTTTGATTATGAGGCGTTATGGGTTGATGCCATGTTGTTTTGCTGCATTGACTTAGACAGGTGTTATTGACTCGGTTTTACTGAGTGTGTAGGATTTTGGACCTCAAGGATGCAGAGGCATCAATGGAAACCCTTGGACTCTGAATCAAGTCGGGAATGAACTATTGGGGTTTGATTTTTTTATATGTGATATTAGTGCATCTGATTAGATGATATGATTATGGATATATTTCTGACATGATTCATTGATGATGCAAGCTGATGATAGCTTGTCGACCAGACTCACATGTGGAGTAGAGGGGTCACGCAGGACTACCACAGATGTTGAGAGAGAGGTGTGGACAGTATCCCTGCCACAACCAGCTAGCACTCCCGCCATGGCTCGAACTATAGGTTAACGATTACCTAGTTTGAGAGGACCACGATGTCGTGAGGGCAAACTGCGATAGTCGCTCACGATGATTCTAAGGGGTGAACAATAAGGGAGGGGCCTTATTCCTTAGAGTCCCTTAGTCTCCCACAATATCACCTGGTAGAGTGTTGACTCTAGGGGTTATTGATGTCTACCAAGTCAATCAAAAGGCAAGTAGCACCCTTGGAGCACGTGGTGTGTCCTGAAGGGCACACCGCACAAGAAAAATGGAAAGAGGCGAGTGGCAACCTTGGATCACATGGTGCGTATTGAAGGGCACGTCATGAAAGAGAAACAAAAAGAGGCTAGTGATACCCTTGGAGCATGTGGTGCGTCCTGAAGGGCACGTCGCGCAAGAGAAATAGAAAGAGGCGAGTGGCACCCTTGGAGCACCTAGTGCATCCTGAAGGGCACGTCGTGTTGTTATTTAATAATTGGATAAACCTATATGGATTTAACATGAATAACGTGTTAAGAAAGATTTAAAACTTCTCCCCTAATAAAATGTCGCCCAACCTAGGAAAATAAAGTGTAGGTCTAAATTAAGTTGGTGGAAATTTTTTATCTATTTATTTAAAAAAAAAATTAAAAAAAAAATAAATATACAAAAATATAAAAATAAAACAAATAATAAAGATAATCTTCATTAATATTGTGACAAGAAGGGGGTAAAAAATTAAAGTGATTATAAAAATATTTTGGGATAAACCTTAAAAGGAGAAATACTTGTTTTACTTTATTATGCTAATTAAAAATTTAATTCATTAAAAAGAAAAAGGGAAAAAGGGTAAGTTTTTGCACATGCCTTTTTGAGTTTAATTAAAAAGGGGAAAAGGGGAAATCTAAAATAATTAGGAAGCTAGAAAAAAAGTGGGAAACATAAAAAGAAAGGGGAAACACTAGGAAAAAGAAGATATTCCAACTTAGTAAGGCATCTACCATTTAAGCGCTTGCTAATTTAAACTGAAGTAGTAAATTAATAATGGGGAAAGTCATTAAAACCTATAAGGGAATTTGGGGACACCTAGGAGCGATTCTAGGAATGACTCTAGGTGGGTCATGGAAATAAGGGTAATTAATTAATTAAAGAAATTAGTTTTTGGAGGAATTAAGGGGATGGGTGACACATGTACGGGGAGGATTATTATGAATTAAGTGTATGAAAATTAACTTAAAAGGGGTTTTGGGAAATTTTTTGACTTTGAAACCCTATATAATGGAGGGAGGAGAATGATGTTGGATCTTTGGTTATTTGGTGTAACGTTACATTGCAGAAATATATACTTGACTGACTTAGCTTGTGGGAGTTCGGATACCCAGCTCGGTGAGGAGTGGTAGCTCGGGCTTGCGAGGTGAGTTGGGAGCTAGATGATTCTCTGGATAGTGTGTGTGGCCCCTTTGTAGCTCAGGGGGGGTAAGGGGGAAGAAGAGTACCCGTAGCATTGGCTGGGAGGTACCGGTGAATTCTCATCAGTCGGAAAGTGGGAGATGCATGAAGCATGTGGGACATCAACTCAGAGTGGGTGATTGGGCAACGATATGCTTCATTTATTGTTGCATGGTAGATTGTTAGTATGTTTTATGCTTTTATTTTTTCATGTTTATTTCGGTATGAAAAATGATTGCTTAGCATTCTAGTTGGTGACTGGAATTTTTTTGATAGCCTTTAGGTCGATGTTGTTTCCCATGGCCTTCGATCCCTGCTTGTCTTGACCATCCTATTGATTAGTGATTGTGATGTTTGCAACTTATTTTTTGCTTCGTCCCCATCTCATCAGTACATGCCTGAGTAGTTGTCCAGGAGCCTAAAATATGGTCATCGCTTCAATGTTAATAGACCTATGGATATCAATGCCATGCTTTTCTGTGTGTGGATGGTGAGCGAAGGAATTAATGTCATCCGTCTACCTCAATCATTTTTCCTTGGATGATTGTTGTCTTGTGTCCTTGTTGGTTTATCTCTGCGGTCATATCAATGACTTTCCCTATGGATCTTTGCGTTTCTCTTACTTTTCTATGAGATTTTACATTTTTGACTGTGTTTTTATGCATTGATGGATAAATTTACTATGTGTTCTATGCATTGATAAATAATTTAACTCTACTTTTATATTAATGGATAATTTAGCTCTGCACTTGCAATCCTGTTGGCCAACGATTAATTGTTCTCTGCAATTTAAATGTAATTCGTGGGTGAATTAACCCTGTGATTTTACTCTTTGTCTCCACATTCCTTAGACTGTTATTTCTTTAACCCCTCATCCATAGAATTGAGATTTTCTCCTTCTTTTATTTTACTTCAATAAAGATCCTCACCCAACGAAGGCTGCCATGTTAAAACTCCACCTGATTTATTATAAAAACAAATTACTTGGCAAAAATGTTTCTTTGGCAATATAGTTCCCATTCTGGTGCACAGAGGTTACCTTATTTGTGTAAGCGTATATTGTTGACTTCGTTTCTTGTTGAATAGATGTAATTTTTCTTATCTAATGCTAACATCAAGGTGATTCCCTTTTGGGTGTTGGGTACATAGATTTTCTTAATTATCAATGACAAAAAGTGTGTAATTCCATCTGATGTGGTTGGTAGAGCGATTTCGCCTTATATATTAATGCAAACAAGTAATTCCTTTCTGGTGCGTCTCTATACAACACTCACACTTATTTAATAATGGTAGTGAAGTAATTTCCTTCTGATGAGCTTGTACAATGAATGCTATTTAATTATTGACAAGAAATATAAAAACCCTTCCGGTGTGTATTGTATAGCAATTTGCTATTCATTACTGACAGCCATTGTGTAACTTCGTTCTGGTGGGTATGGTACAATGATCATGCCTTTTCAAGTCCGCTAGTTGCTTCTTACCTTGCGAGGATATATTCCTTAAGATTGCATTGGCATCATTATTGTTTCCCTTGCCTGAAGTTTTGCCTTGTGTTTTACTTGAAGGCACCTCAGTGAATGCATTTACTACTCTGAATATTTATGTTTTTAAAACAACTCAAGTTTCCTGGGTGTCTGGCATTTGTCCATGTTTGACACACATTCAGTTATTTACTGAAAGCCAATGCATAAATGGATTATTCGTATATATATTGAGTGGTATTTTAATTCAGTTTACCTCAGGACTTGCGAACTGCACACATTCTATTTTCTCGTGTATTGACAGTGAGTGCTTCAATTGAAAAAAAATATAAAATGCCTCTCTAATCTACTTCATTGTAATTAGAAGGCCAGGGAAACTTCTAACCTACTCGCATTACATTATGGTCTTGACAACCTTTGTGTAATTACACAGTAGTCTTACAGTAATAAACTACATTATTTTTATTTAAGAAATTCACTCCAAGATTTCATTAAAATTATTTAAAAAAAAAAGAATACATCCACAAGTGATACTACTCATATTCAGGATGTTAGTTTTTCAAGGTTGAAATTTTTACATTTACTTACGCAACCACTTCTTACCCTTTTTTTAGATAGCCACCTCATGAATTTTATGAATGGAATTATTTGGCCAACGCATTATTCAAAAAATTACTTGGACACCAAATGTCACTTGTATATTAAAGTTGCGATTATTAATTCTTACAGCCTTGTCATTTAAGTTAACTGGTTAAATTTCGGCTAGTTATTTTTAACTTCAATATCGTTTTGGGGCCGCATAGATCACCTTTAAAAATGTTAAGTGTTCACCTTTTTAACGAACAGTGGTTATTGATGACAAGGTTGATTTGGTCAAGTGCATTTTTAGTTCACCCTTATGATAGTTGGATGAGTTTAGTATTGATAAAGATCCACTCCTTCGCCCCTAGACTTCTTGCCTAACAGATTTCAGGGTGCGTTAGACATCATGTTTATGGGTGTACTAGTCCTTTTAGTTGCGCAAGCTTTGAATGAGATTTATATGATGCTCAGCTAAAACCTTACCATCCTTTATTTTTTGACAGTTATGCACCTCGCGCCTTAGGTCGAGTTGGAAGGTGTGAGTGGTCTATCTTTACACCATAGGTTGTCTTGTAGGAAACAAGAGTCCTCTGACCCTTCGCGCAGTTAATTCGAAGTTTATCTTGCATCGTTTCTACTCATTGCTTGGGGGTGTAGGTTGATGCCAACATCCCCTTCCACAACCTGCAGGTTGGAAGGTCATGTGCACAGGATCTTTCCTCTTGCACTGGCCCAAAGAGCTTTTGGAAATGACTCTTCTATTTCCCTTTCGGGAAATCTACACCCACACTTAATTTTGAGAAATCGCCCTTGTATTTCAGGAGATCAAACTTCGTGCTTCCGCAAATCCAGTGATCAAGTGTCTTGTCTTTCAATCTCCGAAAACCTGAAGACAGTCAACACTTGACCCTTTCTCCTTGCTAGTTTGGATTTTTCCTTATTGTGATTTCGGTGGTTGAATTGTCAAACAACTCGTTCCCTTGATTCCCAAAACCTGATTTGCTGAAACTCTGATGCACTCACAAGCTTTGACCTTTCAATGACCTTTCACTCTGTCAGGACTTCAGACTTCGTGATATTGCGAATCCTAATGCAAGGAATTCAGAACTTCACTCCACGAAACCCCGAAATGGTCAACAGAGTTTGACTTCCATGTCAATAGGTGCCACCTGTCCACCCTACCAATTTTTGTGGCCCACATGATCCTTTTGTCCCTTCTGGACTTTGCATTTCATGATTTCATGATTCCCGCTGTAAATATTACGGGACTTCCACTAGCGAAAACCCGAAATAGAAGTTCATGGGTAAATCCAACGGCTCCTATGGCTTGTATCTACGGTTCTACTCCTCCTGAGCTTAACATTTGGGAATACTCACTGTAACTTCCCTACTCCTCCATGAGATCTGACGGCTCATGGGACTTTGCAGATTCTCCATAGAGAATTTCGACCATCGTCTCTTTCCTTGAGAACTTGTCCTCCTGCGGTCCTATGTCGCTACGCCTTTCTTCAAATCTTCAAGTTGCTTGGCATCTCGCCTTCCTTTGGCCCCTTCGAAGGTTCAAATCCTTATGAGCTTTCTCACGAATTCAAGTCTTTCAAAAAAATCCTACTCACACTCATTGTAGCAAACTTCCAAACACATTCAAGTGTTGAATTCCCTTTGACTTTGCGCACACCTGTAGCAGCAGTCTCTCAATACTTTGCTCAGGTCCGCAACTCTGAGACTTTACTCGGTCTGCGCACTCCTTGCATGGCTCTTGTGCCTAACTACACTTCTGAGTGAATGAGAACAAAAGACACCTTATCTGAGCTTTCAAAGACAAACCTCTGAACCCTTTGTTAATGCACTCCTTGCGGACAATTCAAGTGCACTCCTTGCAGGAACTCTTGCTCAGATAGAGAAACAATTGAAACTCATTCCTTTTCCCTTTCCTCTAAGATTTCAAACATTCAACAAGAAATATTTCATACATAGCATAAAAGCAATTGCATGACAAAAAGAGTAAAACATTCAAAGATGCATACACAGAGAATATTTGAACACCATGATTCTGAATCAAAACCTTCTTTCTATTAATCCAAAACTTCTGTACATGAAATTCTCAATACAGCTCTCTGCTTCTCTTCTATGCTATCAATTGGCATAATCTCATCTCCTCTATCTCTTTCTAATGTTACAATACACAATGAGGGTGTCTATATCTCGTTTCCCTCTTGTGCTCTAAAACTGTGTAATATAACATTCAATTCTATCTACCTACATTTACTATCATAATTGCCTTCTATCTACTAAGGACGAGAGTGGATCACTCAAGTTCTGTTTACATTGTACAAGTGTGCCTTCATTTAATTGTTTCATTTAAGGTTCTAAAATATTTTCAAAAAATGCGTTGGGTGCTTTTCCAGTTGTCTTTTGCCTCCGCGCTGGCTCGCTTGAGATGCTCCTGCATCATACTCCCTCGCTTGAAAATTTTCATGGGCTCTTGTCCATGAGCTCACGCATGTTCTATCCATGCTTCTGGATCTCCTCTTCATTCTCCCAACTGGCATCTTCAACTGGATGGCCCCTCCACTTGACCAAATACTCAAAGTAGTTCTTTCGCTTGGTCTTCTTGCTCCCTCTTTTGTCCAGTATGAGCTCCATCTACGACTTTTCTGCAACTGGCATCTGTTTCGTCCACTGGATCACTGGTTGTTCATTTCTTGTCTCTGTTTCCTCAGCTTTATATAGGTACAAATCTGAGATATTGAATATCGGAGAAATTCTTATCCCATCGGGTAATTCAATCTCATAAGCATTTGCCCCAAATTTCCTCAAGACCTTACATGGTCCGATTTTCTTCATCTTCAGTTTATTATATATTCCTCTTGGGAACCTTTCCTTTCTCAAATGTGCCAGAATCAAATCACCAACCTCAAATTGAAGTTGTCTCTTGTGTTGATCTGCTCTGTGCTTATATTCTTGTCTTGAATTCTGCAATCGCTCCTTCACTTGGCTGTGAAGTTCCTTCATCACCTCTATGAAATATTTTGCACTAGCTCCTAGTTGCAATCTGTTCTGAATCTCTCAATTCAAAAATCCCTCTCAGTTGCATGCCATAGACAATCTAAAATGGACTCTGCCATGTGCTTCTGTTAACTGATTCATTATAAGCAAATTCCACCTGTGGTAATATGTTTTCCCATTGGTTGTGGTGTTCTGTCACCAGGCTTCTCAGCAAGTCTACCAGACTTTTGTTCACCACTTCTGTTTGTCCATCCATCTGAGGATGATAAGCTGAAATAAATGAAAAGTTAGTCCCCAGCTTCTTCCATAACGTACTCCAAAATTGTCCTATGAACTTAGTATCTCGATCCAAAACTATGCTCCTTGGTAAGCTGTGAAGTCGAATGACTTTTTTGAAAAACAGATTCGCAATGTGAGTTGCATCATCGGTTTTCTGACATGGAATGAAGTGTGCCATCTTGGAAAATCTATCCACTACCAAAAAGATTGAGTCAAATCCTCTTTGTGTTCTTGGCAACCCCAATATGAAATCCATGTTGATTGCATCCCACGACTTCTCAGGTATGGGAAATGGTTGATAAAATCCTGTATTTTGTTTCCTTCCCTTCGAATGCTGGCAAATTATGCATATGTTCACAAATATCTTGACGTCTGCTTGCAATCCCGACCAAAAATATGACTCATTCAAGTTTGCAAACATCTTGTCGTGACCAAAGTGCCCTGCCAATCCTCCACTGTGTTTCTCTTTCAGCAGGTTCTCCCTCATGGAGCATTTCAGAATACACAGCTGATTACCTTTAAACAGTAATCCTTCCTGGATCATGTATTCTGCCCATTTTCTTCTATCTCTGAGAATTGGATTCTCAGCTACTTCATACGCTCCTTTAAAATATGGATCATTTTTGTACATGTTCCTGAGATCATCAAAACCCAACGTATTGACTCTGAACTCCTGCAATAGCAAACACTTCCTACTCAAAGCATCAACAACTTTGTTAGCAGTACCAAAAATATGTTTAATCACAAAAGTGAAATTCTGCATATATTCCACCCATTTAACATGTCTCTGATTCAACTTCTCCTATTAAGTCACAAACTGCAATCCATGATTGTCACTGTATAAGACAAACTCCTTTGAGATCAAGTAATGTCTCCATTTTTTCAATGCCTGTATGATAGCATAGAACTCCGTGTCATAAGTGGAGTACTTCACTTTCGCTTCATTCAGCTTCTCACTGAAGTATGCTATTGGCCTGTCTTCCTAACTCAAGACTACCCCTATTGCAAACCCACTTGCATCACATTTCACATGAAATGTCTTCTGGAAATCCAACAACACCAAAATTGGTTGTTCCGTGATCTTCCTCTTCAACAGATTAAAACTCTTTTCATTTTTTTTGTCCAATGAAAAGATTTATGTCTCTTCTTCACTGTGTCCATCATCGGTGCACTAATTCCACTAAAATTCCTGATGAACTTTCAATAGAAACTAGCCAATCTGTGAAAACTCCTCACCTCAAAGGTATTCTTCGGTGATGGCCAATTCTTAATCACTTCCACTTTATCTGGATCCATCCTCAATTTATTTGCAGAAATAACAAACCCTAGATAAATGAGCTCCGTCTTCATGAATGAGGATTTCTTCATATTTATCAACAGCTTCTCCTGTTGTAGCCTCTACATCATTGTAGCCAAATGTTTCAGATGCTCTGCCACTGTTTTACTGAAAATCAGTATGTCATCTAGATACACAATGACAAATTTTCCGAGGAACTCCCTTAGGACTTCGTTCATCAACCTCATGAAGGTACTTAGCGCATTTGTTAAGACAAATGACATAACAAGCCATTCATACAACCCTTCATTGGTTTTGAAGGCTGTCTTCCACTCGTCACCTTCTCTCATGTGGATTTGATGATAATTGCTTTTCAAATCAATTTTTGAAAAGAATTTTGCTCCACTCAAGCAATCCATCAGATCATCCATCCTTGGCAATGGAAATCTATACCTGATGGTTATCTTGTTGATCACCCTTGAGTCAGTACACATCCTCCAGCCTCCGTCTTTCTTTGGACTAAGTATTGTTGGAACAACACACAGACTCAAGCTTTCTTTGACCAAACCTTTGTCCAACAAATCCTGGACTTGTCTTTTGACCTCTTCATTCTCCTATGACATCAATCTGTATGCGGCTTTGTTTGACAAACTGGGTCCTGGTATGAGATCAATATGATGACTCACACTTCTAATTGGTGGCAATGAACAAGGTAGTTTGTCCACTACTATGTCAACGAACTCTTCCAATAGTTCCTGAATCTCTTCCAGTAAATCATCTACCCTTGTGCTGGTCAAAAAAAAATTTGGTTTCCTGACCACAATGAATTGTGGTTCTTCCTTCTTCTTGACCTCAGTAAGAACTTCCTTCCCACTCATGAGAAGTACAGTGTTTCTTACTTCAGGTTTCACCTCCTTATCCTTGATTGGAAGAAAAATGTGAGTTCTCCCATTCTTTTCTAGGGTGTATGTGTTCATTCTCCCGTCATGAATTGCATTCATGTCATATTGCCACAGTCTACCTAGAAATAGATGACAAACATCCATAGGAATAACATCACATAATATCTTATCATTATACCCTCCTATCTTAAATTAAACTAAACACTATTTAGTGACAGTTACCTGATGTCCTTTTTGTAGCCACGAAACTCTGTATGGGCTTGGATGATCAATCATCTCCAGCTCCAATTTCTCTACCATCTCTGTAGAAACAAGATTATCTGTGCTACGACTGTCCACAATGACCTTGCATACCCTATCCTTGCTCTTGCAAGCAGTCTAAAAAAGTCTGTTTCTTTGGACTGAACTCTCCACCTCCTTCTCTGGTGTCGAAAGAGATTTTCGCATCATCAGTGATCTTCTACCTTCAGCATCTTCTGCCTCAACATCCAGACCCTGTGCTTCGGTGATGTGAGTCTCTCCTCCTTCTTTCTTTTTGTCGGGACACTCATAAGACTTGTGTCCATTCTTACCACATGTGAAGCATGTTATCACTCCACCTCTTCCTCTACCTCTAGTACAAGGAAAAACATTATTATCAGCATAATCCCCTCTCTATTCGGTATGCTGCCCTCAATGTGAGGTTCCACCTCTCTTAGTTCGCTTCTGAGGTTTCTTTCAGTCCTCCTTGGGCTTCTAATTTTTATCTTGGGCAATTGATTTGCCTCTGGGCTGACTCCTGCCTCGGCCTCTTTGACCCTACTTTCGGCTCAGCTTCTCTTCAGCCTTTAGAGCCATCTGATAAGCATCTTCCACCGTTCATATGGTTACCATGCTCATCTCATCCTAAATGTCGTATCTCAGGCCATTCATGTATCTGGCAACCTTTTCATCATCACTTTCTCGATGACCTGCCCTGATGTTCAGCCTGTAGAATTCTTCAGTGTATTCTTTCACTGTCATCAAATTCTGTCTCAAGTTTTGCATCCTTTGAAACAGAGTGATTTGATAATCCCTGGGGATGAATTTCACCTTCATCTTTGCGATCATCCTGTCCCATATTTTGATCTTTTGCTTGCCCTTGCAGCATCTGTCATCTTGTAGTTCATCCCACCATAATGCTGCATGTCCTTTTAATCTCGTGACAGCATGTTTGATATTCTTGTCTTCTTCGACATCTTCATAGTCAAAATATGTGTCTAGATCTCTAATCCAGTCTAGAAGCTCCTCTGCATCCAGATTTCCCTCATAAAATGGAAGGTCCATTTTTTCTCTTGCACCCATTCTTGCAATAGCTCTAATCAAACGTTCGTTTGCTACATCTTTGGCTGCAATTTCTTCCCTTTCATGTTCAGCCTCAATTTCACTTTCGGAATCACTAACATCCCCAGCACTGACTGTGCGCCTCTGTGCTATTTCCATGTCTTCAAGTCTGGCACATAAGTCACACGTCTCTCTCTCCATCGCTAGATCAGTCATCTGCCTACCCCTTCTTCTTGGAATTTCCCTCTCCTCTGGTGGATCGGGTGTTTTCCTGTCCCTTCTCCTTGGCGGCATGGTGAATTCTACTTTTCCCTACTACAGAAAGCAAAGAATCCTTTCTGAGCTCTAATACCAAATGATGCCAATGACCCCTTCCACAACCCGCAGGTCAAAAGGTCACGTGCACATGATCTTTCCTCTTCCACTAGCTTGAAGAGCTTTCAGAAATGGCTCTTCTATTTCCCTTTCAGGAAATCTGCACCCACACTTAATTTTGAGAAATCCCCCTTATATTTCGGGAGATCGGACTTCGCGCTTCCGTGAATCCGGTGATCAAGTGTCTTGTCTTTCAATATTCAAAAACCTAAAGACAGTCAACACTTGACCCTTTCTCCTTGCTAGTTTGGATTTCGGTGGTCGCGATGTCAAACAACTCGTTCCCTCAATTCCTGAAACCCGATTTGTTGAAACTCTGATGCACTCACAAGCTTTGACCTTTCAACGGACTTTCACTCCGTTGAGACTTCAAACTTTGTGATATCACGAATCCTAAAGCAGGGAATTCGGAACTTCACTCCACAAAACCCCAAAATGGTCAACAGAGTTTGACTTCCATGTCGATAGGCACCACTTGTCCACCCTACCAATTTATGTGGCCCACACGATCCTTTTGTCCCTTCTGGACTTCGCAGTTCATGATTTCGCAATTCCCGTTACAAAGATTATGGGATTTCCACTAGCGAAAACCTGAAATAGAAGTTCACGGGTAAATCCAATGGCTCCTATGGCTTGGATCTACGGTTCTACTCCTACTGAGCTTAACCTTTGGGAATACTCACTGTAACTTCCCTGCTCCTCCGTGAGATCTGACGGCTCATAGGACTTCACGAATTCTCCACAGAGAATTCCGACCGTCATCTCTTTCCTTGAGAACTTATCTTCCTGTGGTCCGATGTCACTATGCCTTTCTTCAAATCTTCAAGGTGTTTGGCCTCTCGCCTTCCTTCGGCCCCTTCAAAGGCTCAAATCCTTCTAAGCTTTCCCATGACTTCGAGTCTTTCAGAAAACTCCTGCTCACACTCCTTGTGGAAAACTTTCAAACACATTCAAGTGTTGAATTCCCTTCGACTCTGTACACACCTGCAACAGGAGTCTCTCAATACTTTGCTCAGGTCCGCAACTCTGAGACTTTACTCAGCCTGCGCACTCCTTGCACAACACCTATGCCTAACTGCACTTCTGAGTGAATGAGAACAAAAGATACCCTATCTAAGCTTTCAGAGACAAACCTCTGAACCCTTTGTCAACGTACTCCTTGCGGAAAATTCAACTGCACTCCTTGCAGGAACTCTTGCTTAGATAGATAAATAATTGAAACTCGTTCCTTTTCCCTTTCCTCTCATATTTCAAACATTCAACAAGAAATCTCTCATACATAGCATAAAATAAATTGCATGATAGAAAGAGTAAAACATTCAAAGATGCATACACAGAGAATATTTGAACACCGTGATTCTGAATCAAAACCTTCTTTGTATTAATCCAGAACTTCTATACATGGAATTCTCACTACAACTCTCTGCTTCTCTTCTATGCTCTCAATTGGCATAATCTCATCTCCTCTATCTCTCGCTAATGTTACAATACACAATGAGGGTGTCTATATCTCATTTCCCTCTTGTGCTCTAAAACTATCTAATCTAACATTCAATTCTATCTGCCTGCATTCACTATCATAATTGCCTTCTATCTACTAAGGACGAGAGTGGATCGCTCAAGGTCCATTTACACTGTACAAGTGTGCCTTCATTTAATTGTTTCATTTAAGGTTGTAAAATATTTTCAAAAATGCGTTGGTTTCTTTTACAACTGTCTTTTACCTCCGTGCTGGCTCGCTTGAGATGCTCCTACATCATAGGTGTAGTCTTCCTATCGTTGTTTTGGCTCCTAGCACATCGATTTATCTAGATTCTTGGGTTTAGATAGGATGTGTTGTACCAAGGTTATTGACGTGTCTATCACTAGGGATTGGTATGATTCCTGATGAGGGGATCATGGCGCGTCGTTTGGGGTTGCGGCGAATGAGAAATTGGACAGAGTCGGTGTGTTTGTGTGAGTGTTGTCGAGTGCTACAAGTTACTTGGGTGCATGGGTTGAATGCATTTAGGCATTAGTTCACGCACCTTGAGGTTCTATTTAGTGTTCTTCTAGGCCGTTGTGTCGAGAGGGAGATGTGTCCCTCAGCTGGTAGGCATGGTCGTGCTTACATCGGACGGGTAGCCGTTTTCTCCTTTTTTTCTACGCATGTTTCACCCAGTTTCCCTTTTGCCTGTGCATGGTTTTATAGTTCCTGTTGCCTAGGAGGCATGCTCGCATTCGTCGTCAATAGTGTGGATAATTTTTTGTCATCATCACCTTCATGCCCAAAAATAAAAAACAATTTATCACTTCTCCTTCGCTTGTAGTCATAATGATGAGGGTCATTACACATGGTATCAGAGAGAGTTCAACCCTGCGACTCTGGATTGCTAGGCTTTCCACTGCAGCAAACCTTTGATTTTTAACCTAGCACTTATTAAAAATTTAACGTATCCAGGCGGTGATCTTGGTTAGAGGACGTCACTTAGGTTTTGGCGCAGTGCCATTGAAGGAGGTGCGACTCTTCTAGAAGTGCCCACACCCTTGGAGTCTAACCCCTTGGGGAAGAAAAAAAACAAAATCCCTTGGGATGGATTCGATTGTTGTAAGGGATGATAATGGTTTGACCAGGGTCCTTCCAAAGATGGTCAAAGGTCATGACTCACCTTATGTACTGAGATAAGGTCGGGGTGGCTGTACCCCTGAGGGTCCACAATGCACCCAGTCAGCACCATTAGTTTTCACTGCGAACTAGAGAAGGTCAGATTTCCCAAGTTCTTGGGTGCCCCAGAAAGTGAAACTATCGAGGCTTGGTTGGAGAATAAGTTGAGGTTCTTTCACTTCGCGTCTTTACCTCCAACATGAAGGAACATGGGGCGATATTTCAATTGAAGGGGAGTGCTCTTCTATGGTGGAAGACGCTCCTGTCACTTTTAAACGTGGTCGTCACAGACATGTCTTGGGAACTGTCTTATGAATGATTCCACGAGAGGTATCTTCTGAGGAATTCGTCGAGCATCAACTCAAACAGTTCACACGCCTTACGATAGGGCGATCATACGGTGCCCGAGTATGAGGCCCATTTTTGGAGCTTTTTCGGTATGCTCCGCATCCTTACCGAGAAACTTAAGGTCAACAGGTTTGTGGTGGCCTTAGCGCTAGAATTCAACCTCTACTTCAGGTACCAGGAGTACTAGACCAAAGAAGGGGTGTTGGATGTGTGGGGAGCCACACTACCAGTGAGACTACCCAGTGGAGAGGACTAGAGGATATAGATCATCTGGACCCACTAACATGGGAGATTTGGGGCAAGGCCCATCGAATTCTTGCAGCGGTGAATAACTCCCAGGTCGAGCACCAGTTGATTGTGCTCAAGATGTCAGGTGCCGTCACTAACCAGACCCTTAGTATTTTGATAGATCTCAGTGCTACCGAGAGTTTCATTTATGGTGTAGCGCTAAAAAGGATTAAGGTAAAGGTCATTGAAAAAAATGATTTAGCTTCATAGATATGGCTTCGGGAGCCAAATAGAAGGTTGAAGGAAGGGTTATGGGATGTACCCTTAACCTGGGAGTGTTTTGTCACCCAGGGCCAAACCGTACGTCACGATCTTAGGATCCTATGACGTCATGACCAATATGGACTGGTTGGAATCACATGAGGCGATAATTAACTGTAAGACGAAACGGTTGAGCTTGGTCAGTGATGAGGGACAAAGATGCGTGATTGAAGGATGAAATGAGGGATTTTCCCTAAGGTTCATCTCTTCCTTGCAGCTACGAAAGAGCCTACATAAAATATGTAAGATTTATGCGATCCTTGCATCAAATGAAAAGGGAGTAGCAGAAGGTATAGAACACCTTCCATTGGTGAGAGAGTTTGTAGACATCTTTGAAGATGAGTTACCTAGAATGTCGCCGGAGAGGGAATTGGAGTTTAATATACACCTAAAACCAGAGACTAAACCGATATATAGAATGCCTTATCGGATGTCGACCCCAGATTTATAAGAGTTGATAATGCAACTGAAAGAATTGTTGGACCTAGGAATGATAAGTCCAAGTGTGTCACCATGGGGTGCTCTTGTTATTTTCATACAAAAGAAAGATGGGTCGTAGAGGCTCTACATTGACTACCTTCAATTGAACAAGGCAACGATCAAGAATCAGTATTCGTTGCCAAGGATAGATGAACTGTTTGATCAAACAAAGGGTGCAATGGTGTTCTCAAAGATCAATTTGTGATTTGGGTATCACCAATTACGGATCAAGGAGGATGATGTCCCTAAGACCACCTTTAAGACGAGATTTGGACATTACAAGTTTATTGTTTTATCGTTTGGACTGAAAAACACCCCAAGGGTATTTATGAGTTTGACAAGCTCATCCAAGTATTCATTGATGATATTTTGATTTACTCTCGAACGACGAACGAGGATGACGAGCACTTGCACTTGGTACTACATTGTCTGCGAGAGCACAAATTATATGGGAAGTTGACCAAATGCTCATTTTATCAGTCGAAGATTCACTACTTAGGGCATGTCATCTCCGGTGAAGGTATTTCCATGGATCCAGTGAAGGTCGAGGCTATTATGGAATGGCCTGCGCTGATGAATGTCCCAGAAGTACGTAGCCTCATGGGTTTAGCAGGATATTATTGACAGTTCATCGAGGGATTTTCAAAGATAGAAAATCCAATCATGGAGTTGTAGAAGAAGAATAAGAAGTTTTTTTGGACCGAGAAATGGGTGACAACTTTAAGGAGGCTCAAGGAATTTTTGACAACAACACCGATACTAAAAGTCCCTGACATGGACGTAGACTTCTTGGTATGCACTGATGCATCCAAGGAAGTCTTAGGCAGAGTCTTGATATAAGATGGTCGAGCGATCACTTACATCTTGAGGAAACTAAGAAGGCATGAGGATAACTACGCGACGCACGATTTGGAGTTGTTATCCATCATATATGCCTTGAAGGTTTGGAGACACTACCTTGTTGGATGAAAATTTGAACTAAAGACGGACCATTGTGGACCATAGAACATCTTTACGCAAAGCAACCTAAGCGCACAACAACGGTGTTGGTTGGAAATACTTATTCAGTACGACTTCGAGATTACTTACATAAAAGGAACAGTGAACTAAGTGGCAGATGCATTGAGTCAGAGACCACGCATCTTTTCGGTGTTGCCTCTTTAGACGATTCTGCGTGAAAATATTCTAATCTTACAACATGAGGATGATTGGTACAAAGAGGTCGAGAGATTTATCAGACAAAACACAATGATGGTACCAAGATTTGAAGGATCTAATTTTGACGACGATGGATTATTGATATTTAAAAATCATATTTATGTACCACCATACAATGAGTTGGGGATATTGATCCTAAGCAAGGCTCATAAAGTAGTCTACATCGCTCACCCAAGAGTCACAAAGATGAGGGAAGACCTTAAACCATTAATTTTCTGGAAGGGAATGAAGCCAGACATAGTCAACTATGTGGCCAGATGTCTAGAATGTCAGCAGGTGAAGGTTGAACATAGACACCTAACAAGATTACTACCGCCACATGCTATTCTGGAATCGAAATGGGAGGTTATTTTGATGGACCTTATTGATGAATTTCCACTGACGATAAGGAGACATGACTCAATTTTCATAGTAGTAGACACTCTCATGAAGAGTGCTCACCTTATTCATGTGTCTATGACGTATCAAGAACCTAACATAGCTAGAGTTTTCATCAATGAGGTTGTGAGGCTGCATAGCATACCTAAGAGGATTATATCCGATCAAGTATTGGTGGTTACTGGATGATTTTGTATGAGTTTCCAAGAGGCCTTAGGAACCCAACTTAACATTAGTATTGCGTATCACTCGGAGGCTGACAGGAAGACCGAACGAATGAACCAGACCTTGGAGGACATGTTGCGCCTGTACGTGATGATCCAACAAAAGTGTTGGGAAGAATTCTTTCCACTGGTATAATTCGCTTATAACAATAGTTACCAAAGCACTATTAATATGGCGCCTTTCGAGTTTCGTTATGGGCGACCATGTCGAACACCTTGAGTTGGGATCGGCTTGAGGGTAGGGTCCTAGTGGGGCCAGAAGCGATCCTAGAACTGTAAGATTAAATGCAAACTATGTGACAAAGAATCAAGGAAGCACAGAATGGGAAAAAGATTTATGTCAACGTGCGTCATGTCAGCCATAGTTACGATGTGGTGATCGAGTATTTTTGTGGCAGAAACCGCATAAGAGTTCGATCAAGTTTGGAAAAGGACCTAAACTATCTCCTAGGTTTGTGGGATCCTATGAGATGGTGGAAAGAGAGGCCCATGGCCTAATGACTAACCTTGCCTAATTCTTGAGGCGTATGCATGATGTATTCCACGTCTCTGTTTGAGACATTACGATTAGTGATCCTACACGTATTTTGATTTGAGCACCTGGAGCATGTCAGATGAGTGTGTGCTCACGATTGATTCGATCCACATCTTGGATCATCGCATTCGACAGCTATGGTGTCGAATAGTAGAGCAGATCAAGGCCCAGTGGGACAACTATAGTCCAAACGCGACGACTTGGGAGGATGCATATGATATGCGCCATTAGTTCCCATTTTTGTTTGATAGATAGACTTATGATACTGTGATACACATTATTTCAGCACTTATACTGTGAAACTTCGGAACGAATTTTAGACCAAGAGGGGGTGAATGTAACTACCGGTCTTGTGCACTCTGAGCAAACTTATTCTTGAGGAAACTTGCTCGCAAGTGATCCATATTATTATACTATTAAACCTTTTATTTTGATTATGAGGCATTATGGGTTGATGACATGTTGTTTTGCTGCATTGACTTAGACAGGTGTTGTTGACTCAGTTTTATTGAGTGTGCAGGATTTTGGACCTCAAGGATGCAGAGGCATCGATGGAACCCCTTGGACTCTAGATCAAGTTGGGGAGTGAACTATTGGGGTTTGATTTTTTTATATGTGATATTAGTGCATCTAATTAGATGATATGATTATGGATATATTTCTGACATGATTCGTTGATGACGTAGGTTGACGATAGCTTTTACTAGAATCACATGTGGAGTAGAGGGGTCACTCATGACTACCAAAGACATTGAGGGAGAGGTGTGAACAACAGCCCTGCCACAGCCTCCTATCACTCCTTTCATGGCTTGAACTGTAGGTTAACGATTACCTAGTTTGAGAGGACCACGATGCTGTGAGGGCAGACTGCGACAATCGCTCACGATGATTCTAAGGGGTGTGCAATAAGGCAGGGGCCTTATTCCTTAGAGACCCTTAGTCTCCCACAAGATCACCTGGAGGAGTGTTGACTCCAGGGGTTATTGATGTCTACGAAGTTAGTCAAGAGGCAAGTGGCACCCTTGGAGCACGTGGTGCATCCTAAAAGGCACATTGCACAAGAAAAATGGAAAGAGACGAGTGGCACCATTGGAGCACATGGTGCCTCCTGAAGCGCACGTTGTGCAAGAGAAACAAAAAGAGGCAAGTGGCACCCTTGGAGCACATGGTTAGTCCTGAAGGGCACGTCGCGCAAGAGAAATAGAAAGAGGCGAGTGGCACCCTTGGAGCACCTAGTGCGTCCTGAAGGGCACGTTGCATTGTTATTTAATAATTGGATAAACCTATATGGATTTAAGATGGATAACGTGTTAAGAAAGATTTAAAACTTCTCCCCTAATAAAATGTCGCCCAGCCTAGGACAATAAAGTCTAGGTCTAAATTATGTTGGTGGAATTTTTTTATCTATTTATTTATATATATATATATATATATATATAATAATAAATATAATATTCATTAATCTTGTGACAAGAAGGGGGTAAGCAGTTAAAGTGATTATAAAAATCTTTTGGGATAAAACTTAAAAGGGGAAATAATTGTTTTACTTTATTATGCTAATTAAAAAATTAATTTATTAAAAAGAAAAAGGGAAAAAGGATAAGTTTCTACACATGCCTTTTGAGTTTAATTAAAAAGGGGAAAAAGGGAAATCTAAAATAATTAGGAAGCTAGAAAAAAAGCGGGAAACATAAAAAGAAAGGGGAAACACTAGGAAAAAGAAGATAGTCCAACTTAGTAAGGAATCTACCATTTAAGCACTTACTAATTTAAACTAAAGTAGTAAATTAATGATGGGGAAAGTCATTAAAACCTATAAGGGAATTTGGGGACACCTAGGAGAAATTCTAGGAATGACTCTAGGTGGGTCAGGGAAATAAGGGTAATTAATTAATTAAAGAAATTAGTCTTTGGAGGAATTAAGGGGATGGGTGACACATGTACGGGGAGGATTATTATGAATTAAGTGTATGAAAATTAACTTAAAAGGGGTTTTGGGAAAGTTTTTGACTTTGAAACTCTATATAATGGAGGGAGGAGAATGATGTTGGATCTTTGGTCATTTGGCGTAACATTACATTGCAGAAATATATACTTGACTGACTTAGCTTGTGGGAGTTCGGATACCTAGCTTGGTGAGGACTGGTAGCTCGGGCTTGCAAGGTGAGCTGGGAGCTAGATGATTCTCTGGATAGTGTGTGTGGACCCTTTATGGCTCAAGGGGATAAGGGGGAAGAAGAGCACCCCTAGCGTTAGCTGGGAGGTACCGGTGAAGTCTCCTCAGTCGGGAAGCAGGAGATGCATGAAACGCGCAGGACATCAACTCAAAGCGAATGATTGGGCAATGGTATGCTTCCTTTATTGCTGCATGGTAGATTGTTAGTATGTTTTATGCTTTTAGTTTTGCATGTTTATTTGGGTATAGAAAATGATTGTCTTAGCATTCTAGTTGGTGACTGGAATTTTTCCCACAGCCTTTAGCTCGATGTTGTTTCCCATGGCCTTCGATCCCTACGTGTCTTGACCGTCCTGTGGATTATTGATTGTGATGTTTGTGACTTACTTTTTCCCTCGTCCTGAGCTCATCAGTCCATGCCTGAGCATTCGACTAGGAGCCTGATCTATGGTCGTTGCTTCGGTGTTAATAGACCTATGGATCTCAACGCCCTTCTTTTTTGTGCGTGGATGGTGAGAAAAGGACATTCCTATCAACCATCTACCTTAGTCATTTGTCCTTGGCTGATTGTTGTCTTATGTCCTCGTTGGTTTATCTCTGTGGTCATCTTAATGACTTTCCCTATGGATCTTCATCTCAATGACTTTCCCTATGGATCTTTGTGTTTCTCTTACTGTTCTTTGCGATTTTACGTTCTTGACTACGTTTTTATGCATTTATGGATAAATTTACTCTGTGTTCTATTCTTTGATAAATAATTTAACTCTGCTTTTATATTAACGGATAATTTAGCTTTGCGCTTGCAATCCTTTTGGCCAGTGATTAATTGTTCTCTACAATTTAAATGTAATTCATGGGTGAATTAACCCTATGATTTTACTCTTTGTCTCCACATTACTTAGACCGATATTTCTTTAACCCCTCAGCCATAGAATTGAGCCTTTATCCTGCTTATATTTTACTTCAATAGCAATCCTCACCCAACAGAGGCTTCCATGTTAAAACTCCACTTGATTTATTATAAAAATGAATTACTTGGCAACAATGTTTCTTCGACAACGTTGTAGTTTCCATTCTGGTGCGTTTTTGCACATCGGTTACCTTATTTGTGTAAGCGTATATTGTTGACTTCGTTTTCTATTGAATGGATGTGATTTTTCTTATCTAATGATGACAGCAATGTGATTCCTTTCGGGGTGTTGGCTACAGATATTTGTTTAATTATCAATGACAGAAAGTGTGTAATTCGATCTGGTGTGGTTGGTAGAGTGATTTTTCCTTGTATGTTAATGCCAACAAGTAATTCCTTTCCGGTGCGTCTCTGTAAAACACTCATGCTTATTTAATAATGGCAATGAAGTAATTTCCTTCTGATGAGCTTGTACAATGAATGTTATTTAATTAATGAAAGCGAATATAAAAACCCTTCTGGTGTGTATTGTATGGCGATTTGTTATTCATTACTGACAACCATTACGTAACTTTGTTCTGATGGGTATGGTACAATGATCATGCCTTATCAAGTCCACTAGTTGCTTCTTACCTGGCGAGGATATTTTCCTTAAGATTGCATTGGCATCATTATTGTTTCCCTTGCCTGAACTTTTGCCTTGCGTTTTACTTGAAGGCGCCTTAGTGAATGCATTTACTGCTCTGAAGATTTATTTTTTTTAAATAGCTCAAGTTGTCTGGGTGTCTAAAATTTTTTCATGTTCAACACTCATTTAGTTGTTTACTGACAGCCAGTGCATAAACGAATTATTCGTATATATAATGATTGGTATTTTAATTCAGTTTACCTGGGGACTTGCGAACTACACACATTATGTTTTCTCTTGTATTGACAGCCAGTGCTTCAATTGAAAAAAAATATAAAACGCCTCTCTAATCTATTGCATTGTAATTAGAAGGTCAGGGGACCTTCTAACTTGCATGCATTCCATTATAGTCTTGACAACCTTTGTGTAATTACACAGTAGTCTTACAGTAATAAACTACATTATTTTTATTTAAGAAATTCTCTCCAATATTTCATTAAAATTATTTTAAAAAAAAAGAATACATCCACAAGTGATACTACTCATGTTCGAGATCTTAGTTTTTAAGCATCAAAATTTTTACACTTACTTACGCAACCACTTCTTACCCTTTTTTTAGGTAGCCACCTCATGCATTTTATGAATGGCATTATTTGACCAACTCATTATTCAAAAACTTACTTGGACACCAATTGTCACTTGTATATTAAATTTGTGATTATTAATTCTTACAGCCTTGTCATTTAACTTAACTGGTTAAATTTCGGCTGGTTATTTTTAACTTCAATATGATTTTGGGGCAGTACAGATCACCTTTAAAAATGTTAAGAGTTCACCTTTTTAACGAACAATGGTTATTTCTAACAAGGTTGATTTGGTCAAGTGCCTTTTTAGTTCACCCTTATGATAGCTTGATGAATTTAGTATTCATAAAGATCCACTCCTTCGCCCCTAGACTTCTTGCCTAACAGATTTTAGGGTGCGTTAGACATCACGTTTATGGGTGTACTAGTCCTTTTAGTTGCGCAAGCTTTGAACGAGAGTTAGATGATGCTCAACTAAAACCTTACCAGCCTTTAGTTTTTGGCAGCTATGCACCTCGTGCCTTAGGTTGAGCTGGAAGGTGTGAGTGGTCTGTCTTTACACCATAGGTTGTCTTGTAGGAAACAAGAGTCCTTCGGCCCTTCGTGCAGTTAATTCGAAGGTTATCTTGCGTCGTGTCTACCCGTTGCTTGGGGGCGTAGGTGTAGTCTTCCTATCATTATTTCAGCTCCTAGCGCGTTGATTTATCTAGAGTCTTCGGTTCAGATAGGATGTGTTGTACCAAGGTTATTGACACGTCTATCACTGGGGATTGGCATGATTCCTGATGAGGGGATCATGGCGTGCCCTTTGGGGTAGCAGCGAACGAGAACTTGACCGAAGTCGGTGTGGTTGTGTGAGTGTTGTCATGCGTTGCAAGTTACTTGGGCACATGGGTTGAACACATTCAGGCATTAGTTCACGTGCCTTGAGGTTCTAGTCCTTGTTCGTCTAGGTCATTGTGTCAGGAGGGAGATGTGTCCCTCAGCTGGTAGGCATGGTCATGTTTGCATCGGACAGGTAGTCATTTTCTCCTTGTGTTCTACGCATGTTTCTCCCAATTGCCCTTGTTTTTATGCATGGTGTCATAGTGCATGTTTCCTAGACATTGTTCTTTCATTTGTCGTCAGTAGTGTGGCTAAACTATTGTCATCGTCACCTTCATGCCCAAAAACCAAAAAAAATTAGCACTTCTGCTTTGCTTGTAGCCGTAATGATGAGGGTCGTTACAATGCATGGAAAGACCTGAGAATGTATGATTGGTTATGGTGGCTTTGATTGAGAGACTAAGACCCTCTTCCATAATGATAAAAGGGAAGGGAGAGAGTGGATCACCTTTTATGATGCCTCTAGTAGGGGAGTAGGGTCTAGAAGGAACTCCATTGACCAGAATGGAGAAAAGGGAAGAAGAAGTGAGGTTAGTGATCCAGGTAACCCAACAATGGTTGAAGTCAAAGGAAAGAAGGGTGGCTTCCATATGACAAAAACATAGCTACTTAAAAATTAAAAATTGGTCTTCAACTAACTCTAAATAGATATATTTTTTTCGAGATGACAGGCAACCTGTTGGGCATCAGATCTTTTGTTTGACTAGGTAAAGGGTCCATTTATCATCTCCATGTTGATAAGTCCTAGCGTATCAATTATGCCTTGGAAGTGAATGATGTTGCTATCCAATATTCGAGTGCCCCCTCTTTTTTCCTCCACGTCGCGTATCATGTTGAAATCTTCCCCCAGAATCCAACGTTGATTTTCTATGTGATTGGAGATCCATTCCAGGTGATAGAGAAAGGATTCCTTGTCTCTTTGAGTGGTTGGGCCATACAAATTTGTTAAAAATCCTCGTTTGTTTGATCCAATGATCTTGTAGGTGGCTGAGATGGTACATTTGGAGGTGAAAATTCCCTCCATGAGGATAGTGGAAGGGTTCCAAAGTATGGAAAGCCCCCCTGCCATGCCAATCATGTCGGTTTACAAGACACTTTCTTGATTCCAACATTTTGTGAGAATTTGGATTAGCTTCGTCTCCGACACATTTCGTTTCTTGTAAAAAGAAAATGTTTAGCTGATCTTTCATGATCCTTTCCCATAGCATGCATTACTTGCTATGTCCATTGAGACCCTTGATGTTCCATGAGAGCAGCTTCATGATGAGGGTGAGGGATGAAGAGGGGGAAATTTTCCCGAGATCAGGTGGATCTATCCCAAGTTTACCATGAAATGGACTATTTCTTGGATGAGTTGTTGTTTTGGTTTTTTGCCCCTTCTCTTCTCATATTTTGTGGGTTTGCACTGGTCTTTCAGAGCCCCCCATTGGATTCCTAGGCTAGAGTTAGCTTCGGTCGATCCTCCCATAGAAGAGTTGAGGAATACTTTGTGCACTTTGCGTAATTGTTTCGATGGGATTGTGTAAAGGTATTTTTTCCAGTAAGCCTATTCTAGATGTACCAGGTCAATTCCTACAAGATCTTGGTCTTCAAGGTTGATGTCAAAGTCCCCAATGTCCATTCCTAGACTGACTAGCAAAGAGGCATCTAAGGGATTGACCAAATGATCTTGGTTCTAAGGAGGAAGATCCAGTGATTTTCCTTGGGAGTCTGAGGAGGGAGTTTATTCAGGAAGAGAAGTCAAGGGGTTGAGGTGATCCTCTGGGATCTATTGTAGGGTGTCAAAGGAGTTGTTGGTAGAGAGTCCATTTGGGGAAAAAGGGGTTTCTTTTCTTTTTGGTTTCCTGCGATGACCAATGAATTCAGTGTAATTTTCTTTGGCTTTGTCAGGAGTCGCAGGATCTGCCTTGCTAGCGCTATTAAGAGGGCATTCGTGGAAGAGATGGCCATGTTCATGGAATTTCCTACATCGGGACGATATGTGCTCATAGTATAGATTTTGGGACCATTATTCATCGCGATATTCTAGAGTTATGGCAACAGGAAGGGGTTTCAAAATATTGAGATAGACACAAATGTGGGCATAAGCATTGTACCTTCTTTGTTTTGTGGCTTCTGAAGCTTTGATGTAGACTCCAATCGTGTTTCTGATTCCTACTAGGATTTCCTCCAGCTAGAGTTCCTAGGGTAAGGAGTAGAGACGTAACCAGACTGGAGCATGTGATAAGTCTTCCTTCAACCAACTAAACTTCTATGTCCAGAAACGAAGGAAAATCCCTACCGAGTTGTAGAAGTATGGGCCTCCTTCAAATATTTTGTTGCAGTCTTCTAGATTATGTAAAATGATGGTAAAGAATCCTTTCAATTTGAGTTGTAAATCATAGTGACCTTTGGGTTTCCACCAGTGTTGAATCCATTTCACTAGGTCCCTTTCTAAGGGACAAAGGCCCAACAATTTTCCCACCAGTCCGTAATCCTGCATGTGTTTATTTTTGTCTTCTATTATGGGTGTATTTATCATGTATTTGGGGGTCATAGGTGCCTTCAGGATGCATTTTCTAGGTTCCCAAGTGCAAGTCTCTTTTGCATGGTTTGGGTCTAGATCTACTTCCATGGATTTTTCTTTCGGTGATTCTTCTTTCCATAAGATATTTTTTAGTTCGGTTGGTGGTTCGAAAGGTGGTTTCTTGAAGTGCCCATTGCCCAGATTAGGTGAGGCGACATTGTTGTAAGAGGGACCTTGGGGCCCCCTTCCGTGGTGGCCATGGATGAACCAGGCCGATGACCAAAATCTTGAAGCGAGAGCGTTAAACAGAAACCCTAGAAGTCATCAATGCCCGTGAGATATCATATAATGATCATATTTAATGTAGTTCTCTTAATGTTTAATTAAAAACATGTTATGTTATTTTTTCCATTAATATGTATTACATATATAATATTGTTTATTTAATGTACTCATGTTGATGTTTATTAAATATTATATGTTGTATCATTTTATTTGTTTTATTAGTGAATAAGACTTTATGTAGTAGAAGGTTCAACTTTTTTTTATACATGAATAATTTTTAATTTTATTTTTTATTTACTAATAATATATAATAGGAAATTATTAATAAATAATTGCAAGGAGATATAGAAATCTCATATTTAAAATGAAAGTCTTTACATATTTCATAATTAATGTGTTATAGAAAAAAAAAAAAAAAAACTTTATATATCTCATAATTATTAATTCATCAATAAATTTTTTTTCAACTTAAATTTTTTCTAACTAATCATTAAACATTACTATTCACATTTTACTATTATTTTCTCAATTTGAATGTCCAACTCATTATTTGATAATTACATTAATCTTATATATTACAAAGGTTTGGATATAAAACTTATCCTTTTATGATAACAAAATTATTAAAAAAACTTACTTTTTATTTCGGTTGATTATCTTTCCCTTTATAACTACATTAATTTAAGATAAAAAAATAATTGATTGATCATTGTGTGACAGTTTTCTACATTAAAGTGTTTTCATGCAAAAATTAGTTGATAGCAAATATTTATGGCAAAAACATAGATACTTAAATGAAATAACATAGCCTTCCTTTACAACAAGTATCCTAACTATTTTGAAATTATTTTATTATTAACATTTCCAAATTCATTAACACCATAGACATAATCACTACTATAACATTAACAGGATGGACAAAACCGCTACTATAACACTTGTTACTACTATGATAATTTTGATATTAAATGAGTTTAAATCTAAATAACACATACTAAATTATAAAGAGTAAATTAAAACATATTATAATATTTAATGAATATAAACAATAAATTATGGTATATTATAATATTATTTTTGCAAATTATTCATTGAAATAATATTATTGTAGATTTATTTTGAATTCAAATTTATTAAACATTGAGAAGATCAATTTTTTTGAGGCCTAATTTTTTTTTATGGTTACACCATAATACATGATATAAAATTAATGATAAAAAAATTATATATTCATTACTTAATAAATCTAAATTTTATATAAATATATATTATTTTAATTTTTTAGATATTTCATGTAAATATATAACTATATTAAATTGTAAAACATTTTATTACTATAAATACAATAAAACAAATCATATAGAAACATATTATAGATACAACATATCATATA
>JZKD02S0554114.1:17070-47980 GCA_000966675.3 Picea glauca | reverse complement strand
ATATATATATATATATATATATATACACCTCTCTGTATTTCTTATGTATGTGTATATATATAAGTATATCTCTTTGCTTACGATGCAGGAGCATCGCCCACGTCAAGTGAGCCAGCACGAAAGTAGGAGACAGCTGGACAAGCCAGCAAATTTCTTTTTGAATTTCACCTTGAGATTATTGCGTGAGTCTTTAATGAAGACATTTATTAAAGCACACTTTGTATATCGTAATGGACCTTGAGCGGATAGCTCACGTCCTTAGGTAGATGAGGCATTTAATAAGATTTAATGTTAGTAGATAGAATTTAATTTAGATTTGATAGCTCTAGAGCTCGAGAGGGAAACGGGATATAGACACCCTCCTTTGTACATTGTATTATTATGAAGCTGATTATTATCAAGCATTGAGAAGAAGAGAAGAGCATGCAGAGAAGTGTATGAAGAACACCCATGTACAGATAATTTGAATTAATAGAAAGAGTTTCTTATTCAAATTCATTGCTTGTGTTACCTTCTGTGTATTTATGTTAATATGCTCATGAATGTTTGTTTTCAGTCATACATTTTCTTTTATATGCTATGTATGTGGTTTCATGGTTGAATTGAAGTCTGTGAGAACAAGGAGTTAGCTTCAATTGTTTCTCTATCTTGAACCAGAGAATTCCTGCAAGGAGTGCAGTTGAATCGTCTGCAAGTAGTGCGTTGACAGAAGGGCTCAGATAGAGATAACTTTTATTCTAAGTTCTCAGAAGTGCAGATTTGGCACCAGAGCCATGCAAGGCATGCACAGGCTAGATGAAGACTCAGAGTTGCAATTCTGAGCAAAGGAATTGAACGATTTCTGCTGCAGGAGTGCGCAGGATCGAAGGCTTAAACACTTAGTCGTTGTTGAAGATTTTCCACAAGGAGTGCGTGCAAGAGTTTCTTCCTGAGGGATTTGAAGTTGCGAAAGCTCAGGAGGAATAGGCCTTCAAAGTTTGTTGAAGGGCGACGGAGAGAAATTCTGCAAACAGGTTGAGGAGAAGCGTCGTAGATTGGTGAACAAGTATTCGTAGGGAAGACACTCTGTCATTTCGAGGATTGCGTAAAAAGAGATAGACGGTCGGCATTCTACGTGGAGAATCCACGAGGTTCTGTGAGCCGTCAGATCTCACAGAGGTGCCAGGAGGTTATAGCGCAGAATTAGTAACGTTCAAAGCTCAGGACGGATTGAAGCGTTGATCCAAGACAGGGTCATTGGATCCATCACAAAATCAGCTATCGGGTCATCACGTGAAAAGAGAAAAAGATTGTGCCGTGGAAGTCACGAGAGTGCGAGGTGTGACATTCCGATAGCCACGTAAGCAGTGTGGGCCACAGTTGATAGTGGAGAGAGGTGGCGTAGACTATCAGAGGTTCAGTATCTTAGGCCTCAGGATTCAACATGGAAAGTAATTGACCTTGCGAGTGGAGAATTCGCGAGGTAGCAATACTCTGAATATCGGTGTCTCGGGCCTCAGGGGTTGAAGGAGGAAGTAATTGATCCTGTGAGTGGCGAAGTCACGAGGGAGCGAGACCGTAGTTTCGGCACCTCGGCTTATCGCGTGTTGGGGATTGAAAATCCAATTGGTTAGAGTCGCGGGTTGCGAGATGTGATAGAGCGAAGCTCGGATAGCGAAGGAAGAAGGTCAGTGGTTGACTGGCACATCAGGTCTCAGAGTTTTGAAGACCTAAATAATTGATAGTGAATTCGCGAAGCCGTGAAGTTCTGATCCTCTGAGTGCAGAAAGGGGATCAAACAAGGAAGAATCTATGGGTAGACATTCCGATAAGGGAATAGAAGAACATTGACGTTCTTCGGGCCGAGAGGAAAGAAGGTCCTGTTGAAGCGATCGTGCTCCGAGGAATGTTGTTTCGACATCAGAGTGGTATCAGAGATTGAATTTCTTTGCTTTCTAAAGCAAAGAGAGTAAATTCTCCATGCCGCCCAGAAGAGAAAGGCAGTCACCAGATCCCGAAGACAGGGAGGTGTGAAGAAGAGGTAGGCCGACAGGAAATCCAGAAATGGAGCGGTAGATGAGAGATCTCTGAGCAAGGCTCGAGGATATGGAGACAGCTCAGAGATGCGGTGTTGGTGCAGGGGATCTTAGTGATTCTGAAGTTGAAGAGGAAGCTGGACATGAAGAATAGGTCACAACAGAAGATGCATCAACTGAGCGGTTGATCAAAGCCATTGCCAGGATGGGGGCAAAAATGAAGATGGACATTCCAGTCTATGAAGGGAATCTGGATGCAGAAGAGTTGCTAGATTGGATTAGAGCTCTTGACACATACTTCGATTATGAATATGTGGAAGAAGATAAGAAAGTCAAGCATGCGGTTACGCGCTTGAAAGGACATGCAACATTGTGGTGGGACAAGATACAAGCTGATAGATGCTTCAAAGGTAAGCAAAAGATCAAAAGCTGGGATCGAATGATCACGAAGATGAAAGCAAAGATCATCCCAAGTGACACACCTTGTTCCTCTGTGAACAGTCGCTCCCACCAGGACCTTCTATCTCATTGGCTGAAGAGCTGAAATGATCTCCAACTCCCTCGTCGGAAGTTCCTTACCCACAGGTATCCCTATCGACGATCTCCCCTTCACAAATCAGGGAAGTTGGAACTCACGTGTTCGCGAGTTCGGCGCTTGCAATATCGGCCCTTCAATTTCCGAGCCCAATCTCTGATAGTCAAAGGTCAACAGATCGAGATATCGCTACTCACAATATCAATACTTGGTAATTTCAAACCCCGAGTACCAAGGTGCCGAGATGTCGATCTCGCGACCTCGCTCCCTCATGACTTCGCCTTTCACGAGTTCAAATGTTAACTACCTCAACTCCCGAGGCCCGAGTCGCCGATAACCGAGTATCGCGTCCTCGTCTCCTCGCGACCTCGCAACTTGCGAGTCTAACTACTGGGCCCTCAACTCCTGAGACTTGATGTCCCGAGCTCACCTGCCACATCACCACACCTGTGGGCCCTACAATCTATAAAGTTCCTCGCCACCCTTTGCGCCTCACTGTCTCGCGATCTCCTTTTCTCCTGGTTGTATCCTCGAACAAGGAATGTCTCTTCACGAGACGACTCGCCAAACTGCGACTCTTCTACTCACCTGTACTTGCGACTTCTCCTCGCCGTCTTCCAACAACTCTGAAGGTCTATCCCTCCTGAGCTTTTATAGTCTTAACTCCTTCCGAGACCCTTCGATCCCTCCGCTCATACTCAACCTTCCACAATTCTCAAAGTGTTGAGCTACCCAGATTCTGTGCACTTGCAGCACTGCAATCCCTATCTTCCTCTGCTCAGATGAAGTGTTGAGCCTTCTAACCCGACCTACACTCCTCTTGCACGCTCTGATGACCCAACTCGACTATGGGCAAGTGAGAATAAGAGTTTAACTGTGAGCCTCCTCAACGCACCCTATGCGGAGGAATTCAACTGCACTCTATGCAGGAATCTCCTGGCTCAGACAGAGAAACAATTGAAACTTATTCTCGCCTCTCTCCCATATTTCTAATCTACCATGAAATTACATATGCAGCATATATTATGAAGGCATAACAAGAAGCAAGTATGCAACAGCATAATATCAACAACACACAGAGAATAATCATAGCCATGGAATTGAATCAAAGCTTTCCTATTAATTCAATATATGTACATGGAGATTCTTCACAAGCTCTCTGCTTTGTTCTCCCTTCTTGCTCTCAATGCTAATACTCTTAATGCTTGATAATGTTACAATGATACAAAGGAGGGTGTCTATATTCCGTTTTCCCTCTCGAATGCAAAAATTTCTAATCTAGACTTAATTAATTTATCTACTTGCATTAAATCTAATAAATCTCTCAGCTACCTAAGGACGAGAGCTTATCTTCTCAAGGTCCATCACAGTGTACAAGTGTGCTCTATTATGAATGCCTTCATTCAAATGGCGGCACAACAACTTCCCAAAGTATTTCAAAAACATATGTGCTGGCACTGTCCAACTGTATTTCTTTCTCCACGCGCTGGCTCGCTTGATGAGGTGTGGATGCTCCTGCATCACCAAGGGACTATCAAATTACTCTATTCAGGAGGATGCAAAACCTAAGACAGAAGCTGATGAAAGTCAAGGAATGCACTGAAGAGTTCTATCGACTGAACATTAGAGCAGGTCATCGGGAGAGCGATGATGAGAAAGTTGTGAGATATTTGAATGGTCTGAGATATGACATTCAGGATGAATTAAGCATGCTAACCATCTGAACGGTGGAAGATTCTTACCAATTGGCTCTGAAAGATGAAGAGAAGCTGAGCTGAAAACAAGGATAGCGAGGGCGAGGTAGAAGCCATCCAAGAGGCAAAGCAGTTGCCCAGGGAAATTCCAGAAGCCCAAGGAGGAATGGAAGAAAGCTCGGGGTAAGGTTGAAAGAGGTGGAAACTCACAACAGAGGCAACCATATGTTGAGCAGAGAGGGCAACCAAATGATAAGCGAGGAGATTATGCTGATGCAAACACTCTTCCTCGTACTAGAGGGCGAGGTAGAAGAAGAGGTGGAGTAATCACATGCTTTACATGTGGGAAGAATGGGCACAAATCTTATGAGTGTCCAGAGAAAAGGAAAGATGCAGGAGAAGCTCACATCACTAAAGCGCAGAGGCATGATGCTGAGTCAGAAGATGCAGAAGGCAGAAGATCGCTTGGGATGCATAAAGTCCTTTTGACACCTGAGAAGGAGGTGGAAAGCTCAGTGCAAAGGACCTGACTGTTCAGAACAGCTTGCAAGACCAAAGATAGGAAGTGCAAGGTTATTGTGGATAGTGGTAGCACAGATAATCTCATTTCAACCGAGATGGTGGAGAAATTAGAACTGGAGATGACTGATCACCCGAGTCCATACAAAGTTTCGTGGCTACAGAAAGGACACCAGGTAACTGTTACTAAACAATACTTGGTTGAATTCAAAATAGGGGGATATAATGATAAGATTTTGTGTGATGTTATTCCCATGGATGCATGTCATCTATTGCTGGTAGACCATGGCAATATGACAGAAATGTGATTCATGATGGGAGAATGAGCACATATACTCTGGAGAAGAATGGGAGAACCCATACATTTCTTCCGATAAAGGATAAGGAAGTGAAACCGGAAGTAAACAACACAATACTTCTCATGAGTGGGAAGGAGCTTCTTACAGAAGTTGAGAAGAATGAATATCCACAATTCTTTGTTGTCAGAAAATCGAGGATTGTTCTGACTAGCACAAGAGTGGATGATTTGCCAGTTGAAGTTCAGGAACTGCTGGAAGAGTTCGCTTACAACATAGTGGACGAATTACCTCATTTGTTTCCACCGATAAGAAGTGTGAGTCATCACATAGACCTCATACCAGGAGCTAGTTTGCCAAATAAAGCTACGTACAGGTTGACACCACAAGAAAATGAAGAGGTTAAAAGACAGGTCCAAGATTTGATGGACAAAGGATTGGTCAAAGAAATCTTGAGTCCATGTGTTGTTCCGACGGTACTTAATCCGAAGAAAGATGGAGGCTGGAGGATGTGTACCGACTCAAGAGCGATAAACAAGATAACCATTAGATACAGGTTTCCACTGCCGAGAATGGATGATCTGATGGATTGCCTGAGTGGGGAAAATTATTTTTCAAAGGTCGATTTGAAAAGCATATATCATCAGATTCGCATGAGGGAAGGCGATGAGTGGAAAACAACGTTCAAGACAAATGAGGGTTTGTACGAATGGCTAGTCATGCCGTTTGGCTTGACAAACGCGCCAAGTACTTTTATGAGGCTGATGAATGAAGTCCTGAGGGAGTTCATCGAAAAGTTCGTCATTGTTTATTTGGACGATATACTGATTTACAGTAAATCAAAGGCTGAACATTTGAAGCATTTGGCCATTGTGATGAGAAAGCTACAACAGGAAAAGTTGTTGATCAACATAAAGAAGTGTTCGTTCATGAAGACAGAGCTCATTTATTTGGGGTTTGTTATATCAGCGAATGAGTTGAGGATGGATCCGGAGAAGGTGGAAGTGATCAAGAATTGGCCATCACCAAGAAATATTTTTGAGGTGAGAAGTTTCCATGGTTTGGCTAGTTTCTACAGAAAGTTCATCAGGAATTTCAGTGGGATTAGCACAGCAATGATGGACACAGTGAAGAAGTAGCACAAGACTTTTCATTGGACAACCGAGGCTGAGAAGAGCTTCAATCTGTTGAAGCGAAAGATCATAGAGCAACCGGTGTTGGTGTTGCCAGATTTTCAGAAGACATTTCAGGTGAAATGTGATGCCAGTGGGTATGCCATAGGAGCGGTCTTGAGCCAGGAGCATAGACCAGTTGCATATTTCAGTGAGAAGTTGGATGAGGCAAAGATGAAATACTCCACGTATGACAAAGAATTTTATGCTATCATACAGGCATTGAAGAAGTGGAGGCATTACTTGATCCCAAAAGAATTTGTTTTGTACAGTGACAATCATGTATTACAGTTTGTGACTCAACAATATAAGTTGAATCAGAAACATGAAAAATGGGTAGAGTATATGCAGAATTTTACATTTGTAATTAAACGCATTTCAGGTACTGCTAACAAAGTGGCTGATGCTTTGAGAAGGAAATGTTTGTTACTGTAGGAGTTCCAAGTCAAAACTTTGGGTTTTGAAAATCTCAGGGATATGTACACAGGAGATGCAGATTTTGAAAAAGTGTTTGAAGCCGCAGAGTATCCAGTTCTCAGATATTAGAGTCCTTGGATAGATTATATAATCCAAGAAGGATTGTTGTTCAGAGGCAATCAACTGTGTATTCCGAATTTCTCCATGAGGGAGAACCTGTTGAAGGAGAAGCATAGCGGAGGTTTGGCCGGACATTTTGGCCATGACAAGACATTCACGAAGCTGAGTGAACCATATTTTTGGCCGGGGATGTGAGCAGATGTCAAGCAATTTGTTGACAGATGCAGGGTATGCCAGCATTTGAAGGGAAGAAAGCAGAATGCAGGTTTTTATCAGCCATTGCCCATACCGGAGAGGCCATGGGAGGCAATCAGCATGGATTTTGTATTGGGATTGTCGAGGACACAAAGAGGTGTTGATTCTATCTTTTTGGTTGTGGAAAGGTTTTCTAATATGGCACATTTCATTCCATGCCAAAAGACTAGCGATGCGACGCACATCACAAATTTTATTTTTAAAGAGATCGTGAGACTTCATGGATTGCCAAAAAGTATTGTTTCGGACAAGGATACTAAATTCATAGGGCATTTTTGGAGGACACTATGGAAAAAGTTAGGAACTAATCTAGCGTTTGGTTTTGGTTATCATCCTCAGACAGATGGACAGATGGAATTTGTCAATAGAAGTCTGGGAGATTTGTTGACAAGCTTGGTGACGGAGCACCACAGCAGTTGGGATAGTGTATTGCCACAGGCAGAGTTTGCATACAATGATTCACTGAATCGGAGTACAGGCAGAAGTCCATTTCATATTGTGTATGGCACACAACCGAGGGGAGTTTTTGAATTACAGGATTCAGGATAGATTGCTACTAGTAGTGCTAGTGCAGAAGAATTCACTGAGGCGATGCAGGAACTTCACAATCAGGTGAAGCAGTGACTGATGAATTCAAATCAAGAGTACAAACGCAGAGCAGATCAGCATCGGAGACAACTTCAATTTGAGGTTGGCGATTTAGTTCTGGCACATCTGAGGAAGGAAAGGTTCCCAAGGGGGACATACAATAAACTCAAGATGAAGAAAATCGGTCCATGCAAAGTCTTGAAAAAATTCGGAGAGAATGTGTATGAGATTGAGTTGCCGGATGGTATCAGGATATCTCCGATATTTAATGTTGCAGTTTTATATCCATACAGGGATGGAGAGGCAGATACTGGAACTAAGGAACTAGTGATCCAGTGGATGAAGTAATTACCAGTAGCAGAAAATCCACAAATGGAATGCATACTGGATAAGCGAGTGGGTAAGAAGACCAGAAGAAAAGAAGACTTCGAGTACCTGGTCAAATGGAAGAATCACCCAGTGGAGGATGCCAGCTAGGAGACCGAAGCAGTCATACAGAAGCATGGACAGACCGTGCAAGAGCTCATGGACAGGAGCCCATGAAATTTTTCAAGCGAGGGAGTATGATGCAGGAGCATCACCCACGTCAAGCAAGCCAGCGCAAAAGTAGGAGACAACTGGACAAGCCAACAAATTTCTTGTTGAATTTCACCTTGAGATTATTGCGCGAGTCTTTAATGAAGACATTTATGAAAGCGCACTTTGTATATCGTAATGGAACTTGAGCGCATAGCTCACGTCCTTAGGTAGATGAGGTATTTAATAATATTTAATGTTAGTCGATAGAATTTAATTTAGATTTGATAGCTCTAGAGCTCGAGAGGGAAACAGGATATAGACACCCTCCTTTGTACATTGTATTATTATGAAGCTAATTATTATCAACCATTCAGAAGAAGAGAAGAGCATACAGAGAAGTGTATGAAGAACACCCATGTACAGATAATTTGAATTAATAGAAAGAGTTTCTGATTCAAATTCATGGCTTGTGTTACCTTCTGTGTATTTATGTTAATATGCTCATGAATGTTTGTTTTCAGTCATACATTTACTTTTATATGTTGTGTATGTGGTTTCATGGTTGAATTGAAGTCTGTGAGAACAAGGAGTTAGTTTTAATTGTTTCTCTATCTTGAACCAGAGAATTCCTGCAAGGAGTGCAGTTGAATCGTCCGCAAGGAGTGCATTGACAGAAGGGCTCAGATAGAGATAACTTTTATTCTAAGTTCTCAGAAGTACAGATTTGGCACTGGAGCCGAGCAAGGTGTGCGCAGGCTACACGAAGACTCAGAGTTGCGATTCCGAGCAAAGGGATTGAATGATTTCTGTTGTAGGAGTGCGCAGGATCGAAGGCTTCAACACTTAGTCATTGTTGAAGATTTTCCGCAAGGAGTGCATGCAAGAGTTTCTTCCTGAGGGATTTGAAGTTATGAAAGCTCAGGAGGAATAGGCTTTCAAAGTTTGTTGAAGGGTGGTAGAGAGAAATTGCGTGAACAGGTTGAGGAGAAGCGTCGCAGATTGGTGAACAAGTCTTCGTGGGGAAGACACTCCGTCATTTCGAGGATTGCGTAAAAAGAGATAGACGGTTGACATTCTCTGTGGATAATCTGTGAGGTTCTATGAGCCGTCAGATCTCACAGAGGTGCCGGGAGGTTATAGCATAGAAGTAGTAAGGTTCAAAGCTCAGGACAGATTGAAGCATTGATCCAAGACAGGGTCGTTGGATCCATCGCGAAATCCGCTATCGGGTCATCGTGTGAAAAGAGTGAAAGATTGGGCCACGGAAGTCGCGAGAGTGCGAGGTGCGACATTTTGACAGCCATGTAAGCAGTGTAGGCCACAGGCGATAGTGGAGACAGGTGGCATAGACTATCGGAGGTTCGGTATCTCAGGCCTCGGGAGTCAACAGAGAAAGTAATTGACCTTGCGAGTGGTGAAGTTATGAGGTAGCGATACTCTGAATATCGGTGTCTTGGGCCTCGGGGGTCGAAGGAGGAAGTAATTGATCCCACGAGTGGCGAAGTCGTGAGGGAGCGAGACTATAGTTTCAGCATTTTGGCTTATCATGTGTCAAGGATTGAAAATCCAATTGGTTAGAGTCGCGAGTTGCGAGACGTGATAGAGCGAAGCTCCGACAGCAGAGGAAGAAGGTCAATGGTTGACTGGCGCATTGGGTCTTGAGGTTTTGAAGACCTAAAGAATTGATAGTGAATTCACGAAGCCGCGAAGTTCCAATCCTCCCAGTGTAGAAAGGGGATCGAACAAGGAAGAATCTGTGGGTAGAAATTCTGATAAGGGAATAGAAGAACATTAACGTTCTTTGGGTCGACAGGAAAGAAGGTCCTGTTGAAGCGATCGTGCTCCAAGGAGTGTTGTTGCAACATCAACTTAGTTAGGAATAAGTGTGGACATGCTAGAAGAAGAATTCAGACTCAATGTCGATAACATAAATCATAAGTGTATATATATACATGTACAGACCTGTCCTACAATATGTAAGTAATCATTCCAGAAAACATTCAATTACGATAATAGGATCATTTACGAAATGGTAGAAACTTTATGGAAACAGTTTGATTTTACATTTCCTTTTTCCTTCTTTCAAGCATTGTCGCAGATTGCACAGAAGAATATTGTAACTTTATAAAGGGTTGTGCATATTCCAAGAATGGTAGATGAGAACCTAACCATTATACAATACCCCCATAAGAACCAAAGAATAGCCAACAGATTTATATATGATGTCAAATGTATAAAGAAATAATCCAGATATAGTTGATAGAAACGGGGATTCTCAATCCCTTTTTTTTGTAAACCCAATCCTGTATAATTACTTAATGAATCAATCTAGAAAATCCCTTTGTGAACATAAGCAGTATAACTTCAGGTAATTGATATATACGAAAGTAAATTAAGTTAGGAACAGATTTGAATACATCTCGAAATGTAATAAGTTCTTGAACTAACTAATTGCAAGCTTAGACTGACTGTTACCTCTGTAAACACAAAAGGGTTACATACCCAGTACTCTTAGTTGTCGAGGACACACGATGCTAAAGATTTAAAAATAAAGTTACAGGAATAAAGAATATAAACACCATATTATTCATAACATCTTTAATTCCATTATAATAAGAGAATCTAGATCATATCTTCCATTCCAAAATGGAAAGATAGGGGTCAGTAAAAGAAAACCCGACGAAGCCTCTCAGTCAGGCCTTTAGTTTTACAGTTTGCTCTCGTATTGGACCATGAAAGTAATTTCTTTATAGAGATAATAAATAGCAGAAACGAGTGAACTCTACCACAAAAGGTTAAACCTTCTTCTACCTAGAATGCCTAACTTCTTAAAAAAGGCAGAACAAAACCCGAATACCTCATACATCGGTGATAGGAGTTGTACTTCACAACTTCGTACAATTTAAAATCCTGTACATTACAAAAGAGAATCATTAAAATCTTTATAAGAGGATTAAGATAGCAATAAGAAAGAATAGTCTGAGTAATTACTTATTTGTACTTGGAGGAGCTCTAACCCTCCACCATTGCAACAAACCACGTTCCTTCCAGACCGAGAAGGGAGAAGGGGCCCAAGATCTTCTTGGTGGGTACCCTTGCAAAAACTAGAGAGACCCACCATTAGCTTTAAGGACCAGTAAATAACCACAGTAAATTTCACAACGACTGATTATTCGAATGTTGAATATATATATATATATATGGTCACATGACAAGCATAAACCATCATTTAACTCAAATATAAAATGTAAATATGGGATGTTTCGGCCTTCAAACCATAACATTAAATCTATCTCACATCCTTGTGAATGCGGAGATATTATAGAGCCGAGAGTCCTAGTCGTGCTTGCCATTTTGAAAAATACGTTTAGATTCATAAGCAAATGGGTGTCAAAAGAATAAATGCAATCATCCTTAGGATATATTCTCATAGTATGGAAGTCTAGTGATAAAGATCTGACCAACTACTAATTACATGGATGACCTTCAAATAAGAGAAAGTACAGTCATGTGTCTTTCATTGGATAGTTGGGTAAATAGAGGACCAGAGAATAAAATCTCCTAACAGACATCCAACGAGGACAAGAAATGCCATTCCAGACTTGCCATGGGATTCACATACTAGGATAGAAATTTAAGCACATACAAAACCCTAAACTAAAATAAATTTGGAGTCATGATTCTGGTGAGGCACAGTGGTCGTTGGGACAGAGAGAAACCCATTATTCGAACCAGTGAGTACAGAAGGTGACTAAAATAGTAATCTAAGAACGAAATGCTACCTACACGAATCATGGAAAGGAAACAAAAGGAACTTTAAGTCAGAAGGGCCTTACAGAGAATTTAAACAACAATTACAACAAAGGAAGTAGTCACTTACCTTTAGGAGGGGCCGTTTTGGGAGGCGCACCTTGTCCCCATACTCAACACGCCATGGGAAGTCCAGAAGGGAAGTGTAGGGCCAAGGTGGGATGGACTAGCTCCAAAATGATAATAAAAAACCATTGTTACCCTGAAAACAATGAGCTTGTGTGTATTGAATATGACGAGTACAACAGAGAATGCGCCATGTGATAATAATGACTTGGCGTGATTGGATTTGATGAGGGTACATGATCGGCCTCATCCCTCACCCACTTCCTTTAATGGCTGACCTGATATTAACTCTCGACTGTCAAACCTCCTAACAACCTTAATTCTTTTGTGAGGAAAAGGGCGGCCTCCTCGAAACCTATGATTGGAAACATTAACCCTTCGTTACTTCTAGTCTGGTTAGTACTGGTAGTTAGACTTCACTTAAATAAGGTAAATCTTAACCAACTGTCAGACTAGTGAATGTGCCTAAATAGAAAATTAATTTGACTTTGTTGGAAAAGAGACACTCTCAGTCAACCAGATGTTACCAAGGGGACCATCGAAACCTTAGTTACCTTTGGGAAACCAAATAGTTGAACATAACAACAAAGCAATTAAATTTGTCAATATTGATGTGTGTATAAGGTATTATAGGTAGTCTTGGAATTATAGACTTGCGCCCCAATGTTTTACAGGACCCTAAGTCATAGAGCTATTTTTTTACTTCCACCTCATTCCAAGAATAACCCATATTCCTTGTTAAGGTTAACATAACTTGTATTTTTCCTTGTAAAGGTTAGTATGAATTAAATGAAAGTTGAGGGGAGAACACTGAATGATGAGTCTGTCATGTTAAGAAAGGGAAATGAACACAATAGGTTTCAGAATCAAACAAGTAGGAAAGGGGGGATTTCTCCTATTATGAGTCTGTTTCAAAGATTTAGAGCCTAATGCCTCTTATAAGATTTTTTTTTTTTATGAAATTGAGGTCCATTACATATGGTATCAGAGTAAAGTTTACAACACTGGGCCTTGAACATGGCCACATCAATTTCTTGGCATATATATATATATATATTTATGAAAAACTAATAAACCTATATTGTTACAAACATAAAACCTTTTCTGTTTTTTGTGAATTATGGCAGCTCAGGATGATGCAAAAATCAGAATGGAAGGAAATCCATAACAGGGACCTCATGGAGATCCAAGACAAAATAGTGACGGAAGCTCTCCTACGAAAGTACTAGAAATAATGACGAATCTTATTGTTGAGCTGGAGGTTTTCAAAGCAGACAATGAGAAATTGAAGAAATCACAACAGGAACAACAAGAGATAAATGAAGTCTTGCTACCCAGTATAGTGACCAAGAAAATCCCAAAGGAGGACAACCATTACGAAGAGTTCAGCAAAAGGGCCTCCAAGAACTCTGGACCAGAAATAGAAAAAAGAGACAGTTCATCTGAAGGAACACCTTCAGCTGAAGACAAAACTATAACAGATGGAAAAAAGAAAGCAAGTAGATCACCTTGAAGGAGAATTTAAAAAGATTAAACCAGCTACCTTTGATGGAGAATCCAGGAAAGGAGAAGAAGTTGAGGCATGGTTGTTAGACATCAAAAAACACTTCCATATCTACAACTATTCCAACAACATGATGGTCAGAATAGCCATCTACAATATAAAAGGGAAGGCCAACATTTGGTGGCAAGACCTGAAGTTGGAATGGTCTGACTTTATGAAGTATTTCAAGAAACAATACCTTTCTGAAAGCTATTACAAAAGGAAAACGAAATAATTTTATGAATTACGACTTGGACAGATGACAATGTAGGACCTTATAAATAAATTTTTGGAACTACTAAGGTTCATACCATACATCCGGGAGGATAAGCTAAAAATCCAGCGATTCTTTAGTTGTTTACCACAGTCCTACAAGGACAAAATTGAGTTTAACAACCCCAAATCCTTGAGTGAAGTATTCAGAAAAGAAAAAATGTGCTACGACCAGTATGAACAACGGGTAGAGTTTCCAAAATCCTTGAAGGATAAGAAACAAGATCGAATGAACCAGTGGAATAAGGGATACCAGCCAACTCCTTATCGAAATGCAGCAACAAACTTTCCGAGAAAAGATCTTCACTTCAACCATCTGAATACGCAAGGTAGCAGTAAACCGGTAAATCTAGGGATGAAGAAGTTTGGGGACAGCCCCCGCGAACCATTAAAGTGATGGGAATGTGGAGAACCTCATCTAAGGAGGAACTATCCACGTTTAATTTTAGCAAACAGAGTTGTTGTTCATAATTTGTAGGAAGCCTCGATGGTGGGTGACATGGGCATAAGCCTGCATCGGATAAATGCAGCCATAGATGGCCGAGAAGCTGACCACCAGTCGTCTGTGGTAGAAATCGAAGGTAAAATCAATAACACTAGAATTTATGTTTTAATTGACCCTGGAGCTACGTTAAGTTATATTACTCCTGATGTAGTAGAGTCAAATAAACTTAAGAAACTGAAGCATGAAAAATCATGGCTGGTACAACTAGCAATAGGAACTAAAAGGAAAGTTGTTGACTTTATTTCTGATTTTGAGTTCAGCTTAGATGGTCAAAGTATAAGAACAAATATAAACATCCTACCACCAGGATATTATGATGTGATTATCGGGATGGATTGGTTGGAACAACACAAAGCAGTACTAGATTGTTATACAAAGATACTTAACTATAAAGACGATTTTGGCACTACTAGAACAACCCAAGGTATACCAAAACCTATATCAGTGAGACAAGTTTTAGCGATGCAACTCAAGAAATGTATGAGAAAGGTATGTCAAGTTTATGCCATCCAAGTAACAAACTTGTTAGAAAAAGATGATAAGTCAAAGTTAGAAGACTTTGTTGTCCTACGTGAATTTAGAGATGTGTTTGTGGATGAAATACCAAAATTACCTCCTAGAAGGGAAATAGACTTCTCCATAGACCTACTAGCTAGTTCAGCCCCTATATCAAAAGCACCTTACCGAATGAGTCTACCAGAACTGACAGAATTAAAAATACAATTACAGGAATTGTTGGACAAAGAGTATATTAGACCGAGTGTTTCACCATGGGGGGCACCAGTCCTCTTTCTGAAAAAGAAAGACAATACTCTAAGACTTTGTATTGATTATAGACAATTGAATAAAATGACTATTAAGAAAAAGTACCCCTTACCTAGGATAAATGACCCGTTTGATCAAGTAGGTGGGGCCAAGATCTTTTCGAAATTGGATTTACGATCCAATTATCATCAAGTTAGGATAAATGATGAATATATAAGAAAAATATCTTTTCAAACAAGATATGGACACTACGAATTCATAGTCATACCTTTTGGACTCACCAACGCGCTAGCCATGTTTATGTGTCTGATGAATAGTATTTTCAGTCAATACTTAGACAAGTTCGTACTAGTATTATCGACGATATCCTAGTCTATTCTAAAACAGAGGAAGAACATGAAGAACACTTAAGATTAGTTCTGCAAATGTTGAGGAAACACAAACTGTACACCAAGTTTGATAAGTGTGACTTATATCAAAAGGAAATACAATATCTAGGACATGTAATTTCAGCAAAAGGCATTGTTGTAGACCTTGAGAAAATAAAATCCATCATAGAATGGTCAGTACCTAAGGATGTAGTGGATATCCGATCATTCATGGGAATCACCGGATATTATCGAAGATTTATAGAGGGGTTCTCCAAGATAGCCTACCCTATCACATCATTACAAAAGAAAGGGGCCAAGTTTAACTGGTCACAGAAGTGTCAAGACAAATTTAACAAGCTAAAGGAATTATTGACAACTTCACCTATATTGAAGGTAGTTGACCCAGATAAAGACTTCACCGTATGTGTTGATGCAAGTAAAGAAGGACTAGGTGGCGTCCTAACTCAGGAAGGACATGTGATTTGTTACGATTCCCGAAAATTAAAAGAACATGAGAGAAATTATGTCACTCATGACTTAGAATTGGTAGTGGTAATACACACCTTAAAAATGTGGCGACACTACATAATGGGCAGAAAATTTCTACTATTGACGGTTAATAGAGGTGTGAAATATATGTTTAGCCAACCAGATCTTAACACAAGGCAAACAAGATGGCTAGCCTTCTTGAGCGAATTCAACTTTGAGGTCATACATATCAAGGGTAAGGAAAATAAGGTAGAAAACGCTTTAAACAAAAGAGTCCATGGGTTTTTTGAGATAAATATCAACAGGGCAGAAAGTGATCTGGAACAAAGAATAAGGATGATAGGTATAAATGATGGACATTGCACTAAGATAATAGCAGAATTACAAAACAACACCGCAAACTCGGATAAATCATATCTAAGTATCGACAAGAAGGGACTAGTATGATTTAAAAATAGACTTTACATACCAGATTCAGCAGAGTTAAAATTAATAGTTTTGGATGAAGTGCATAAGAAACCATATTATGGCCATCCAGGGTACCAGAAAACGATAACTACACTTAGAAAACTATTTTACTGTCCCAGTATGAAGGGAGAAACAACAGAATACTTGGCTAGGTGCCAATATTGTCAGCAGGTTAAGACCGAGCACCAGCATCTAATCGGCCTATTATGGCCTTTACCAGTACCAGAATGGAAATGGGAGACCATATCATTGGATTTTATAACAGGTTTTCCTAAAACTCAGAAACATAATGATTCTATCATGGTTGTAATCAATAAACTCAGTAAGTCTACACACTTTATTCCTGTAAAGTCTACTTTTAAAGCCATAAACATTGTTGAAATATTTATGAAAGAAATTTTTAGACTACATGGAATTCCTAAAATGGTGATTTCAAATAGAGACATAAAATTCACATCCCCTACTATGTAAGTAATCATTCCAGAAGACATTCAATTATGATAATAGGAGCATTTACGAAATGGTAGAAACTTTATGGAAACAGTTTGATTTTACATTTCCTTTTTCCTTCTTTCAAGCGTTATCACAGATTGCACAGAAGAATATTGTAACTTTATAAAGGATTGTGCATATTGCAAGAATGGTAGATGAGAACCTAACAGTTATACAATACCCCCAGAAGAACCAAAGAATAGCCAACAGATTTATATACGATGTCAAATGTATAAAGAAATAATCGAGATATAGTTGACAGAAATGGGGATTCTCAATCCCTTTTTTTTGTAAACCCAAGCCTGTATAATTACTTAATGCATCTATCTGGTAAATACCTTTGTGAACGGAAGCAGTATAACTTCATGTAATTCGTATATACGAAAGTAAATTAAGTTAGGAACATATTTGAATACATCTCGAAATATAATAAGTGGCCCTCCTAACTAATTGCAAGATCAGACTGACTGTTACCTCTATAAATGAAAAAGGGTTACATACCCAATACTCTTAGTTGTCGAGGACACACGATGCTAAATATTTAAAAATAAAGTTACAAGAATAAAGACTATAAACACCATATTATTCATAATATCTTTAATTCCATTATATAAAGAGAATCTAGATTGTATCTTCGATTCCAAAATGGCAAGATAGGGGTCGGTAAAAGAAAACCCGATGAAGCCTCTCGATCAGGCCTTTAGTTTTACAGTTAGCTCTTGTATCGGACCATGAAAGTAATTTATTTATACAGATAATAAATAGCGAAAATGAGTGAACTCTACCACAAAAGGTTAAACCTTCTTCTACTCGGAATGCCTAACTTCTTAGAAAAGGCAGAATGGAACCCAAATACCTCATACATCGGTGACAGGAGTTGTACTTCACGGCTTTGTATGATTTAAAACCCTGTACATTACAAAAGAGAATCATTCAAATATTGATAAGAGGTTTAAGATAGAAATAAGAAAGAATAGTCTGAGTAATTACTTATCTGTAGTTGGAGGAGATCTAACCCTCCAACGTTGCAGCAAACTGCATGCCTTCCAGACCAAGAAGGGAGAAGGGGCCCAAGATCTTCCTGGTGGGTACCCTCGCAAAAACCAGAGAGACCCACCATTAGCTTTAAGGACCAGTAAATAACCACAGTAAATTTCACAACAACTGATTATTCAAATGTTTAATATATATATATATATATATATGGTCACATGAAAAGAATAAACCATCATTTAACTCAAATATAAAATGTAAATATGGGATGTTTCAACCTTCAAACCATAACATTAAATCTATCTTGCATCCTTGTGAATGCAGAGATATTATAGAGCCAAGAGTCCTAGTCGTGCTTTCCATTTTAAAAAATACATTCAGATTCATAAGCAAATGGGCATGAATAGAATAAATGCAATCGTCCTTAGGTTATATTATCATAGTATGGAAGTCTGGTGATAAAGATCCGACTGACTACTAATTACATGGACGACCTTCAAATAAGAGAAATTACAGTTGTGTGTCTTTCATTGGATAGCTAGGTAAATAGAGGACTAGAGAATAAAATCTCCTAACATACATCCAACAAGGACAGGAAATGGCATTCCATACTTGCCATGGGATTCACATACCAGCATAGTAATTTAAGCACATACAAAACCCTAAACTAAAATAAACTCAGAGTCGTGATTCTGGCGAGGCACAATGGTCACTAGGACAGAGAGAAACCCATTACTCGAACTAGTGAGTACAGAAGGTGACTAAAAGAATAACCTTAGAATGAAATGCTACCTACATGAATCATGGAAAGGAAATAGAAGGAACTTTAAGTTGGAAGGGCCTTACAGAGCATTTAAACAACAATTACAACAAAGGAAGTAGTCACTTACCATTAGGAGGGGCAGTTCTGGGAGGCGCACCTTGTCCCCATACTCAACACGCCATGGGAAGTCCAGAAGGGAAGTGCATGGCTAAGGTGGTATGGACTAGCTCCAAAATGACAATAAAACAACCACTATTACCCTGAAAAAAATGAGCCCGCGTGTATGAATATGACGAGTACAACAGAGAACACACCATGTGATAAGAATGACATGGCATGTTTGGAATTGATGATGTTATAGGATCGGCCTCATCCCTCACCCACCTCCTTTAATGGTCGACCTGATATTACGTCTCAACTTTCAAACCTCCTGACAACCTTAATTTTTTTTCTTGGACAAGGGCAGCCTCCTCGAAACCTACGATCAAAAACATTAACCCTTCATTACTTCTAGTCTGGTTAGTACTGGTAGTTAGACTTCGCTTAAATCAGGTAAAGCTTAACCAACTGTCGGACTAGTGAATGCGCCTAACTAGAAAATTAATTTGACTATGTTGGAAAAGAGAGACTCTCATTCAACTAGATGTTACCAAGGGGACCATCAAAACCTTATTTACCTTTCGGAAACCAAATAGTTGAACATAACAACGAAGCAATTAAATTCGTCAATCTTGATGTGTGTATAAGGTATTATAGGTAGTATTGGAATTATAGACTTGCGCGTTGATGTTTTATAGGACCCTAAGTCATAGACTTATTTTTTTACTTCCACCTCATTCCAAGAATCACCCATATTCCTTGTTAAGGTTAACATAACTTGTATTTTTCCTTATAAAGGTTAGTATGAATTAAATAAAAGTTGAGGGGAGAACACTGAATGATGAGTCTATCATGTTAAGAAAGGGAAGTGAACACAATAGGTTTCAGAATCAAACAAGTAGGAAAAGGGGGATTTCTCCTATTATGATTTTGTTTCAAAGATTTAGGGCCTAATGCCTCTTATAATATTTTTTTTTTTTATGAAATTAAGGTCCATTACACACCTAGTATGTTATCAAATGAATAACATGAGACATTGCAACATATTGAGAGAAAAAACATAGTATGATGGGGACATATTGTATTGTTGACATGTATAAAAGAAAAAATAATTTCAGATCAATAATACTATGACAATTAACCAGTAATAAAGTATAAAAAAGACAACAGTTTTAAAAATTCCTTAAATGCTAAACATAATGTAACCTATTCCAAAGTACAACTAGACTTATGACAAATACAACACCAATTTACATCTTCATGAACTTGATGACCCATTTTCCTTTTGAGCCAATATATTATTGAATTTCTACCGGCTTCCCTATCAGAAACATGTTGTGACTCATGGATCATTACCTTCAACTCATCTAAACAATGAAGATTTTCATTGAAAATGTGTATTGGAGTTCCAATTCTCCTACTAATTGTATCTTGAGAGCCGGTAAGACGTTGTTGTAGAGAAGTGATATCATGTATCACTGAAATGAACTTTGATGCACTTTCATTGTCCATAAATGTATGTTCAAAAAATCAATAAACAAAAAATATATATTTATTATGGATGAAAAAAAAAAAAAAAAACAAAACACTCATTCTCTGAAATTATGACTACAGAAATTATATTGATCCATTTTAAAAAATGTTGAAATAAAAACTAAATGACAAAAAAGCAAGTCTTTCTTTTAAGGGAGTGTTTAAAACTATGAAAACAAAAGTAGAAAGGTATAAGATCAGTAGAATTTATGTATGAATACAACATTTTTACTATGTCTTATCAAATAATCTTTGAAAAATTCTTTGTTCTCTGTAACTCTTTGTCAAAAAAACATAAGTAAATGAAATGATATAGTATGGAGGAGAAAAAATATAAAAACAGAAGGAAAATATTTTTTCCCCTAAATTATGGCCTTAAAGATCAACATTTTTCATCAATGAAGACAAAACTAAATGCATTATAAAAAAAAAATATTCTTTGAATAATAACAATTAGTTGCCAACATATTAAACGCTAATTTTACCTTTCGCCAAACCTCATATGGTCAAATCTATAATCAATGGGATTGTTGGATTTTCTATATTAATTTCTTGGATCGCTACATCATTTGGTTGAGATTACAGCATAAACAATTAAAAAAAAGAAAAAAGTAAGTGTTGATTGCAAGACACAATGCACTAAATATTTAATTAGACAAACTTCAATTGAACTATATAAATAGTTTTATGATTCTCGTTTGTCGACATTAAATTCAAAATGTGTACCTATGTTACCCTCGACAATATCATCAAAAAATAATCGAAGTTGACAATGTGGTACGTGACGAGGTTCATTATGAGATGTGGATCCCTCCACTATAGCAACAATCATATAACATTTCTACAATCACATTGAGGAAAATAAAATAATTCATATAATGTAAAACAAATTAAAATCTCTAATTACAATACCTATATTGTATGGAACATAATGTTGCACATGATTAGAGGTTCGTTTCACAGTCCTATGATCTTTTTAAGAAATTAGTTCCATTTGTTTGTCCATGCTATTCCTTGACTTTTTGAGAACCCATCCGACCCTTTGAAATTGTGGTTTATCCTTAATTGAATGTCTCTAACAATGGTGTTGTATCTTTTTACTTTGCGGGCTCAAAAATATGTGTTGTCTCTTAGTCATTATTTTAGAGGGAGACATGGAAATAACAATTTTTTTTTTTTATCTCTGCTTCTAAAGTGCAAAACAAGTTGTCGATTGCTTTAGAATGGTCAACAAATGTAGGCAAATTGTTCAAAATCCTTCTCGCTCTTTTATTGCTCGATGGATGTAAAACATGCAACATATCAACCTTAGAGATCGGATTGTTCAACGTTGAAGTGTCAGGATTGGTATGATATGATAAAATAATTACAAGGTTATTGTTTGGTTGGTCTTCTAGTAGTGGGCTCGTTGTGGTTGTTTGATTTAAATCAACTAAAAATACAGGTCTTTCAATAATTTGACTAGAAAAAATTGCTAATGTATTAATGTCCAAATCATGTTCAATGGCCCACATTTGAACTTTGAATACATTCTTACAAGCATTTCCATTCATCGCCCAATCAAAAATACAAAAAATAAACTCGGACCATGTGTATATGACATTATACCAGGTATTAGGAGTATCCTTATTTTGACTACGAACCAGAAATTCTTTCATATTTTTGGGGTCGTGCACACAATCTTCATCTAGTATTTGAATTTCTCTATCCTTTGAGAGATTCTCTTGTTTCTCACAATTTGTGGGCCTTATAATTCCTTCTTCCTTTAAATGTTGATTATGAATATAGTATAATTCAACTCTTGTCAGCAACACAAAAATTAAATAATCCACTCGTTTGTGGCATGCATTGTTTTCTTCATATAGGTATCTATATTTTAGATACTTATGGTAGGATTCAATTGCATTATTTGTGTCTTGATTGGAATGCAGGAATTTCCTATAAGCCTTGTCCCACATATCTGGAAAAAAAAGTTTATCATCAACTAAAATGTATTGTCTAAAAGCATGCTATTATGGGAAAAAAAAAGTCATTACCTAATGTTACATGACACTTACATATTTTATCGTTGGATAACCAAGTGGTGTCAAAATATTTTAGAAATTTTTCCTCTTCACTGAATTCCTAAAATATTCTTGCAACAATTTTTCGTACAGACTCATCATCCTGGTATGAGTGTGTGATTTCTCCTAATGCGCAAAAAATGCGAAATTTATTTTCTTTGACTTTGACTTTGTTTCCAACATGTTTTTCCCATGTTCGATGGACATGCCATACGCATAGAAGGATGGAGGAATTGGTTAAACTCCTGAAATGGTGATACATTAGGAGAGTAAATTATTTGAATGTAACATTAATTTTTCATATTTATTTTGAAAACAAAAAATGTGGAACCTTAATCTCTGAATTTCAGCAGCAACATCATCTGTGATAAATGTGTGTACATGCCAATCTGGGCGTTCTTTCACTCTCATAGAAAATAATGATGACAACCATTTGCGAATATCATATCTAGTATTACGTGATGAATTCATCCAAGCCACTAGAACACCATTACAATGTTTGTCGAATACCATTAACGTATAAAGTTGATACTACATTCAAAGAACACAAGTATAAATATTAAATTGAAAAATAAGAATTCATTTTGATCATCATAAAGAAATGAAAAGATTGATCATACGTACCCCATACATATTGGTATTAAATTTGGAATCCATGTACATAGAATTGTTGTGTGAATACCTCACCATCATCGAACGCATCCAATGTGTTTGTATGCCTATAATAAATGGTATGTTTTTCACAATATTTGTCTTTTGGTAGAAAAAGAAACTATCTGGAAATTGATTGTACCAACATTCGACACTTGTTGAATCACTCTCATCCTTCATATATATTATTTCTTTCTAATATTATGGTAAATGTTATAATTATCCTTCCTCATCATTAAGGTATCCCGAGTTACCCCCGTGAATAACTCACCTGATTGGTGCTCCACATCAAACATGAATTTGTCCCAAACCATTGTAACTTTAAAACCATATTCAATCATCTTTTCCACACTAGCGTGTATATCAAATGATAAATGTGGTGCATACTTGAATGTTTCAGGTCTACCCATTGCATACCTCATGTGACACATAGCACCACATTTATCAATATCCCTACACTCAATGTATATTAAAACAACATCATTTGGACGAATATAAAGTCGATACATGATGAAGTGAAATCTACAACCAAATTTAATGCTTTGACGTTGATTGCGGTTTTTTTTTGTTGATCCTTCTGGATTCATTGTAATATCACCACTTGGGAGTTTACGTGTGGACTCTGGGCCATATGCACACAAATAACTAGATAAGAACAATGATAACAAATTATGAAACATGTCCACACTCATTTTGCATAATGAACTTGAATTAGAAATTTAAAATCATATTAAGAAAATAAAGACTCACATAACATATTCCATATATGTGTTAATACAAGTACATGGAATCCACTTCACTTCTTTAGATCTCTTTGTATTAACAACAAATTGAGAGGGAGCATCTTCATCTGATTGTTCTCCATTTATAAAATCTTCAAATCGACTATATGGAATAATAGCAACTTGATCCCCTCCAATTTATGTCCATGTTAGATCTTTTGCTGAAAATTTTATCATATCTTCAGGGTATTCAGTATCCAACTCCATAATGTCTTCCCACTTTCGCATCTATAGAATACCTATAAAAATTTGAAGTTTTTAAAGATCAAAACATACAACATTGAGTTTGTATACATATTTGTCAATGTTCTCTAATACTCAATGTTGCATTATAATCCATTTTATGTGATCCAGTGTTCTATAATCTAAATGGGATAACATGATATAGTAAAATTCGGGACAATGATGAGAGTAATGAGATCTCATTGACTCATGTATATAACATTTTATAGAATAATAAATAAGAATGTCTTTTACAAAAATAGTATATAATGTTAGTTACATGAATGTTCTTAATCAACCATACCCATGCATGTTCAAGATATATGCATATACATTCATACATATGTGTGTGTGTGTGTACGCGTGTGTGCAATATTACAAAGGAAAACACTACTCCTCTTCATTTCCATCACTATGACCATGATGCATTTAATATGTGTATTCATATTCTTGTGGGTTGATGGTTGTAGCTAATTTCAATGCACATTATCTTGGAGATGAACTTTGCAAATGCATCTTGGAGTATTTTGACTTGAATGGCTTTAATTGCATCTTGATATATGTGGCAAAAAAAAAATTGTATTATTGTAGGTGGCATTCCCTACACTTTGTACAAAGAAGATGATGCAATCCCAAGTTGTTGCATATGGTTACACATCACACTATGAAATAAATCTAAACTTGCAATTCAATTAAAGAGAAGACCTCAACTATAAGCATTGAACAATGCTAAGGAATTCCAAGCCAAAGATTCCAACAAATTAGTGATAGTATTGTAGGTATAAACCACAATTATACTCTCATATATGTGCATTTACTCAATATTTGAAACTCTGTGAGCCTTGCTAAAGCAGAGTTGGAAAAACATATAGTTTTGCAGAAGAAATATGGAACTACAAGATAAGGGAAAAATGAACTTTGGAAGGTTGAGTTGAAAGAGAAACTTCCATGCAAGGCCAAAAGGTACTCCAAGGAGAAGGTAAAGAAAAATTTTCATCACCTCATTTAGTAATTTATTTTTTGGGGACTAAAAACCTCCATAAATGTGGAGGTATGATCCAAAATGTATCATTATATAATTTGTCATCTATATTGGTACTTTTAGGGTGAAAAAACTTAAGGAATTGGCTTGCAGGGACCATTTAAGGGACATGTCCTACTTTGGTGATTTGGGGTCTAGAAACTTTCAAAACTATTTTGAGAAATCAAATGACACTTTTGGGGATCAAAACTTTGCAAGATTATCTCCTAGCCCCTCGATGTTATTTACACACCAAAAGATTTCCAACAATGAAAAAATCACCTCAATCAAAGTTCATATGCATTAGTTATGTTTCTCGCGAGTTGACCTAGATCCTGTTGACCACTATGGTTTCACGTGGATGTCATGTCAACCCCCATTACTCACACATGTGGGACTAGTAACATGTGGACTTTCAAGAAGATTCTAGAGGGTCCAAAACCATAACAATAATTGACAGATGAGGAATGTAAAAACCCCAACCATGAATCTAGATGACTATCATGCTATGTTAAATACTAGGCCTCTAGGAAAGGAAGGGGTTCCATTATTTTGGTATTGTTATTGTTCCATTGTTGAAAAAATCATCTAGAAATGAGATATTGAATCATAACACAAAAGGTAGAGGATTCTTTAGTAGCCATTTAGACCACAATGTGTATGTAAAATACATAGCTAATACCCTTTTCTTTGTACTTTCATTTTATAATTAATATAAAAAGAGCATAGTATAGGCCTAACCTTCTTATTAGGTTTACTCTACTCTTGGATATGTGTGAATAGTATGTTTATTTACTTGTTTCTTTCATTTCAGTTTCAGTTATTTCCATAATTTTGATCACTACATTAATAATATTAAATCTAAGACTAAAGTATTAAATTACATAATAAAATATTTCATAATATTATAAACTCTAGGCTATCTACGCTAATTGTTTCACTAAAATACCAGGTCATAAAAACTCACCCTCTAAAACTAGAAATAATACATTGATGCACATAATAATTCTAAAAGGACCAATTTGACATTAATTATGAAAAGTGTTTTCTTGTCGATATTTGTGAATACGATATCTGGACTAGGAATTTGCCATTTTAAAATAAGAAGGCACTTATAATAATGATAATGGGATGTCCTATTTAATAATTCATGCCAAAAAATTCCTAAATCAACGTTTAAGAAAAAGAAAAGAAAAAAATCAACTCTTTTGTAAGGCCAAATAATGCATGTGGCTTAAATATTATGACTTTATCCAAACATACATAGAAAAATTATTTTAATAATAATTTTCCATTTATGTCTACCTGAAGACATTTATATGAAAATCCATACATTTTGTGCCAAATAAACTACTAATTCACTTTTGGCCTAAACGAAAAATACAAAAGTTTTGATGGGTTCATAATTTTAACTCCATTACGAAAAAAAAGCGAAAAAATCACTCGTGTTCATAGTTTTAGTTTTTAACCCAGTGAAAAAAATGTGAAAAAGTCACAGGTTAATAATTTGGAATATGGAAGGAACATGACGGCTAGAAATGATCACAATGTAGAGCTTGAATATCTATGCGACCATTCAATATATGAGGAGAAAAATGTGAAAAGTTTTCTATTGTCGATATTTTTTAAACCAATGAAAAATAAATATTTGAAAAATAGAATGAACATCATGACGACTCGCTATCAGGATGGAATCCGTCACAGGGAAATTTGCATCTTTTTTCAAACTGTCAATATTTTTTTGAACTAGAACTATAAAGCATTAAAGTAAATTAAATTGAAAGAATAAAGAAACATAATCTAACATTAAAATGAGGGATAGGTTAGAGTCATATAGATTAGGGGAGAATGTGATATAATAATAATAATAATAATCTATTTTTAAGGCAACGACCAAGCCAAACACCAAATTGGTGTATGAGACCCCCTTGTTTGTGGTACAAGGGACCCCCTATGCCCAGGGATTTGACTGGTACATACCCTACCCTCCTCTAGATTTGAACTTGTGACCTCTTAGGAGGAAACATGTGTTCTTAACCATTAGGCCCACTCGGGATGTATATAATAATCTATTTTTAAGGTCACAACCAAGCCAGACACCAAATTGGTGTATGAGACCTCCTCTGCCCAACGATTTTATAGGTAAAGTCTACAGAGGTATACATACCCTACCCCCATCTAGATTTGAACTTGTGACCTATTAGAAGGAAACACGTGTTCTTAACTATAATATTTAATAAAGATAATAAGGATGATTGTTATAAATTAATTAGGATAGAGAAATTATATTAGATTAGGGAAATATAATATCATAATAGAGAAAGGGGGGGGATAATAATAAAAGGAGGGAAAGAATAGAGAGAGGAATTATTTTTTTGGAATATGAGATAGAAAGGGATTAAAGGGAGAAAATACTAGAATAGAGAGAAGAGTGTAAAAAGGAAATGGAAATATTGAGTCAAGATGTGAAATAGATTGAATGAAATACTAGTTATAAATATTAAATTAATAATAATAATTAATTAATGATAAAGCATTAAATTGGATTAGAAAATTAAGAAATTAATGCCAATGGCTATGCTAATAGTAAAATCTTCTTTATTGATAAGCCCAACACTCTTTTAAAATGTATTATCTTTCTATGTCCTTGATTGTTGGTGCAAAATTGAGACCAGGGTTCTTAGAGGTTGCCAACAAAAGTTATTGATGTAGTTTAGGAACGCTGGCATATTCAACCTTCCGCATGGGAATAAGGTCTCACCCGAAGCACAACCGAGACATGTGTGGTGAAGTGAGTCAAGGAGAATGCATCATTGGATTTGAAATTACCATATTCATATTCATACATCAATACACAAACACATTCATAGATGATGACTAAATGCTAAATACACATGAAAAAAGTAACTTCCCAACATAGAAACCATAGATTCATACATAGTATAATAAAATTGTATGGCCCAAACAATCCATTATATTATTAGTGTCTCAAAACTATCATAAAGTGAGTACATCTCTCATAGAATAGCTTATGCAAAAGAATCTATTCCTAGATGCCAATTACAAACTCTACCCTACTGTGCAAGCACAACAACATCCAAAAAACCCATGACAATAATATCATGATAGTCATAACCTGATCCCAACCCAAATGACAACAAAAATAGAGTAACTCTCCCGTGTAACATCCCTCTCTCGCGCATTGAGGGAACTTATTCTTTGAGGACACTTGCTCGCAAGTGATCCAAATTATTATGGTATTAAAACATTTGATTTGGATTATGAGGCATTATGGGTTGATGACATGTTGTTTTACGGCATTGACATAGACAGGTGCTATTGACTCGGTTTTAATGAGTGTGTAGGATTTTGGACCTCGAGGATGCAGAGGCATTGATGGAACCCCTTGGACTTTAGATCGAGTTGGGGAGTGTACCATTGGGGTTTGATTGTTTTACTATGATATTAGTGCATCTGATTAGATGATATAATATGGATATATTCTGACATGATTCGTTGATGGTGTAGGATGACAATAGCTTGTCGACCAGACTCACATGTGGAGTAAAGCGATCACACATGACTACAAAATATGTTGAGGGAGAGGTGTGGACTCTCATCATGGCTCGAACTATAGGTTAACGTTTACCTAGTTCGAGAGCACCCACGATGTCATGAGTGTGGACTGCGATAGTCACTCATGATGATTCTAAGGGGCACACAATAAGGTGGGGGCCTTATTCCTTAGAGGCCCTTAGTCTCCCACAAGTTCACCTAGCAGAGTATTGACTCCAGGGGTTTTTGATGTCTACCAAGTCAGTTAAGAGGTGAGTTGCACCCTTGGAGCACGTGGTGCATCCTGAAGGGCACATCATGCAAGAAAAATGGAAAGAGGTGAGTGGCACCCTTGGAGTACATAGTGCATCCTGAAGGGCATGTCGTGCAAGGGAAACAAATTAAGGTGACTGGCACCCTTGGAACACCTAGTGCGTCCTAAAGGGCACGTCATGTTGTTGATGATAAATGAATGAACCTAGATGACCTTAGGATGAATAGCATGTTAAGAATTTTTAAAAACAAATTCCCTAACAAAATGTCGCCCAGTACGAAAATTTAAGGTCTAAGTCTAAATTATGCTAGTGGTAAAATTTTATCTATCTATTTTAAAAAAGAAAATAAAAATAAAAAAACAACATAAATAATAATTATACTCTGCATTAGCCCCCGGGGGGCAGCTCAATTGGCAAGTGCCATGATATAGCGTGTTGTGTTCGATGAGGTTCCAAGTTCAAATCCCCCCGACTTACCCATGCCTGCGGAAGGGGCATACGTATGGCACCTGGAGGTTATAGTGGTAGCGGTCGGAATCGACCCCGAGTCACGAGAGTACGAGACTGGCCCAGTTGCCGATTCCGCCAGTCATAAAAAAAAATAAAAATAATAAAATAAAATAAAATAAAAAATTATACTCTACATTAAATCTTGTAATAATAAGGGGGTAAGCAATTTAAATGATTCATAAAAATCCGTTAGGGTAAAATTAAAAAAAAAAGGGGGAAATAATTGGTTTATTATTTATGATAATTTAAAAAAATAGGTAAAAAGGGAAAAAGGAAAAAGGGGGTTAATTTCTACACCTACCAATTTGAGTCCTAAATGAAAAGGGGAAAGAGGAAAATTTAAAATATTTAGGAAACTAGGAAAAGAGGGAAACATAAGAAGAAAAGGGAAACCCAAGGGAAAAAGAGGAAAGTCAAACTTAGTAAGGTATCTACCATTAAGAACTTTCTAATTTAAAATTGAACTAGCAAATTGATAATGGGGAAAGTCATTAAAACCTGTAAGAGAATTTGGGGACACCTAGTAGCGATTCTAGGAGTGACTCTAGGTGGGTGAGGGAAATAAGGGAATTTAATTAATTAAATTAATTAATTTGTGGAGGAATGAAGGGGATGGGTGACACTTGTACGGGGAGGAATTTTTAGGATTTAATTTTTAAAAACTTAATTAAATGAGATTTTAGGAAAGCAAGGGACTTTGAAACTCTATATAATGAAGGGAGGAGAAGGATGAAGGATCTCTTTTGTTTGTGTAACGTTACGCTGCAGAAATCTCTACTTGATTGACTTAGCTTGTGGGAGTTGAGATACCCATCTCAGTGAGGAGTGGTAGCTCGTCCTTGTGAGGTGAGCTAGGAGCTAGTTGAATCTTTGGATAGTGTGTGTGGCCCCTTTGCGGCTTGGGGAGCTAAGGGGGAAGAAGAGTACCCCTAGCATTGGCTGGAGGTACTGGTGAAGTCTCATCGGTCAGCAAGCTAGAGTTGCACGGAGCATGCGAGACGTCACTCAAAGTGGGCTATCAGGAAACGATATGCTCTCTTCATTTTTGTATGGTAGATTGTTGTAGGATTTATTCTTGGATCTGCATGTTTAATGGAGTAAGTAAACTGATTGTCTAGATTGATGACTGAATTTATTTCATAGCCTAGCTCGATGATTGATTGAATTTGATGGCCTTCATTTCCCCGCTGTCTTAACCTCCTTTGTTGGTTGTGGAGCCTGATTATCTTCCTGATGTAGAGGTCCTTTGCTTTCAGCCATGTCTATACCCCATGAAGTATTTACACCCCAGAAGTACGTACACTCTTCCACGTGGGGGAGTGCAGAGGGGGGGTACCCCCTCTGCGAGGTTCGGGGGGTCCATCCCCCCGGCTGGGGGGTCTAGGGGCAAGCGGGCCCCCAGCGGGGGTTTGGGGGCGAAGCTCTCGAAGCAAAAATTGCCTTATAAAAGTATATTGTAATTTCATTGTAAATCTGGACCGTTCATTATAAGGTCGCAGATCTAACGGTAGAGATTATGTTAGGGTTTTTT
>JZKD02S0554103.1:0-16404 GCA_000966675.3 Picea glauca | reverse complement strand
GACAATTACAAAGGGAAGAATAAGAAGTCGGCCCCAATAGTTATTATGGAAGACCCAGAATTAATTAAAGGTGGGTTTACCCACCCAGAGTGAGAGGTCAGCCCTGCCAGTTGTGGCCTTTCACATGTGCCAGTCTTGTATAAATAAGAGGCTAGCACCTCACTTCAAACACACAACTCACTTTCTCATTCTCTTATGAGGCAAGCTGCAATTACCAGTTTGAGAGAGGGAGAAGAGTGGCACATCTCTTGGGGAGGACTATCTGTATTGGTTTGAGTTATCTCTTGAACATAGTATAAGCTATTTATGATAAGGAAGTTTTTGCTGGGTTTTCTTCCCCTAGAGGGTTTCCTAGGATAAATGTTGTGTCTCTTGTGAATATGTATTTCTCAGTGATCTTGTTCTTATGATGATCTTGTCTATTGAAATGAAAAGAACTATAATAATGGCATAAACATTAACAAGTCCCCTCTCACGTGGAATCATAGCCCCCCATTACACTTGTCCTTACCCGTCTACATCCGACGTTGTATTTGATTTTATTATTTTTCAATGTATAGTGTTTACATATTACATCGCTTGCAACTTGGCCATTCATAATATTTAAAAATATCCAACACTACATTGGGGATCAAAACTAGGGTGTTACAAGTTATCTACTCTGTCAAAAAAAGGGCCTATCCAAGAAACCAAAGTGCACATAGAACAACTTTTACATTCTTCATGGCTTGTGGGGATCGAAACACCTCAATGAAAACAAGTTAAATTTCCTTCAGATTTAATTGGGGATATTACATCGACTTGCATTTGAGGGAAAACATTTGTTTTTAGTTTTGAAATAATGCCGATCCGACCTTCAAATATGGACAGACTTGGAGGACTTTATACATTGAATCCCATTTTTGTTGATTTAGGGGGAGTTTTTGTGGGTAGTTTGCATTTTTGGGACGTGATCCGAGTATTTGAAGCACCTTTGAAGGCTGAACGTTGCATCAACACCCTTATTTGTGGAGAAAGCCCAACTTTTTGAGGGATTTTTCCCTCTACTTGCACATGTGGCCTAGAAGCCCAAGATTTACATTATTTTTTATTAATTAATTGTTGCAGATGGTTTTACCCGCTCCATAGGTCAGATTAGTGGAAATTTACTTTAAAAAATTATTATTTTAATGTTAGAGGAAGTTAATCCTTTCCCCTATAAATAGATAGGTACTTGACCTATTTTCATCATCACTTCTTGAGGGATTTTTACCTTCGAAGATCTGCAATTTTGTCTTGGATTGGTGTTTTGGTGTAGAGTAATAAGGAAATTTGATTCTGGGTTGTTTTCTCTCATGCAATACTCTTTTGAAGGTGTTTTAAATGAATGATTTTGGAATTCTAGGGTTTCCTCATGAAGAAAAATAATTAAATGCACATATTCAAATGTTTTGAGAATCACAGTGACACATAACATGATACCCGGACTCATTACCTCATGGAGCAAGACCCACTGCTGCTGAAGAACCAGGCTAATGGGATGGATGTTGTTGTTGCTGACAGGATGGAGGCGTTGAAGAAGAAATATGGGCCCTCCAGGGCCAGGCTCAAGTCAATATGGCTCTCGGTACTCCATGTTTAGGACCTATGGGCCTCGAGACATAATATCCTTAGTTATCCCTAGGCTAGGGGATAACAGATCCAATTCTTTTATGGAAGTTTGGTTCATGTTCAAACCGTGCTCTATTTTAACCTCTATGATAGTGGTTTTGCATGTCTTTTGCACAAATATTTTGTTAAAGAATGAGATCTTTTTCATCAAGATAACTCTAAGATTTCCAAACCCAACAATAACAATACAACTCGAAAGCAGGGTAATGTTCGGATGTAACATTTAATTGGTCAAATATACTTTATGCCAACTTTCCTTTCTATGTCCCTAAGTCAATTTTAAGGGAGGATGTTGGAGATATGTTGGCTATGCTCGACCTACACCCCTAAGGGACTGTAAATATCAATTATTTAACACCTTTAGCGGCCCATTGTGGACCGCATTTGTGTTAGTGGGCACCCACTAACATAATGGGGTCCACAAAGGCCGCTAAGGGTGTTTAATGATTGACATTTACGGTGCATTAGGGATACAGGTCGAGCATAGCCAACATATCTCCAACATCCTCCTTTAAAATTGACTTGGGGGCACAGAAAAGGAAAGTTGGCATAAAGTATATTTGACCAAGTAAATGTTACATCCAAACATTACCCTGCTTCTGAGTTATGTTGTTATTGTTGGTTTTGGAAGTCTTAGAGTTCTCTTGATGGTAAAGATCTCAGTCTTTAAGAAAATATTTGTGCAAAAGACATGAAAAACTACTATCATAGAGGTTAAAATAGAACACAGTTTGAACATGAACCAAACTTCCATAAAATAATTGGATCTACTATCCCCTAGCCTATGGATAACTAGGGAGATTATGTATCAAGGCCCATAGGTCCTAGACATGGAGTACCGAGAGCCATATTTACTTGAGCCTGGCCTTGAAGGGCCCATCTTTCTTCTTCAACACCTCCATCCTATCAGTAACAACAACATCCATCCCATCGGCCTGGTCCTTCAGCAGCAGTGGGTCTTTCTCCATGAGGTAATGAGTCTGGGTATCATGGTATGTGTCACTCTGATTCTCAAAAAATTTGAATAAGTGCAATTAATTATTTTTTCTTCATGATGTGTGCTTGGACTTTATTCCTTTTGACTTTTCCATACCCGGGGGGGATAACAGAATGCCCTAGCAAGTTGGTTCCCTTAGAAGTGAGTTGCCTCTAGGCGGGTTCATGAAAGGCCATTGTCCATTCCCACCATACTTATCACTTTTCATCACCTTCCCTCTCATACATCCCCTACATTGGTTCAGGCATTGGATTTTCCAAGATAGAAAAGGGTTGTACATTGCCTTGTGGGAAGAAGGGGCTAAAATCCTAGAGGGTAAAAGAAGATGGAAAAAGATAAGAGCCAAAAGAAAAAAACCTCCAAATGCTTCGCCCAGGTATCCCCGAGAAAGCAATAAAAGGCTTCTCAGTAAGAAAAAGGAGGTACCCATAAAATAAATAAACTCAAGACCTAGTTGGAGTATAGGGTATCTCATCACAAGACAACCTATTACATCCATGGGCATGTAGCGGTATGAAAATACCATTCAGCTGGTCACCACACCAGGTTAGTGGCTCTTGGTGGCATAGCCAAAAGAAAGGGGGTCTCATCACAAGCCGACCTTCTCGTCTCTATGAAATTATTGTGGGTAATGCTGTCACCACTGGTCACCACATGAGGGCAGTGTCCCGCAACTATTCTCTTGAAAGAAAAAGCTATAAGATAAAAAGGTAAAAAGGGAATTGAATGGGATTGGAAACACTTGCATCCATGACAAGGTGCATCTCACCCTTTTTCAAAGCCACCCACCAGTAAGCCATACATTTCCTTTTCATCATTGCACCCATTGCCCAAACATCCCCATACCATATCATGCACTTACATGACCTAGATTTGTCTTCACCTGGAAACATCCCACATCTAAGGAGAATTAGCCCAATAGGATGTCCTGAAATCCTCTCCAAACCTGGCTTGCAGAATAGTATAACATCTTTGAGCACTTGTCTGGGAAAGGGGGGTTTTATGCACATGTTTAGATAACTTTCTTATTAGATGTGATTGACATTGCTATGGTCCTATGACTTATGAGCCCATGGAGGGTGTACTTGTTGTTGCTGCAGGGCCATGCCTGACGGACAGGTACATAGTGGGAGATAATTAGCTCAGACCTCCATAGGGCTAAAATCCCAACAGATGGATGCTGAGACCCTAGCCAGGGGCAGACATAAACCAGAGGCTTGCACTGGAGAGAGAGAGGAGGACGTTCCATCAGAGATAGCCTGGCAGGCCTAGACCCAGGCGGGTCTTGCCCTCCCACCATGATTTTGGCCCTTGAAGGCCCTTGACACCATCACTCAGAGCCTTGACATCACTAAGTTGAGGCCCCCCTACTTGAGGACAACATTGGTTGGCACGTGTGGCAGTTCCAGAGGGGTTTTGAGCCCAAACGTTTCACTTGGAGGGCCAACATTCCAGCAAGGAAGCTAACGTCACCCTAGGAGGGGCATGAAGTCACCCTAAAAAGCTCAAATTAGGGTTTTATTTGTCAAATTTATGTAAAATTGGACTTTCTCATGTAAACTGGCCATGTCGGCCTTTTTGACCTAATTTTGTAATTAAAGGTCATTTTCATTGTATAAATAGGGGATTTTCCCCTTGTATTTTTTCATCATTCATTCAATCACAAGTGAGGTCTGAAATTTGCGCCCTTTTCAAGGGTTGTTGGATGAAATTTTAGGCGCACTTCTTGGAGGAGGCTAAATTTGGTGTTTTTTGGCATTTTCTTGGTGGAAGGTCTTCAACTAGGCTAATTGCTAGATTATTCTTGGTGGATGTAAGTGAATTTATGCAATTCTTCTTTACTTTGAATGGTTATAGTACATTTACTTTGCGTTTTTTCTAAGATTATGAAATTTCTAGCTTAAAACCCTAGGAGATCAAGCACATGTTATTGTCCTTGTCTTGATAGCTTTTCCCCTACTAGATTGTGTTAGAAACCCTACCTCTTGAAGCATTGTGCTAGATCCCTACCATTGTAGCACTCTAGCATCATTTGTTTCTTCAAGCCATTAATTAATTCAAGCTTGAGCTAAAGAAGAAGGAAAACCGCTAGGGCCTAGGGTTACCTACTTCCTAGTAGTCGTTTTCCTTCTAAGGCTTGTTGATTGAGGCCTTGGGTTACCAACACCTCAATTATCATCCTTCTTTGTCCTTAGCTCATACATTATCATTTTATTCCTTCAAGATTGCTGATGCAAAAAGTGACTCCATTAGCCCTAAAGACACTGATCTAGAACTTACATTTGATTGATTGATGAAACAACACTTAAAACTTTTACCTCAAGCTATCTGCTAATCTTTCCTAACCCTAGAGTAGACTAATTCACTAACCTTCTTGCTTCTGTTACAAAAGTAAGCTATAGCCAATTATTACAGCAGTAAAAGCTCTTAAAAGCAATTGTAAAAGTTGATTTTTACATTGCCTCATTGGCTTTTGACAAGTTCTAGTGTATTGCTATTATTGGAGTATCATTTTTGGTCATTGTGAAGCTTAACTAAGGCAGTGAATGCGAAGCTATCATCTTGTATACATTTCTGTTTGCTTCATCTTGCATCAACTTATTGCTTTTATCGACAAGTCCAAGGTTTCATGAAGCACTAGCATCAAATTATACTTGCAAAAGATATTGCTTTCTTGTTGCTTTGTTCTGGGCAGGTACACTCAAGCACATCATTGGTTCATTTGCTAAAACTCAGGGACTTTCTGATTAGTGTGGCTTGTGAGGAAGGTTGTATTTTCTCGATACTTTAACCTTTGCCCTCTCTAACCCCCAATTCACCAGGGACGTCTCCCCTGGGCTATCATCCCTAAATAGAAAGAGGTGTCTTATTAAGGTGACAGTGATAGGACAACCTCCTGTTATGCCAATTTTCACTCCTTTAGCCTTTCCCTTTGGGACAAGTACAAATTGTGCGATAACATGATCTTTGAGGGAGTTGTCTTTAATGTTCCCTTCTACACACACACACACAAGAAATGGGTTGTATTGAATGTGAACCTCTCTTATCGCATGCAAAAAGTCAACCAAAATCCTAAACAAACTTCCAAATATGTGCATGGAAATGTGCTAGCAGCCTAGAAAATTCCAACGAGAGAGTATATTTATGCGAAGAGGCAAAGTATGAATCAAAGTGTTTAATCCAATGTTTTACATAAGCATGACCTCATGTAATCATCCATACTCCATCCCAAAAAATGCCTTGGGGTTCTTCTTATTTATGGAGAGCTAGACAAACGTATCCTTTTCCAAGATATCACATGGACTCCACTTTCCAACCCTTGGTCTCCCAATGGTCAACATGCCACTTCTAAATGTCCCCTTCTCCATTGGAAACCTCTCAAGGAAAATAAAAATAATGGATTTTCTCATAAGATTCTTTGCATTTGGTTTGTTTAGATCATCATTAGAGAAATATTTATCAAAGACCTCAGTTGAGACCTACATTTCTTTTTCAAAAGGGATAAATAGCTAAATGACAAACAGATTAATGAAGGTGGCTTAAGACTCAAGGCATATGGAAACCCATCAAAAACCCCATTAAGTCCCCTCTCACATGGAATCATTGCCCCCCATTACACTTGTCCTTACCCGTCTACATCCGACGGTGTATTTGATTTTATTATTTTTCAATGTATAGTGTTTACATATTACATCGCTTGGAACTTGGCCATTCATAATATTTACAAATATCCAACACTACATTGGGGATCAAAACTAGGGTGTTACAAGTTATCTACTCTGTCAAAAAAAGGGGCTATCCAAAACACCAAAGTGCACATAGAACAACTTTTACATTCTTCATGGCTTGTGGGGACGAATTCCCCATTCCAATAATTGATCACCAAGGTTTCTAAACAAAATCTAGTCACCTTATCACCTATTGAAGATATGTTGGTTAAACCAGCAACATCCTTCCTTTGTATTGACTACCCTATCAAGAAAAGGGGATATCGAAGACACCAAAATGCACATTGCACCATGTTACCACCAATTTTTTCTGAGACAAAATTGAGCGTTATGATTTGCAAGCAATGCAAAAAAGGCATAATCCTGGACTGTTGTTGCAAGGGGCAGTGAATACTGAAACAAAGAGTGGTTTCTTTCCACAAGTAGCAGTTTGTCAAGACTTGGAGGATAATGTGTGGAGTGCTTTCCAAAGAATATTCCAAGGCATTTGAAGATCATTGGTTTGGAAGGTTTGTTGAAACTCTTGAATAATTTGTTTTCCCAAAAGAGGATTGACATGATGTTACCATCAGTGGGACAGATGTTGAGCTTTTAGAATCAATAATCTTTATCAATGACACATTAATTGAATTTTACATCAGATTAAAATAGCATCGAATCATCAGAGGAAATGAAATAGCCTTCTAAACTCAGTAAAGGTAGTCATCCTTAGGTGGTTCAGGATGTCATCTTTGGAACAAAGCAAACTTTGATTTGGGTAGAATGTTGCATCAGAATTTGCAAATTTTTCACTTGTGCCTAGAATCATACAAATTGCCAAGTCCAACGGTGTTGATTTTCTGATGCTCTTAGAGATGATTTTGTGACTAAGACTACATGTTGTGTTTCTCTAGTGACTAATATACAACCATCAAATGCATCCCTTGATTCTGATTTACAGACTTGTTTGAGATTACAGAGCATCAATTACAATGGTTTGACTAAGGAAGTTACAGAGGGGTTCCCAGCAAGTTTATGAGGTGGATTTTGTGTTTGATGATATACATATATCTAAGTATATGGGCGCTATAATAAATTTGTGGAGCTGACCTTTGAAAAATATATCGTGCTGACTATAAACAGGGCCAACCTAAGGAAAAATATGGATAGGGGTCGACTGTGATGTCCCCATTTGCTTAAGAGTCGCAAGGGGAGAATTTTGCTTGCTTAATTGAGTTCCAGTTGACTAAGGCGGAAAAGTGAACTAGGGGACATATTTCACCTAGGAGAACTTTATAAAGTAAAAGTGGAATAAGCGGACAAGGTTCCTAGGCTAATTAAAAAGTCACTTTAAACTTATAAAGTGAGAAACCCACTAAAGTGACTTTTATTTCATTTAAATAATAAAGGAGTGGGAAAAAGGCTCAAGTGAACATAAAAGGGAAAAATGGGGGATTTCCCCTCATTCTTGTCAATGTCAATTAAGAAAATAGATTTGGAGAGCTCTTGGAGAGTTTTCTAGGGTTTTTTGGAAACCCTTCTTGCTTACTGGTTTTGGTGTTGCAACTATACACCCTATTCAGATTTGAGGACGTGACCACTTTAGGTTTCGTCATTGTTCTTCATTGCTACGGAGCTTAATCTTCTTACAACTAAATATCTTGGAGTATTGTCAATTCCTTGTGTGTGGCGGCTGGGTTTTTCAAGTGTGGGACGAGTTTTCCACTGTGGGGGCGATTTCCTCATTGTGATAGGTGTAATACTTATTGTGGAGGCCGATCCATATGTCCATTAAGCCTTCCCATCATGGGGGTTGAGTTTTATGCATTCTGGGTGCTGCATACTACATTTTGGGCATATTTACTGGGTCCTGCACGAGTTCTTATCTGTTGTACGAATCTCTCTCTCTTCAGATCATTGTATTATGAGAAGGGGTTGCTGGGTCTACTTGAAGTGGCGTGGAACCTTTGCTTAGAAATATATATAGCCAGGAGGTCGAACCCTTCCACCAACTATGAGATATATCTACTGTTGACTGAAATATCAGTGTGGAGAGTCATATATTATCAAGACCAAGAACTAGGAGGGTGCTATATATTTTCTGGCCAGCGTATAGCATGTTGGAGGTCGTTCATTTTCTGGGAATGGTCAACTGTTATACTGGGTGAATTTGTATATCAGAAGTGTTGTTTATCCATCTTCCACTGGACGCCATTACAACACAAATCTGCAACAAAGGCGTGTAGGTTGAAGAAGGCACATTTCCCCATTATTGTGATCACCACTTGTCAAAGAATCCACACATATTGTTGCTGATATTAGTGGGTTTGTTAGGAGGAGATTTGGTTATCTTCTGGACATGTATTGACTATATATTCCAGCTATATATATCAGCTGCTCCAACTTATATAAATCTGGAATTTTCAGTGTACGGTGGTAGCCATATAATATCTAAATAAAAGATGGGTTTGAAGGTATTTATGTGAGCTTCTTGAAGTAATCTTTGGAATCTTTCTTTAGACTTATTCTGATATATATTTCATGTTCTTATATGCTCTCCTAAACAAGCAAAACTCAGAGGAAATTGAGCCTTTCCCCTATAAATAGATAGGTATTGGACTTATTTTCATCATCAATTCTTGAGGGATTTTTACCTTCGAAGTTCTACATTTTTCTGAAATTCTCTTGGAACTTTGTCTTTGATTGGTGTTTTAGTGTAGAGTAATAAGGAAATTTGATTCTGGGTTGTTTTCTCTCATGCAATACTCTTTTGAAGGTGTTTTAAATGGGATGTTGATGGATGATTTTGGAATGCTAGGGTTTCCTCATGAAGCAAAATAATTAAATGGACATATTCAAATGTTTTGAGAATCAGAGTGACACATACCATGATACCTGGACTCATTACCTCATGGAGCAAGACCCACTACTGTTGAAGGACCGGGCCGATGGGATGGATGTTGCTGCTGCTGACAAGATGGAGGCGTTGAAGAAGAAAGATGGGCCCTCTAGGGCCAAGCTCAAGTCAATATGGCTCTCGGTACTCCATGTCTAGGACCTGTGGGCCTTGAGACACAATCTCCTTAGTTATCCCTAGGCTAGGGGATAACAAATCCAATTCTTTTATGGAATTTTGGTTCATGTTCAAACTATTCTCTATTTTAACCTCTATGATAGTGGTTTTGCGTGTCTTTTGCACAAATATTTTCTTAAAGACTGAGATTTTTGTCATCAAGAGAACTCTAAGACTTCCAAACCCAACAATAACAATACAACTCAAAAGCAGGGTAATGTTCGGATGTAACATTTACTTGGTCAAATATACTTTATGCCAACTTTCCTTTTCTGTGTCCCCAAGTCAATTTTAGGGGAGGATGTTGGATATATGTTGTCTATGCTCGACCTACACCCCTAAGGAATCGTAAATATCAATCATTTAACACCCTTAATGACCCATTGTGGACCACATTTGTGTTAGTGGGCGCCCACTAACATAAATGGGGTCCACAATTGGCCACTAAGGGTGTTTAATGATTGACATTTACGGTGCATTAGGGGTACAGGTCGAGCATAGCCAACATATCTCCAACATCCTCCTTTAAAATTGACTTGCGGACACAGAAAAGGAAAGTTGGCATAAAGTATATTTGACCAAGTAAATGTTACATCCAAACTTTACCCTGCTTCTGAGTTGTGTTGTTATTATTGGGTTTGGAAGTCTTAGAGTTCTCTTGGTGACAAAGATCTCAGTCTTTAAGAAAATATTTGTGCAAAAGACATGAAAAACCACTATCATAGAGGTTAAAATAGAACACGGTTTGAACATGAACCAAACTTCCATAAAAGAATTGGATCTGTTAACCCCTAGCCTAGAGATAACTAGGGAGATTATGTCTCGAGGCCCACGGGTCCTAGACATGGAGTACCGAGAGCCATATTGACTTGAGCCTGCCCCTGGAGGACCCATCTTTCTTCTTCACCGCCTCCATCCTGTTAGCAGCAACAACATCCATCCCATCAGCTTGGTCCTTCAGTAGCAGTGGGTCTTGCTCCCTGAGGTAACGAGTCCAGGTATCATGGTATGTGTCACTCTTATTCTCAAAACATTTTAATATATGCAATTAATTACTTTTTCTTCATGATGTGTTCTTGGACTTTATTCCTTTTGACTTGTCCATACCTAGGGGGGATGACAGAATTCCCTAGCAAGTTGGTTCCCTTAGGAGTGAGTTTCCATCGGGTGGGTTCATGAAAGGCCATCGTCCATTCCCACCATACTTATCACTTTTCATCACCTTCCCTCTCATCCATCCCCTACATTGGTTCGGGAATTGGGTTTGCCAATCAAGCAAAGGGTTGTACCTTGCCTTGTGGGAAGAAGGGGCTAAAGGCATAGAGGGTAAAAGAAGTTGGGAAAAGATAAGAGCCAAAAGAACAAAACCTTTAGATTCTTCGGCCAAGGATCCCCGAGAAAGCAATAAAAGGCTTCTATGTAAGAAAAAGGAGGGACCCATAAAATAAATAAACTCAAGACCTAGTTGGAGGATAGGGGGTCTCATCACAAGCCAACCTATTAGGTCCATGGGCATGTAGCAGTATGAAACTACCATTCAACTGGTCACCACACCAGGGTAGTGGCTCTTGGTAGCATAGCCAAGAGAAAGGGGGTCTCATCACGAGCCAACCTTCTCGTCTCTGTGAAATGCTTGTGGGAAGGGTAACGCTTTCACCAATGGTCACCACGCTAGCGCAATGTCCCCTAGCTAATCTCTTGAAAGTAAAAAGCAATAAGATAAAAAGGTAAAAAGGGCATTGAATGGGCTTGGAAACACTTGCATCCATGACAAGGTGCATCTCACCCTTTTCAGAGGCACCCACAGGTAAGCCATACATTTCCCTGTCATCACTTCACCCATTGTCCAAACATCCCCATACCATCTCATGCTCTTACATGACCTAGATTGGTCTTCACCTGGAAACATCCCACATCTAAGGAGAATTAGCCCAATAGGATGTCTTGAAACCCTCTCCAAACCTGGCTTGCAAAATGCACATGTTTAGATAACTTTCTTATTATATGTTATTGACATTGATATGGTCCCTGTGACTTATGAGCCTATGGAGGGCGTACTTGTTGTTGTTGTAGGGTCATGCCCGACGGACATGTAGACATGGGGAGATGATTAGATCGAACCTCCATAGGGCTAAAATCCCACCATATGGATGATGAGACCCTAGCCAGGGGCAGACATATACTAGAGGCTTGCACTGGAGAGATAAGAGGGCGTTCCATCAGAGACAGCCTAGCAGGCCTGGACCTAGGGGGGTCTTGCCCTCCCACCATGATAGGGTTTTGAACATGTGATCTCCAAGGAAAAAACACATCTTCTTTACAATCCAGTTGACACTTCATTCACTTTTAATAAAAATAATAATAATAAAATGAATTCATATTTTTAAAAATGTTGTTTCACTTATTTTATTAGTTAATCCCAAAAATTAATTACAAACAATCAATTCTCCCTAGATGGGGGTGTTAGGGAGGGGAGATGTCACACCGATCACTATGATAGGTGGCAGAGTAAACACATGACTATCCTCTGTAGTAGGCACTTGTAACATCTAGGTAGAGGAGTTGGTGATACGGGAGAGAATATCACTCTGCACCAACGAGGCTCTACATCCAAACGAAGGCCTACAAGGTAATGAAGAACCAAATATGATTCAGGACAACGCAAGGATTTTGGGAGATTATGGGTCTCCACTTCCAAGCCAATTCCATTCTCATGGTCACCCACACAATGCATAATATGGACCTCCATATTGCACTTTATCTCTGCAGCATGCACCAGAGGAACAAGGCAACTTTGAGGGGCTCTGTGGAAGCAATAATTGAAGGGATTGAAGGCTCAAAGAAAATAATGGAATACAGGGCACCTGTCTTGATCTTTGAAGCAAAACACTTAAGCACAAGACAATTTCTTCTTTGGTAAGAGAACCAAATGAACCTCCATTCAAGTCACGAAGGCAAACAAAACCAAATTCTGAAGGCATACACTATAATTAGGTAGGTACTATTTTTCGAAGAAAGAATGAGAGGATAGAGAGGCGAGGGTTGATCACCAGAAGAATAATAATGTGGAGAAGGTCAACCCTAACCTACTCAAATGTAGAGGTAGGGGGAGGCTCCCCCAAGCACAAACCTCGTGGGAACACTACACCCAAAATACTAGCACAAGGGGTCGTAATGCTGAGGCATTTCACATAGCACAAGGGTTTGTAGGTAGTCACACGACCACCATAGTTCAAAACTTGGAAATATTGGAGGAGAAGGTTTGAGCCCGTAGAGCTGCCACTAGAAATAAGCAAATTGATAGGGAATTGGCACCCATTATCCCAGACATAGGGTTCTCACAGAGCAAAACAAATAGATATTCACTTACCCTTGACCTATACTAGCACACAGAGGTGTTGATAGCTTGGCATATGGACTCGGCCGCAAAGAAAAGCAACCCTATCTTGACCACTATGCTGAAAGAGCTACATCAACTCTGACAAATATTACAGCCTGCAAAATACCTATCAACTCTGACAAATATTACTGCCTGCAAAATACCATCTAGGGTTCAGAGCAAGGACCAGAGGACTACGAAGAACCAACAGATGAGGGAGACACTAAAGACAATCCGGCTTGAAAGAATTCCTAACGCTCCATCTCCCTTGCAGATGATGAAGATTAGTTCAAAGTCTCTTTGGTCCACTTCTAACTTTGAGGTGGTAGTCTACATGTTTCTCTCTTACTGTTATAATAGCATAACATATAGTGGCCAGAGGCCAAGTTATCTCCATTACTCTAAAGATGTCTAGGTTTTTTTGTTTTATAGGCACTGCATTTTTTATTTTTGAATATGGTTCTGCTCAATTGACAAAACGTTATCTGGGAATCAGCCTGAAGGTTTCTTGGTTGAATTTTCGGTCTGCATGTAAATATTTTACTGTGCATATGAACATATAACTTGCATCTTACCAAAAGAAACTTTGGCTCAATTCAATTTATCGACCTCAAGTACACCTGCGGTCTTATTGTGCGACAAAACCCATTGCAATGTGTGAAAAGTTCTGCAGTAATCTTTGTATGGTTATGCAAGGACATTTGTTACGGACCAGGGTTTACTTTTCTGAAGGGAAATTTGGAAAGGGTTTATTGTTCAAGTCTTACAAACAATTTGTATTATGTCAGGATTTCTGTAACGCATAAAATGTGTAGTTTTGTTTGGTTTTAGAGGATCTTTGTTTTACCATTTTTTTTTTCTATTTTGTTGTTTGTCTTAGAGGATCTGAGATTAATCTTATTTACAGAAAAACATGAATAGCAAGATTGACATAAATAGCATACATTTACATTTGCCAATTCTATAAAACCCTTAGCTAAAACATGGACTAAATCAATGGAAAATCAATGGAAAATGTATTTCATAAAAGAATATGAATCAATATGGCACATAAACCCATCCCCACCCTTGGGGAACATATCCCCTGCACTTCTCCACTCTCGAGGATTGTAGGGAAAACCTCTGTTTCGAAGGGGGCATCCCAAGGACGTGGGGAAAGTCAATCTAAGAATTATTATCTCTGGAAACTCAATGTCAACCTAGAAATTTTTATCTATGGAAGCTCAATGTCATAAAAGGGGCAGACAAACACAGTGGCAAGCCAATATGGCAGCAACATCATGAACACACCCATCAAGACAAGTGGGATGTATTTAGAGAAGATATACGGGAAGTGTGAGAAGTGTTTAGAGTTGGGATAGACAGTATTGACAGGATGTTGCCCTACAACCACATGGAAGTAGGGATCAGTCGGTCCAACGTTTGGCAAGCAGCGCTTTGATGGATCTTTGATTTGGAAAACTGAACGGGGATGTTCTAAGAGCGTATTGAAGAGAGGTGGGACAATATTACTATATAAGACAAATTAGTATTACTGGGACAATATTACTATATAAGACGAAATTTAGGAAAGTCCTAATTTCTTACAGGTTAAAGGCAAATTTCAATGGTTAAGTCACCTAACCTCACCCCGTGTGATGGAAGATTGAAGAATTGAGAGGATGACTGAACCGATAATGTCTATCCAACAATAGCATGAATGATTTGTTGGTGGAGGCGGTGGTTGTTAGGCTCCGCACATGGACGAAGGAGGGGTGCCTCTACTGTTGAATTTGCCTGACGTAAGAGACACTAATGACCTTCTTCTGCACACATGATCTTAGGACAGAGAGAGGTCATCCATATGCATAGGATATGCGGTAAGCTAAGTTTAACACCAAATTTTAATTTTAATATTGACATCAAACAAATATTAAACATTAACCGATGAATATTCACATTTATATTATTGTACAATTCTCACACAAATTGTCAGTTGTCAATCCCAAAGAGCTTCGGGTGAGCTCACTGAGCTATTGTTGAACCAAGTCTTTTGGCAAAGCTTTCATCATGTATGGTGCTGAGAGCGTGGTGGAAGAGCATTAAAATAAAAAATTACTTTTCAAATTTGAAATAAAAATTATTTTTTTAAAATTTGAAATAAAAGATTGCTTTTCAAGAAAATTATTTCAAATTGGAAAAAAATTCATAATATGTTTTTGTTCATTTTTCCCCTGTGCCATGACAATGAAAAGAAGGAATGTTATCATTTTTTCCATATGGGATGGTAGATCAAAAGAAGTTTTTTTATCATTTTTATACCATACAATCCCATAGTTAATTACATAGTCAAGAGCTCATGTTCATATATTAAGACACACATGTATCATTTATTTATTGACATTATAAACTAAGAGGTTTTTGTCCTAAAAAATGTATCAAACAACTTAGACACGCCTCCGGCCCTATCATATGGCGTCTTCTCATTTGGAAGCGTTGTTCGATATGGCCAACAACGTTTCCGAGCAGTTTCGAAGAAAATGACAGTGGTTTCCGCGACTTTTTCTTGTTGTCTCAGCTCGTCCAAGAGGACCATGGGTCCTGTTATCCCTGATATCTAGGGATAACTAGGAGATCATGTCTCGAGGCCCACATGGTCCTAGACATGGACTACCGAGAGCAGGAGTGACTTGAGCATGGCCCTAGAGGGCCCATCTTTCTTTTTCTCAGCCAGACTTGTCCTATCAGCAGTAGCAGCTTCCATCACCACCGACCTGGGCTTGCATCGGAGAGGACTCTTGCTTCATGAGGTAATTGGTCCGAGGTATCATGGTATGTGTCATATTTGATCGTTATAACCTTCTTANTCATAGTAAGACCAAGGGATGGTGTTGTCTGTGGGTGCCTTTGTAGGAGGCGAGTTGTACCCGTCATGGATGCATTTTTTCCAAGCCCTTTATTGCCTTCATCTTTCTTTTATTGATTTTTTACTACAAGGTTTGACCAGAGGACACTGCCTTGGCTTGGTGGCCAGAGCTGACAGTGTTAGCCACTGGTATCTTCACAAAAATGATAAGGTTGGCTCGTGATGAGACCCCCTTTCCTTTGGCCATGCAACCAAAGGTCACTGCCTTGGCTTGGTGACCAGATAGTGGTAATGCCATACTGCTAAATAACTATGAACATATGGGCCGGCTCGTGATGAGACCTCCCATCCTCTTGGCTAGGTCTTGTTTTATTTTATCATTTTCTTAGGGTCCCTTAGTTTCTTATCGAGAGGATTTTTATTGCCTTCTCGGGGATCCCCTGGGCGAAGCATCTCTAGGTCTTATTTCCTATGGTTTTTATCTTTTACCAACTGCTTTTACCCCCTGGGCCTTTAGCCCCTTCTTCCCACAAGACAAAATGTAACCCTGAAAGGTCGTCCTAGTGGCCAGACTAGGGGAATGGGATGGATGAGCGGGGTATAAGATGTAAATATGATAAGATGGTGGGGAGAGAACAATGGCTCTGCAAATCCCCCTTGGTGGCTAACCAAAACCCATGAATATCAGTTTGCTAAGTCACCCAATCAATCACCCCAACAATGGTCAAGTGGATTAGTGTAAGATCCAAGCAG